>CM055110.1:33107443-33164415 GCA_029204225.1 Diphasiastrum complanatum | reverse complement strand
AAAAAAAACAAACAGCGATTCCAGCGAATCACTTTTTTTTTCACAACGAATCGCGATTCGATTCGTGATTTGCGATTTGCTGCTGCAACTATAATTTTGAAAATATGGACTTACTTTGCTTAGGGTAGGAAAATTAGAAGCCTTGGCCACTTGAGAGAGAGAGAGAGAGAGAGAGAGAGAGAGAGTGGCCGCCGGCCGCAAACGCATTGCGCCAAAAGTCGCTGTTTGAGAGAGAGAGAGAGAGAGAGAGAGAGAGAGAGCGCCAAGTTTCCAGCCATAGGTCCCGCGGATCCCGGTACCGCAGGACCATATATGGTATCGCGGGATCATATCGGTCGGCGATACCAAAAAAAAAACACAGGAATTTTTTTTTTTATATTATGGTACCGCCTTGGTACAGCGGATCCCAGGGCGGTATTGTACCGGCAGTACCATTGTTATGGTACCGGTGGTACCATACCAACGGTACCGGGGGTACTATGTTTCTAGCATACAAAATAATTTCCTCGAATTTTAATTCCTGATTGCACTGAGGTGAGGTGAATGTGATTTTTGGTTTAATTGAAATTGTTATAAAAAATGGACAGATTTCAAACTGCTTGCAGTTACAAATCAATATATACTAAAAAAAAATAGGGTTTCTGGGCAGCTCATGCTCTGACGGGCAGGCTGCCTGGACCAAACTCATATGATATCAAAATGTATCAAATGTTGTTGGGAGACAATGTATCAAAATGTATCAGATGTTGGAGGGTTAGTTAGATGTTGTGCGAGGTACAGATGGAAGCGATAATAATAGTACGGAAGATGAAGGTGATGGCTTTGGTGAAGGATGTCTTGCAAGAACAAAGAATGTCAAGATTCGAGAGTTTTAAAGCTACCATTTACAAGTCACAGCCAAGTGTATTCTTCGGTCCACATTCGACTTCGGGCCTCCTTCTGTTCTCGATGCACCTTGCACTCCACTAACCCCTATGATCTCCCCCCTTCATTTTTTTTTTTGTTAGCCTCCGTAGATGTGGCCAGGGAAAACCCATGCACCAGAGTTATTAACCCCCCCTTCAACTTTTTCCTCCCTGCGTTCGACCGCGACAGCCTCCAACAGGCGAAGTGGTAGGCACCAACACCACGTAGGTGCAGGCCGTGTGGGGGTTGCACCCACTAAAACCCAAGGTGGAGGTTGGACCGCCGCACTAAGGTGGAATTAAATGGCATAGTGCGACAAGGCAAGTGCCCGACACTCACGGTGCATTGGCGTGCTTGGGAAAGGTAGTCCCAAGAGCCTGATTACTCAGAACTGACCGGCTACCCAGGGGGGACAGCCGCGACCTCCCCGAGTTGCCTCGGTTCAGTCCGTGGTGCAGAACAGAGTGGCCTCAGATTGCAAAAGTGCGACCATAGTCCCACACCGCCAATCCCGCCTCCGAGCCAACCCACCGGACCGTCCCTCATATGGTACAAATCGACCACTCACAATGATTTCCCAGACCCTGTGCCACTACCAGCAGCCTGAGGATGGGTAGTTCTCGTTCGACTATTGGCAAATTTCTTCATTAGTAAAGGAACGACTTTAGCCAGAAATTCGGCCATCTATTCGTATCCCCACTTCGGAATTCTTTTGCCTGGGACACCTCCCCACATAGGTAATCTTATCCCGCCTATGTGGTCACCAGCCAGCACAGGCCATTTATCCTCAACGGCGAGGGTACCCAAATTGCGATCGTTAAGCCAGTCGATAGCTGGTTGCAAGAGCCTTTTCCTTTGCTCGGAGATGGTTGGGCATGACAAGAGCAGATGCCCTATTTTGTCCCCCTTCCCATCTTCTCCGCACATGACACAAGCGTCCCGGATGCACAACCGGATGGCTCGTTGGTTAAGTACAAGCCCACCCATCCTCAGAAGCGCAAGCAGTCTAAGGCCGCGGTTCACTTTGTTTCCTTTCAGCCCCCCCCCCCTCCCGGGCTAGTTATTTCCTAGTGGTCAAAAAACCGAGTTTGGTATAGTTGGAGAGGCCGATGCTGCCTGGTTGTATGTCCCCATCGATCCCATGTGCTAGTTGCGAGGCAAATAATGCCACGAGAGGGGGGATATTGAACTCACGACATATAACTGAGGAGCAGACAGACGTGGTTTTGCCAGCCTTATCCAATGTCCACTTTACAACGGTATCTATGACACCTTGGAGGGAGTTAAAAGACTTCTGATCTTGCATTCCAAAGAGCTCAGCATCGCAAGCAAGAATCAGAACCAGCATCGCCTTAATGAGAAGGATCCTTGAGTTCATCGGACTTTCCTTGAAACCAGTAGGTGCCTTATGCCATTCAAAACTTTCAACCTTGAGGCGTGTCTATCTTTGATCGCCTCCCTAATGGTCCAGTCCGGGGTCAGTGTGAGACCCAGATATTTATAACTTTGGCACTGCTGCAACTGGGTGGTCCCAAGAAAAAAGTTGACGTCCCGCCCCAAGTTTCTATTAGAGCTCCAAATCATAACTTCGCACTTGTCATAACCGAAGTCCATCTCCCATTTGGTGGCCCACGCAAAGATCCGGTCCAATGCCTCCTGGAGCTTCTGAGGGTTGTCGGCCAAAAGCACGACGTCATCCGCATAGAGCAAGGTTTGTACCCTCTTGCCAAGGCCAGGCACCAGAACGCCTAGCGCCACATTTTCGTTAATGATATCATCAATAAAAATGTTGAACAGGGTAGGTGAGGCTGGGCAGCCTTGCCGAACTACCCTTTGCACCGGGATTGGCTCAGACAACACATTACCAACATAAGCTGCTGCTAGTTTGTGGAGGAGGGCCCCGTGAGGGACCATGTCATAAGCCTTACGGAAATCGATGAACGCCGCAAAAGTAGGCAGGCCAATGTTTTTGCGTCGAAGGATAATTTCCTGAAACGAGACAACTGGGCCCGCGCACTCCTCCAGTTTTCTGAATCCCGCTTGGCCTCGGAGAAAAAACCCATCGCTCTCAAGGGATCCCGCCAAGCGACCAATCAATATCGAAGTAAGGATTTTAAGTGCAACGAGAATAAGAGAAATGCCTCGATAATTGTTCGTCCTTGAAAGATCACCTTTTTTCTGGATCGAGACTAAGATCGAGGTATTCAATGCTTTGGGAATCCGCCTTGTTTTCCACATTCTAGTCATCAACGCCATCAGGGCTCTGGTCATAGGGACCAATGTATTAGCATTTCATCATTTGCCAACCAACATAGACTACCTGTGATGGCCAATCATCCCGATTTCTCCCGTATAAGGAGGCCTCCTTAGAATAACATAGTCTAATGCAATATGAAGCTCACTAGCATACTTGCTAGAAGAACCTTGGTAGGGATGTTATTTTTTCAAATTCAACCCTTAACACTCGCCCTGCTCGGAGCTAACAGACGTCTTCAACAATTTTAATGACAACAAACAAGCTAAATTTTAATGAGTAGTTTTTATAAATTCTAATAAAAGGGGCCATTTTTTTGGCCCATTTTGATCGCAAAGGACCGCATTTTGATCACATTTCTCTTTGTAAAGGATCGCATTTCACCGCAAAGGACCGCATTTCACCGCATTTTGACCACATACACATGCACACATATACACACACACATCATATACATGCACACACACATGCACACCTAAACTGAAGCTCTTTTAACATAATATAAGTGGTAGATTGAGCTAAATCGCTTGAAGTTTAGTCGCTCTTGCTCAAATTTTATGTACATATTTTGAGTCTAAGGGCACCTTCAGGAGTTGCATACCTTCAGTCTAAAGGGCACCTTCGTGTTTTTTGGGTTTATCGGGCTTTTCACGTTCTTGCTACATCGGCAGACCGACGTCGCCAACTTATCATCAACCCTAAAACAGCTGGAGAAACAAATATCCTAAAGGCGGTTTCCAACTTTGTATAGATACAAAACTGGAGTAAATGGCAGTTAAGGCATAAGATATTTTTTTCTCGACACTTGTAAATATATATACTAGCTGAATCAAGCTATGTAAGTGTTAATTGAAACCAAGGTGAATGAATTTATGGGTACTGGAAGATGTATAGGACTAGAACCATTCCAGGTGACTCGTCATGTGTTGAGTGGCATTGGTATGTATGTTCTTTTTGATCTGTATTAGAGTCGGTTCTCTATTTCAACTCAATATCAAAGTAAATAAGATAGTCTTGTTTCTATCGAGACATGAATCTCTAATTTCTATCAAAAATCAACCCTCCAAGATGGATTCCAATTCTAGTTCACCTCTCATTCATAAACTCGATAGAGACAACTACCGTCTCTAAAAGTTCAAGATGAAGGTAATTCTTCTTGCAAAAGAATTGAGGAACATAGTTGAAAACATTAAGGTCATCGATGCAACTGTCATTACCAAGTGGAGACAGAAAGATGGAAAGGCTTTTGCCCCCAAATGTTCTAGCTGGCTTGTGACTACACTAAGGTAGCACAGATCAAACTTAAACTAGTTAAGATAGAATATTCAAAAGAGCTTTCTAGCGACAACCTATTCTAAAAGCTACTTTTGGAAGATCAACTTTTAGTACCAAAGGCTTCCTCTTGTGAAATACTAAATCCAAAAATCCTTGTCAACATCTATATTTTGAACATCTTACCAAGTTATTGTATATGACAAGTAAGCCATCATCTTTGGGCACAACATTGGATAAAAGAAATGATTAGTTTAAATCACTAGATGAAATGGAAAAAATACTTAGAAAGGGAAAGGAACAAATATGGAATGGAAACGTAGAGGATGTAGAATCAACAACTGTATATTTTTCAATATAGATGTAATCAAATCAAGTTGTTGGTCACCATCTAGGCCAATTTTTCCTTTCTTGATAGACATGAAGATTTGTAAACACTTCACCAAAACCTAAGTCGTGATGATCCTAACTAAGCAATCTAAAGTTTAATCTTTCGACAAAATATTAGCGATCTGCACTACATTTGTTGGTTTCATGAAATGATTAGTTTCTATGTGATGATCCAAACAAGAAATCTAAAATCTAATCTTTCGAGGAAAAAACATCAACAATTAGACATTAAAGTATGTTGTTTTTGTGAAATGTTTAATTTGTAGACCAAGTGTGAATGGCTCAATTGAATAACATCAAGTGGATATGTTGTTCAGAGCGCGCGATTGATGATTGAAGGCGAACATAATTAGATGCAGCAAAAATTTTGTCGGCCAGTCATTTGGGGGGTTGGGGGGGTGATGCTTTGGATGGTTTCAACATGCATTGACATGAAGCTTCAACACCTTGACATGTGTGGGGGTGTGTGCTTCCAACGTCCACAAGCTTCCCCTCTTGTCCTCCTCCACGGCAGCTGCTCCTCTTCTCCCTCCACTGACCAGCTCCCGCGGTTCTTGCCAAAGGAAATCAAGCGTCGATACTCCACCCTACTCCACCTTCTCCCTGCAGCTGTTCCCTGCTCCACCATACTCCACCTCCATCGCAGCTCCTTGCAGGTGCTCTCTCCTCCTTGCTCCATCACAAGGGTGTGTGCAGGGCGTGGGCGTGGGCGCAGGGAGCAGCTGTTCCCTGCTCCACCATACTCCACCTCCATCGCAGCTCCTTGCACCACCATACTCCACCTCCATCGCAGCTCCTTGCAGGTGCTCTCTGTTCCTTGCTCCATCACAAGGGTGTGTGCAGGGCGTGGAACATGCCTTCAGCAGGGCATGGAACAAGCTCCACAAACTCTTACTGCTGCAGTCCATTCTTGGCCAGTAACGGGTGTGGACATGGGGCAGCTCCTGAGTTAGTGCTAACTTAAGTTAGTGCTACTGTAGGTGTAGGTGGGGCAGCAAGAAAGACAATTAGCTAATTGGCACAAGTTAGCACTAACATAACTGTCAATTAGCTAACTTGTAAGTGGGGCAGGCTTAGTTGAATATACATACCCCTCACATACAATATGATTGTCCACTGTGAGCCTGTGAACCTTAATCGTCTGGTATCAGCCTTCAACTCCAAATGTATAAGCCCCACAAAGATTTACAGAGCGACCTTCAACTCGATTAAATGCATGTTCAATGCATAAATCTGAGCGTGGCTGTGTGAAGTCTTCACCAACAATACCAAGATTAGCAGATCACATACATACAAACTCAAGAAGTTGTTGCTTTCTCCTATCACAGAAGATAAGCATAGCTGAATGCAAGAATATATTTATGTCCACATATGTCCTCGAATCTATTTACACTTCTGTCTATGCAGACAGGTTCTTAAATTTTTTAAAGATTGTGACTACCATCTACAAAAGCTTCATCAGCAATGCTGTGAAAAACTTGTCTGTTTTTATGATACTCCTATGAAAAATGAGTCACAAAACAGCTGCCTGTTATTTAAAGGAATATTACAGTTTTGATCAAATTTTGTTTCATGCGAAGTTCTCTTGGCCACGGATGAGAGAATGGGCAGCAAACTATATGCTTGAGAATGCCACCAACAGGACACTTCACTTGTTACTAGCCTATTGTGCAACTAAATCTTTATTTTTTTCCATCCACACTGAAAGATACAGTGACTTATTAAATTCGGATTACCACAGATAACCACAGATAACCAACCGATTGTCAAATAAATGTGGACACAGAATCTTCTGTAAACGGACAAGGTACTGTACACTCGATGCGCAATGACAGCAGCTAAATAACTGGAGGGTACGGGGTACGCCTTTTTGCTAGTGAAGGTCCGTTGGCTCACTAAACATTGACTTACATCCTGCTACCTGAGTGTGCATGTTCTTCGCAACGGATAGGAACAGCTTCTCATAAATGTACAGTTTCTTGATTGAGACTCTGATACTGCAAATGCTCCTGACAAATGAATTTCGGATCCAGAAATTTCGCCAGGAATGCCCACAAGCTGTAAACATCACCAAAATTTGACAAGAACCCAAGGGTGGCACAGAGAACTTGAACAGTTTTCCGCTGAAAGAGCTCAGGTTTTACTCCCATGATATGCGATTGTATATCTACACAGCTAGAACTTCCCACTATTAATTTCGAGCTCCTTTTATAATCCCTATTTGGCTTTTCATTTGACTGTTCTCTGCGAAAAAGTCCCTGAATTGTTCCAATTCCCAGAGAAATGTTATTTCGATCTGCAAGCTTTTGCACTGATATTGGATCTAACAAAGTTTTGGATGAATCATAAAGGTTAAAGGCTAGGGTTGATCCTCTATCATTTTGGGACAATGACCCATAGACCATGACAAGATGCCTGTTACCCTTGGGAGGATGCCTAAGCTTCCTGAGAGATGAAATGAGCCAATACAAGAGAGACCACTGCCTAATATCAATCCTTGTAAGCCCTACTTTCTCAGCATAATCCAGCCCACGGCAATAGACTGTGTCTACAACTCGGAAGTCACTGCACTGCTCTTGCAGGAGACTGTCATGCTCATTACAAAATCCTGGATCAAGAGCACTGACAGCAACAGGAAAAGGGTCAGAAGTCTTTGACGAGGTCATGCAGGCTTCTTCATCTCGGCAATTGCCGTTTTCATTCCAGTCGGCTGCATTTAATTTTTCGTAAGGACCTTCTCTGGGAGGGCTAGGGGTTTCTGTTATAGACAAAAGCCTGCCTACTCCTCCTTGGGGTGGCGACGCCAAAGGTCTGCTGGAATTGAAGCTCACTAGTTTTACCATTCCCACTGCTCGCGCTCGGGATGAATCTCCCAACTGTCTAAGAATATGCCTATTTATTATAAGGCATCCGAAGCCTGTAGGATCGCATCCAAATACCTTGTAGAATGAGCCAATGATGAAGTCTGGGCGGTGAAGCGATAACCCCAGAGAGTCCATTGCTTTCACTCCCAGTCCAGTTATATCCAGCAGCACATTCCATCCATTCCTCTGTGCCTCCGATACCCATTCGAAGGACTGTTTTGCTCCTGTGATCTTGGACACGATGGGATAGGCAAACAAGCCACCTGCAAGGTCACCATCTTTCCTATTCCATCTGTTCTTTTGTCGGAGCATCTTCTTCATCTCCGTTTCATCAAATTTGAGCTCCGGCCAAACAAAAGCCGCATCAAATACCGCAGCCTCTTTAGATTTGGCACTGTGTTTGATCCACGCCACGTTCTCGCATTCGTGATCGTAGCCAAGGAGTAGCTTGGCGGAGAGATGGAAAGGATAAGATTCCGCGAGGAGCTTGAATGCGCAGAGGGTGTTGGCAGTGAATACAATGCAGTAATCTTTGGGCTGCAAATTCATGTAAGAAAGCACTCGCTTGCGGAGTATGCTCTCAGCGGTACGCTCTTGGATGTACAAAGCGTGAGTGGCAAGATTCCCAAAGACAAAGGCCAGTTTCAAAGACGCGGAGGGGCTGTCCATGGCCTGCTGCTGCTGAAAGGAGAAAAGCCCTATCCCCGTGTAGTCCAGGCAAACTTGCTGCTGACTACGGCCCAGATGATAATACCCTTCCTCTCTGATTTGATCCACCAGGCTGGTATCTGAATATTGAGGATACGAGGCCACAAATGCTTCAAACGCTTCGTCCACGCCCGGCAGGCTTGAGGGATCAGAATAGCGCCAATCCATCTGCAAACTCCTTCATTCACCAATAAACATAGTTATAACAATAATACGGCTGCTTTTATTTATTCATTCATCTCGATTCTCCTCCTCCTTGCTTCCTGCCTGCTGCCTGTGCGTCCTCTTCTGGGTGCCCTAAATTGAACGCCCCTCCACGCTACCTAATTCACTCTTTCCTCTTCCTACAAACACTATTCTATTAACTAGTAATACTAGCGTCAAAAGAAGATACATACACCCTTAGTCACTCCTAGGAAGATCAGGATTGTCGACGAGAGGAATCCTCGGATAGATTTGGCTAAAGGGAGAGACTAGTAGAGACTATGATTTTTTTAGCGAGCTATGAAGATCAACAAGAGAGAAGACACAACCTGAAAGGTATGAAGCAAATTATGCGGCCCTGTCTCAGGGCCTTCTTTGCTGGGAGGACCCCTCACCCGAGGCCAGGCCCCGACCAGCAAGGAAGGCTCGAGGGCTTCGAGCCTTCCCTTACGTAATGCCATTGTGCGAAGATTTTTTTTATTTTATTTTTTTTTGGGTGCGGCCGTATGCGTGAACAAATTTTGTTTTTTTACATTTGTGGTGGAATGTGGATGTGGGCAACCAATGACGGGATGCCACATATAGCACATGCACATTCCACCAGAGAGAGGAGAGAGAACGTGCATTCCACCGGAGAGAGGAGAGAGAACGTGCATTCCGTACAAAGAGAATGACATATTCCTAGAGAAAATTGGATGGACCTTATGCTCATGGAGGTGGTCCCAAAATACAAAGGACACCTGAGGCAAACATGCATGAGTGGCAAGCCCATTTTGCTCGTTTGCTACCAAGCCTTACATTTCAGATCACCTTATCAAGCTTGACGAAATTCAAGAACAAATAGTTTATGGGACAAAATGGGTCTGCCCCTACTTATTTCCATAGTACATTATAGGCCAGTCTAGACTTTTCTACCAAAGACAAACTGAGATTCAAACCCCAAGCAACTTCACCCTCGAGCCACCGCAACTAAATACACAAGTGGAGAGGATCTTGGCAACTGGAACTGGAAAGCAAGTGAGGGAGATGGGCGAGTTCCTACAAGTATATATAAGCCCCAATGGCCTAGGAATATTCCTTATAGGCTGTCAATTCTCAATCAATTGCTTTTTATCTTCTTTACATGTATAAAAAGCAGTCAACACCATGCACCAACTCACAAGATTCTTAATTACATTTTTGGCCTAGTCCGGAATGGCAAGACATAACTAATAAACTCATACACTAGAGTACCAAATATCCATGTCAAGGATTATTTTGGACATGGACATAACATTCTTCCCCCCTTGAACTACTTCTGTCCTCAAAAGTGGAACCTAGGAAAGTCTCTTTTTATGTTTTCAACTCTTTCCCACAAATCATCATCCTCAGTGCATCCTTTCCAACGGATCAAGAAACAATTTATTGTTAAATTTCATACGTGTGGGACACCCCAAAAGTGTGATTGATCTCCTAAGATGTGGGTGATTGCACTAAGATCAAGCTATAGATTGAATTCCAAGATCTATCTCACAAAATCTAAGGCAAGAGCACAATGAAACATGCATATATATCACCAAAGTACATTTACACATGTGGGAGACTTGTAATGAAAAGACTAAGTACAAAAAAGCCTTGCTCTCGGGTAGAGAGAAAAATCAAGTACACATCCTCGTGTAGAGAGAGAAAGCCAAAAAGACTGAAAATATAGAAACTCTCATAATCTCCATAAAACTTACATAGAATTGATCTATCACTCATATAAGTAGCAACTCGAGGTAGAGAGGAGTGAAACATGATTGGACCCCTTCTTTTCCTCCTCGTAATTTGATTGGCTTAGTGACATATAGGCCTTCAAACTTGATTGGACCAATTTTATGGATCTCTTACTTGTGATTGGTCACATGATCTCAATACAACACATAGGAAGGTGTCACTAGCCCTCTACCATCATGGCATGTGTCAAGTGTCTAAATTACTCTTGGATTTGGCCTAATCATCATCTAGCATGTGTACTTGCTCGAGTTACCTCTTATGCCAAAAATGGCCTAATCACCTACCAACATGTGGATTGACATAAAAAAGTCAAGATACCACCTAACTCAACATAGATAACTTTTACAAATTTTCACACTCCTTAAATGATATCTATTCTAATTTAACATAGAGCTTGTTGAGTAGATCCTTTGGTGTGAGAACTAGCCAAAGGATATTTGGTTGTAGCAAATTCACCATTGCCATGAGAGGATTTCCTTGACGGAAATTTAATACCACCTTCCTTGATCGTTCCACCATAAGTTGCATCTTTTCTTTCGATTTCTTCCATGCTTGAAGAAGATCTTTGACTTGAGAGCTCATCCTCCTTGAAAATAGCTGCACCATAATGATGGAAATATGAGGCCTCCATGTTGGAACTCATGCTCAAGCCCAATTCCATTAGGTAATGACTTAGAATTTGCTTTGCACAGGAACCCAGATCATGCTACACAGTAACACAGACAGAAAATCACTCTCCTCCGCAAGCTCATATAGCAACTGTATTTCTCAAAATGAAATTACACTGTACATATAGTTGTTCACTCAGGCAACCCATGCATGACCCAGGTTGCCGTTGGCGGGACGCGTGTCCCGTCGACTTGCCTCGTGGCGAGGCCAACTGATCCTTATCCACTGATAGGACCCACAGTACAGGAGAAAAGATGCATATCGCTTTGCTCAGATAGGCCCGGGGTTGGGATAGATGCGCTCACATTCGACTTTCTCTGGAATCAACTTCCCTTGACAAGTACCAGATTTATGAGTCTTGATGATTAGAGTAGCTGCAGTTTTTCTGTTCTAACGTAGACAGCGACCTTGTTTTTCTCAATCCGTTTTGTAGCATAAATACGTTCACGCTCAATTTGGGATCTTCTGTAAAAACTTTAATTCTAACTCTCTCCCTTAAAGTAGAGTCACTTTTTATACAGTCATATACATAGCTTTAAAGTCAACAAACTTTAAATACAGAAAGTTTTGATCTAAACTTATCAAACTTTTCTCCAGTAAGTGGCTTAGTGAAAATATCAGCTAGTTGTTCTTCTGTGCTACAAAGATTCGCACATCGATTTCAAGTGATCTTCTATTGTAGGTAGTCATGTTACCATCTCCAATTTTCTCATCAAATTGAGGCTTCCCAAGTTCAAGTGACCAAGCCTCTTGTGCCACAACTCGGTTTCCGAAGGAACGGATGATACAAGTCCATGTTGCCCCTTGATTGTGGCATTCAACCTGTACAATTTTGTATTGGGCTCTCTTACTCCATTCGCAATAACTTTGAACTTTTGGTTCACATCCTTTACAAAGCAACGATCATGGGCGAATTCTACTTTCAACTTTTGATTAGTAATGACTCCAACAGAAAGAAGATTTTTCTTCAAACCTGGTACATGAAGTACCTCCCTGATTATCCTGCTTTTGCCGTCAGGCAGTTGGATTGAAACTATGCCTATCCCCTTGATCATGCACACCTCACCATTTGCTTGTGAAACAGATGTTCCATTATCCAACGCCTTCAAACTACTGAACCAACTCTTGTTACCAGTCATGTGTGTTGTGGCTCCTGAGTCAATATACCATGCTTGATCATCTTCATTAGATGACAATGCAGATATGAAGATGCTAGAGTCTTCAATCTCACCCTCATCGACAAGGTTACCTGCTTGTTTTGGTTTCCCCTTGCCTTGTTCCGCCAGGAATTTGCGACATTCACTCTTCCAGTGGCCCTTTTTACCACAATGGAAGCACTTGCCTTTCTTCTTAGTTTTGCTGGAAGATCCCTCATCCTTCGGAGACTTGGCAAATTGTTGTTTAGTCTTCTTCTTGCCCTTGCCCTTGCCTTTGCCTTGTTTTTGGCGTGTTGCAAGTGCCTGATCATCAGTATTTTGACGTCTAGCTTTCACCATTTCTCGTCGTTGCTCTTCCTGCATCAAGATTCCTGTGAGCTCGTCAAAGGTTGGCAATCTTTCTCTTGATGCTATTCCGCTCACAAACATCTGATAGGGTTCTGCAATGCCGCATAATGCATTATGCACCAGTTCCACATCACGTATGCGCTCTCCAATAGAATGCAGTTCATCTCTCATTGTCTTGATTCTGGTCATGTACGTCTGAATGTGCTCTCCTTGCTCCATGCGGGCACTATTCAACTTTGACTTCAGAAACATGATTTTGACGTCTCGAATGCTCCTTTAGCACATCCCATGCCTGTTTGGATGTAATAGCATCACAAATGTGGGTAATGATGTGATCCTTCACTGACAAGTTAATGAAGGTCAAAGCTTTCCTCATCTTTTTGTCGAACACTTTGATGTCTGCTTCATTTGGCGGCCTTCTCTCATCACCTGTGATGACTTCCCACAAATCTTTCTCCATCAGTATGTTTTTCATTTTGAATTTCCACACTGCATAGTTGGAAATCCCGTCCAATTTGCTACTTTCACTCAAAATGGACTATCCCATGTTTGCCATCGCAAAACTGCTTGAAACTTCTGTCTTAAGCTAAGAATAGTATGTCGAGGCCAACAGTGATGTCAGAAGTTGAAAATAATGACCCGCACTTTTTTTCTTACCAGGCCACTCGCCGCTTTTCCACCAATTTGAAAGCCAAATCGACGTCGCCTTTCGAAATGCACTCAGTCGTCAATTCCCAACAACGTGCCCAGTGGAATGGTGAAACTACTTCTGGCGTACTCCGAACACTTTCTCCACTGCAACCGCTCTGTTTTGTTGTACCGTACTTGTAGGTACAGTCCGGGTGCCCTTTGTTTGGAGGTTATAGCCTTTCGTTTGGGTCAAAACGGGCAAAGGACCCAAAAATAGGGACTTTTCTAGCTTTTGAACTGTTTCTTCACTTTGAAGAAACTTCACTCTTCACTTGTGAAGGGACCCAACTCAACTTTCAGTATGAAAATTTTTAATGAAGTTGAAGGTCAGAATGCACTTCAATTCTTCAGGACCCTGTTTAAAGCTCATCCAATGGCTGAACCAAATCTTGTGGTTCAAATTTCTCTCCCATCACAGATTCTGGACCGTTGATTCATTTGAACCTCATCTAAAGGTTCAAAGTCCATCTGGGCATCGAACCAAACTCCTGCATACGCTATGAACTTCGGTACACTGAGTTTTTCATCGCGTTGGGCGCGTGAACTGCCCGCGACTTCCCTGCCTGTGGCCGCGCCTCCCTTCTCTCAAAAACATCAGATCAAGCTCTCCTGTGGATCATTTTGAGCACGATCTGAGGCCTGGAGCAGGGTCGCCCTACTGAATCCATGACTAGAGAGTGTTCAGTTAGGAAATTCCGTGGAGAAACGATGATTTTAGCTCAACTTGACAAAGTGGCTTTTTCACCTTTTTACCGCAAATCTGCTAGGTTAACTGTCTGAAGACAAATCTCTGACATAAACCTTAGAATCTCTCCATGGATGATTGACAGTGTGATTAGCTTCCTTCCTGTCCTTACGGCATCCAAAACGATGCACAAACAGCGAAGAAATCACCAGTTATGTATAAAAACCGTAACCCCAGGTCCGGTTTCAATTTTCAGCTGGCTTCGAAATTGTCAAATTTTCACCAAATTTTTCCCTGTCTGATGCTATGCACAGGCTAATAATCCCTCTGCTGAGCTTAGCAAGCCTCTATAATTTAGAAACCGTGCACCAGTGCTTCTCTTTCGGTCTTCAACCCGCTGTAAAACCCTGAACTCTCAGAAGACAGTTCTCCCGAAGCTCTCTTCAACGGCGACACTGTAATGTGTACACTCCCTGTATGGATCTGATACCAACTTAGAATTTGCTTTGCACAGGAACACAGATCATGCTACACAGTAACACAGACAGAAAATCACTCTCCTCAGCAAGCTCATATAGCAACTGTATTTCTCAAAATGAAACTACACTATACATATAGTTGTTCACTCAGGCAACCCATGCATGACCCAGGTTGCCGTTGGCAGAATGCGTGTCCCATCGACTTGCCTCGTGGCGAGGCCAACTGATCCTTATCCACTGATAGGACCCATAGTACAGTAACACAGTGATTCTAACTTTAATTCTAACTTAATGAGCATCCTAAAACCTGTCTATACTTATTCTTGATAGATCTAATGTCGAAATCAAAAACTATCTTGATCTTATTGAGGCTACATACCTTCTCAAGGGTGTAGTTGTCCTTTGTGGATGATGCACTTAATCTCATGAGAAGTTTACAAATTGCCTCACAAAATTAAAAAAACATGATTTTTCACACTGCGAATGACAATCTCATTCTTGCTCTTACAAGATCCAAGAGCATACATTTGATGACACAACCACTTGCTTTCTAAATGATTTTGAACCTGATTTAAGCCATTAATGACATAAGATATGTCCATACAAGAGGCATCATACAAAACTAGCATTGCCTCACTTGAACTTTGAGATGTAGAAATCTCATCAATGGTACATCAAATAATATAAGAGAAACAAAAGTGGATGTGTTGGAGTAGATACCACCTGAAAAGTGCTCATCTTTTCCGTGATTTGTGAGCCAAAAAGACTCGGCCTTGTCTCTTGAAAATCTCCTTGGAACCATGAGTTGAGAAGACTCTTCCTCAAGCCTTGGAAACTCTCCATCATGCACTTGGATTTTTGCTAGATGTGTGGATTCTACCATCATCCTCTTGATTGAGATGAGATCCTCTTTACTCCTTACATGCAAAGGGATATTGACAAAGCATATGGAAACACCATCTTTGCTTCTACTTGATGAAACAAGATCATCCAAATGAACAATATGAAAAAATTGATGAGAAGTAGAACCCCTTGCCAATAACTCTCCAAGTGCTTTTGCCAAAGCACCATCTTCATGAGCCTTACCATCATGGAACATAGATTGAGGCAATCCAATTGCCTTCTCCTCCTTGAGATGATCCAAGCTCCTCTTGACCACACTTCCACAAGGATTAGATTCCAACTTGAAAAGATTTCCACATCTAGTTCCTCGCTACCACATCACCATCCCTCTTAACCAAGCAAGCATCTTTTTTGATCTCCTTGGATGACTTGCACAGGGTATGTCATGACATTCATAAAGAATTCGCTTCTCATTATCCCCTAGCACCCCATTCTGAAATAGTAAACCACCTCGAATGAACATTCACACTTGCAATCAATTAGGTTAATTTTCAACTTTAGATTTCTCTTATCTGGAATCTCAATTAGTTGAGATGAGGGTTTTTTGCGCTCCAAGAAAAATTTCATAACATATTCAAGCTTGTTACAAATAAAACATAGATTTGCCTTCTTGGCCTTTTTTTGAGAGATTTGTTTCTTTTGCTTACCTTCTAATGCCATTTGATCAAATTCGTCAAAATATTTGACTTTAAGGAATCATAAGCTTTCTCAATCTAGAACCCATCATCGAAAGTCTGAAACACGTTTCGCTTACATTCGTTTTCATAATCCACTGGCAAACCTAGGATGAACTACTAGAGAGTCAGTTTCAAATCAAATGATGGAACTTTGTTCTATGAATTCATGAATTCTTAGAGATAAGAGTCTAAACTCTTCGTCGTCATTTTGTAATTACTGAATTTTTTATAGTACTTTGAATCGTTTGCAACCACAAATGATTTTTTGAAGACTTCCCCACGTAGTGGGTTTTGGTTGCAAGTCATGCCACTACAACGAAACCTTATCACAGAAAAATAGATGCTCTTGATATTTTTCTTTTCGAAAATTGCATGTAGACTGAAATAACTGGTTCACTTGGTCAGCAAAGTGCAATCCAACCCTATCTACTATAATTCATCCACATGCAAGTGCCAAAGGTTTTAATTATGCTCAATATTGATTCTTATAGTCAATTCTAGCCAAAATTCTCAAATTTTGACCAAAATACTGTCTCAATCCGATCTTGACCAAATTACAAGCATGAAATCATTAGAACCTATCCTAATGACTGAGAAATAGCAAGTAATTTCTTTAAAAATCATTTACGTAAGTAAGTTCGACAAATTGCAAGCCAAAACAATGAATACTAGTCAAAAACTTTAAAAAATAGAACAATTTCTAGTTATGTCTATAGAGAAAGTCCATAACAATGACCACTAGGCTGAAACCAATCAAGAATTAGAGAAGCCATTTACTTGGAGGTTAATTCCACCACTAGGAAGTAAAAAGCAAGGAGATACTACCAAAAAGATACAAAAAAACAAAAAACAAAAAACATTCCACCTTCTAATCGATGCAAAGCCTAGCTATGATACAACTATAATGATTGCCAAGTGAAGATCCTCTATTGTTGGCATTCATGGTGCATGGCACTTGCAAACCCCAACTAGTTATATTGTACACTTGATATCTGACTTGATCAACATTGAAATCCGAGCCCACACGTGTGTGCTACAGGCTGTAGTACGGCCTTCAACCTGAGAAACAAGTAGAAATTGATTTGGTTTCATTTGGATCACAAAAACTCAATGTACATAGTGAACTAGCTTGAGATTGCCAATGAGCTCCAGAATCTTTTTATCTTCTCACTATGGAGAGAGGGAATACATAGCAAATTCGACTTCCTTCTTGAAGTTAGGTGGATTTCCAGCATGTAATAAGGAAGTTAACTCACTCTCCTTGACCTAAAATGAAACCCTAGTCTATTTCTTAGAGTCATGCTTGGTAGATAGCTAGTTGGTCAAATTTTCACCTTAAATCTAGGATTTAGGTCCTATAAACTAGGAATCACTACCAAAATGACGTGACCAACCCTATGGACTTGACCTATCCTACATTAGGAGTGGATTTCCACGTGGCATCTTGATATCACATGTGTGGAATCCACTTATGTACAAAATTTACATTATACTACATGGTTTTTGATCAAGCTAGATTTGTCAATTTTTGGCAATTCTTCACACTCCTCAAATTAGCTTGATCTATTTACAACTCTCTTTCTAGATGAATGAATGCTTTTAGAAGTGTCTAAAAAATCCAGCTACAAACAAGGAACTTTTGAGACTCCAATAGAGAATGATGTCCATGAAGGACCTTTAACCACCTCTTAAAGGATCCCTTACAAGATGTTCCATAAATGTGTCATGTAGCACACTTCAAAAACTATACATCATGCCAAGCCATGGATTCCAAGGCATTTTGTGCACTTGAAGATACATCAATTAAACTATTAAGTGCATACATAATGTTGCCAAAGACAACTTGCCTTGCTTGATCCATATGATTGAGCCTAGATGGCTCCATCTTGATACTCGTGGTTCTCCTTGGAGTCCTTGGGTCTTGAGCTTGCTCCTCCACTTGACTTGACTCCAAACCATCAATGAATTGAATAAGGTATTGATCCAAAGGTGCTTCTTCAAGTTTACAAATCTTCCACTCTTGAAAGATCACATTTCCACCATTGACAAGTTCTTTGGTTGAAAACAAGTAGATTCTACAATCTCTACTTGAAGAGCAAAACACTACCATTATTCCTATCATTGAAATAAGATAATCTTTGGTCCTTACATTGGAATGATCATGCACAAAGCATGTGGACACAAAGATTTCCAAAGCAAATGATGTTTCATCTTTTATGACTCTATTCAAACTATTACAAAACTAGTTATCCAATGAAATTGCTTTATCAACAACAAATGTAGATTTCAAAGCATCCCATTTCATTGTCTTGTCATACGAAATAATAAACACCATGAATCTTAAAGGTAAGAAACAAGTCACCTCATGTCTACTACTACTTTCCTAAAAGTATTCAAAGATAGTAGACTCTCCAATGCTCACCACCCTTGCAAGATGCACACTTGAATGGACAGTTTGCATGCAATTTGATGACTCGGCCATTGTCATTGAGGACTCCCTTGGAACTCTCATGCTTTGAGGTTGATACTCAAGATCTTCCTCCTTTTGATGCTCCTCCTCAATGCAAGCAAGATCACACTTTTCCAAGATCTCCTCTTGAGTGATCTCCTCCTTTGCCAAGCTCATTCTTTCAAAAGCAACACTAGCTTCCAACTTAAACAATCTTCCATGTTTAAATCCCTTTGCAATGCAAACATCATTCTTCAAGATGAAGCAAACGCCATGCTTAAAGTGGACATCCAAACCACTTTCTAAGAGTAGACCAACACTAAGCATATTCTTGGTGATTGATGGTACATAAAGGACATTTTCTAGATCCATGCATTTTGAGGATTCTAGACACAAAGAGATGGTGCCAACACCATCTATCCTACACTCTTCATCATTTGCAGTAAAGAAAAACTTTCTAGCAGCATTGAAAGAGTGTAAGGTTGAGAAAAAGTCCTTTTCACAAGACATGTGGGAGCTAGCCCCACTGTCGATCCACAATTGTCTCTTGAATTGCTATTGCTTGTTGGTGAGGATGTAGATGCCATCAAGAATACATCTACTTCATCATCCTCCTCCTCCTCCTTTGCAAGGTTTCCTTGTTTGTCCTCCTCCACTTGTGCTCTTAGCCTCTTGTAGCATTCAGATGCATAATGCCACTTCTTTCCACAGAAGAAGCATTTGTGCTTTGACTTGTCCTTTGAGCTTGATGCATCATCCTCTTCTTTGGCCTCCTTTGGATGCTTATTCTTTCCATTGGTCTTCTTTTTGCCCTTGAATGAGAAATTGGCTTTCTCATCACCATCCTGCAAAGACAAGGAACTCATCCTAGATTTTGCATGGAGCATCTTACACTCTTCAGCCACTAATACACTCTGAAGTTTTTCTATAGTTGGCAAAGTGTCTTGGATGGCAAAACTTTGGACCAAATTTTCAATGTCATCTCCTAGACCATTAAGAACAATTTGTACAAGATCTCCATCATGAATCTTCTCTCCAATGGAAGCCAATTCCCTATTTAGAGACTTGATTCTGAGTACATAATCATTGTGCACTCTCCTCACTTCTTTTCATGCTTTGCAAAATCTGATTTCTAAGCATGAGAACCCTCGAAGTGTTACTAGATTCATAGATTTGATTTTCAAGATTCCCCAGCCTCTTTAGCACTAGTACATGCTAATACTTCTCTCAACAAATCATTGCTCACATTCATCTTCACACAATGAAGTGCAAGCCTAGATCTCTTCTTGTATCTAGCTAACTTCTGTGCACCTAGAGGTTCTTCAATCAAGAACTCATAAAGGTCTTGGAGCACCAAGAGTGACTCCATCATAACCTTCCAAATAGCATAATTTGTAGAATTCAATCTCTCACTAGCTTCTAGAAGGTATGCTCCAACAGATTCCATCTTACTAGTGACTTCTACAAACAAAAAATGTATTTGATTGACTTGAAACTCACAAAGGTCTCACACTTGCAGTGTTTCACTCAAATTTGATTTCTAATCCAACAAATGGACTTATAATCACAGTTCTATCACTCCCCCACAAAGTTGGAATGAAGATAAGATGAAGTGAAAACTACTTTCAAACAAATCTTGCCAAGAAATGGATTTGATTGTCTCTAGAAACTCACTAAGGTCTCTCTTTTGTAGTGTTTCACACAAATTAGATTTCTAATCCAACAAATGGACTTATAATCTCAGTTCTAGCACTCCCTCACAAAGTTGGAATGAAGATAAGATGATGTGAAATTTACTTACAATCAAATCTTGCCAATTTTGGCTATTTTTGGACAAAAAACATGACTTAATCTCTTCCTTCCTTCTTGGTGTACTTTCAAGACCTGTTTTTAACCTTAATAGGACTTGAAATCAGCCTTGATTATTTAGATTCCAAGAAACAAATTCAAATCTAATCAATGGCATATGATCTTGGTAGATTATCCTAGGATTTCCACCAAAAATTACATCAACAGCTCACAAATTGAATTTATTTGGATTAAATGAATACCATGCATTAAGGGAAGGTTCAGAGGTGCCCATACATGTGGATAGTACGGATTTGGACCCCTACCAAGTTTGGGATCAAATCTCCTCACCAAAATCAAGATTCTAGCTTGCCCTCTCAATACTAGCTTTTAGCACCAAAACTTGCTAATAATGGATTTGCATTAGATCAATGGCTTATGCTCTTGTACTTGGCTCTGATACCATGTGAAAGTACTGTACTTTAGGACCATAAATGGATCTACAAAAGATCCACAAGAGTGATTGGATGCTTGCTTAACAATCTATCAAAAAAACTAGACACAAAAAAGTTGATCTAGATTGGCAATTTGACAAACAACAAGCATTAACAATCAAAAGACTTGATTAACATTGAAATTCGAGCCCACACATGTGTAATACAGGATTTAGTATGGCCTTCAACCTGAGAAACAATTAGAAATTGATTTGGTTTCATTTGGATCACAAAAACCCAATGTACATAGTGAACTAGCTTGAGATTGCCAATGAGCTCCAAAAATTTTCTATCTTCTCACTATGGGGAGAGGGAATACATAGCAAATTCGACTTCCTTCTTGAAGTTAGGTGGATTTCCAGCATGTAATAAGGAATTTAACTCACTCTCCTTGACCTAAAATGAAACCCTAGTCTATTTCCTAGAGTCATGCTTGGTAGATAGCTAGTTGGCCAAATTTTCACCTTAAATCTAGGATTTAGGTCCTATAAACTAGGAATCACTACCAAAATGACGTGACCAACCCTATGGACTTGAACTAACCTACATTAGGAGTGAATTGCCGTGTGGCATCTTGGCCTCACATGTGTGGAATCCACTTATGTACAAAATTTACATTATACTACATGGTTTTTGATCAAGCTAGATTTGCCAATTTTTGGCAATTCTTCACAATCTCTTGGTGAAGTGGTTTCACAATGTAGAATCACTCAATGTAGTAGCAGAAGCAATTTGTTTTTAATAAGAGGTAAATTCCTATTAAGAAGAAAAAACCAATGGTGGATGTTTGCACATAAGGAGTAGATAGTTGCATTTGTCATTGTTTCTAGCAGAACCAACCACATAAGACTAGTTCCCACAACTTAGTACCAATAGTATTTTTCTCTTGATAAGTCAAACCAATAGGGTGTTTGTTTGACACATGAACAGAAGATACTTACATCAATAATTGTCTATAGCACAAGCAGTTACTTTCACATGGTATCAAAGCTTAAATTGATAATGTTTCAAAATTCTTTAGGCGATTCTTTTGTGTTTGTGCAAGGCTTAAGTCAAGATCAATTTGTGGTGCTTCTTCTTCCTAGCCCCAAAAGGCGACCAAATATGCCCAATAAAGTATCATCAAAATCCTAAAGTAAGGTTAATATGTCACCAGGCAAAGGAGAAACACAACGTAGAAGATAGCTAGGATGTTGAGCAAAACACTGAGTGAGAATTCCAAATGCAACTTGAGAATTTCCAAGATTTGGCAACAAATCAGAATGACGAGCAAATCCATCCAGAGCTTCTTGCATAAATGAAGTGACATATCCAGAAGAACCAATGGGAACACCCAATGCCTTAATCCCAAGCTGAGGAGTATTGAAACCTTCAGGTAAGGAGATATTTGTTGGAAGGCCTTTTGGGCTCCATGCAACGCACTTAGACCTGTTCACTGTAAGTTCAATAGAAAAAAGTTGAACTGAGAAATGCAAAAAAGCAGGGACAACTTCACTAGCCGGCCCCACAATATGAGTATCATCCGCAATTGAGGGGAATAAACAGGAGGAAAAGCCTGAAGCTGTAGCATGCAATGCGCGATAACGTGCCAAAGAAAAGAGAGGACCACCTAAGGGATCCCCCTATCGAGTTCCTTCAGCAGAGGAAATGACGGCAATATCACCAGTACGAGAAGCATGACTAAAGTATAAAGGAGAACTTTTAGAATAGAAGCTCTGCACAAAAGGAATGAGCATGGAAAGTGTATCATGAGCACCACAAAAAAAAATAAAAAATAGCCACCCGAGAAACTGAGCTGAAAGCACTAGCAACATCAACTTGTAAAACTATTCAGTCAGATGAATATCCAAAATAGCATGTAAAGCATGAACGACTGTCTCACAACCGCCAGGAGTAGACACCCAAATTGAAATGGAAAAAGATGAGCATGAAACGCTTCTGGAAACTAAAAACAAAGTGCCCTTGCCACCAACCTGTATAAACATTCACCCACTACAATTGGATGCACAACTCCAGAAGCTTTATCTTAAGCTAAAAGATGAGTGGCACCTAAAATATGAGCAACTGAAGGCGGGATACGGCCAAATGCAATAAAAGAGCACACCTTGAAGAGAAGATCAAAACCACTTGCAGAATCATCTGGAGAAAAACAATCACGTCGATGTTCAAAAACCATTCTTGAAGGCCCACCAACTGAAAGTTGAGGACTACGCAGAAAAGCTTTCATAAAATGAACTTCTGCAAGTTGAAGATCAGAGTCAGGCTGAAAGTCTTCCACAAATAAAGGAAGAATATCACTGGCATGGGGATGAAGCCGTTCCAATGTCTGAATAATTGTAGAAGAAGGTGTTTCCGAAACTGAGGGAACAAGAGTGTGTGCAGCCCGAGAAAATTCACCACCTTGTCCAAGCAAAACACAACGTTGTAGACGACTATGAATAGGAATGGATCCCAAGTTTGAGCCAGAATTAAAATCCCATTTTACTGCAACTGCATTGCAACGAAGAAAAAGTTCCTCTTGTAAATTTTGCCAATCACCTGACATGAAACACCAAATTCTGTTGCGAGTTTCCCAATGACCTGCTTCACCACCTCTAGGATGAAGAGGCAAACACCAAAGGGGAAAAAGCAAAAAAATATGCCAAGCCATGATATCAGAAGCGTTGGTAGCTAAACGAGTTAAATGTATTCAAAGAGCTCTTTGAACGTCAAGGTGAAGGGCCATAGGAGTGTGGGCATAAAGGTGTGGATGAGGGAAACCAAGATAAAAGGATCTCAAAATATCAAGATTGCAAGCCCAAGCGCTTGAGTCGGGAGGAGAAAGTGGAGCAGGATGTGGGGTTTGAGGAGAATCTAAAAGAAAAGCTTGTTGTTGGAAGGCAATACAAGCATTTTGATGTCTAGAAAGGCCCGCACCCTACATATATAAACGTCCACATCCTGGACAAGGTATGTAAGAGGGTGGAGGTATTGAATTTTGCAAGGATGACAAAGGAGAAGAAGAAACAGAAAAATGAATATGTGGGGGACAATATGGTGCAGGCAAAGAAAGAGATGTAACAATTGGTGATTCATGGCAAGGACGATTAGAGGGAGGTGGGTATGGAAGGGATGGTGAAGCAGATCTCTTTTTGTGTTGATTTGCACTTTGATCCATACTTCGAATGAATATTTGCTTCACAAATGGATCACTTCCTCAAGATATTGCAAAAATAAAGCCTGAGTATTGAAATATTGGAAAAATCTATCTAATGTTGTAAGTAGGTGTCCTAAAAATGCCAAAGATAAATTGAGCTCTTTTGGCTTAGTAAAGACCCATCTTAGAATAAAATATTCAAGGTAGGTAGAAGTAGAAACTCGAGCTACCATAGGAATTGCCATTTGTACTTTGCATGCCACATTTAATGCATGAAAAGACTAGGTGGCACAATTAGACATATTGAAGTGGCTTGAATAAGTCTAGATAGCTTGAGAGGTGGATTCATAACTCCAATTCAACTCAAAGTAGGAGGAGAGTCCATGGATCTATATATATGTGATGTACTCTCATTGAGAAAATGATGAAATTTGTGTGTAATGCAAATTTGGAGACTAAGCCCTTTGTGCCCTCTCTCTACACAAGTTTGTACTTTCATATTCTCTCTCTACCCGAGTTGAGGCATTTATTGCACTTAGTTTCATGTTTAGTTTACAGATCTTGCTTGTAACACAATAATATTTCTTGAATGATCAGCTTTCCTATTGTCAATCAATGCTAGTCTGATCTTTATGATATTATTGGGCTTAGGAGATCAAAAGTACATGTGTAGGGCATCCCACACGTGTGAATTCAACACTGAGTAGTCCTTTAGAAATCATTTCCCTTCACACGTCATGAAACCTGAAATCTTCACTTTCATCAATCTGCTAGTCCTGGTCCAGTGCTTGTCCCACACTCTGATATGAATATTGAATTTTTTTAGTGAACTACTTCCCTAGTATTTAGCTATCTTTCTCAGCAACCAATACCAATTGACTTTGCAACAAATTATGAAGAATCTCTGTGCATGCAGATGTTACATGCGGATGTGGAGCTCCAAATCTTTGTATCCAGAGGTCGTTTGAGCACTTTGATCGTAGATGAAGACCCTGCTTGTGGCGTGCAGTTTGTGGCTGAATCAACACGCCTCTTTTGCCTTGCTGCGCCGGGAAAAACATGTTTCGTTGACAGTTGCTGCCCCGGGGCTGCTCAATCCTCACTTTTTGATCGATCGCCCCTTTAGAAATCAATCGTTTGTAGGTTCGTATTCTGCTTGATCGCAAGGAATTGAATCGAAAGTAACAACATCACTTATCTCGTGGTGAACCTCTTAGTAGGTGCTTTTGGCATACATGCAATAACTCATCTGAGATCAGTTATTGAAGGCCATTGCTCGAGTCGAAAAGCTCTTGATGGTCAGTCAAGTATCCTGTATCCCCCTCAGAAAGAACGAGTAAACCAACAATTGGTTCAGCTGTTGATGAAAGAGTAGGTAAATAATTGCTCTTGTAGCCTGTCGCTCAACATGGATAGCATAGAATCCACCATCTCGTTAAGCAATCATATCCACCATATCCGATGCGCTGAAATCGTTGTTGTTGCATGCACGCCCAGGTCATGACCGAACTCAAAATAATTTGATATCAACAACACAAATCTATATAGGTAAAAATATTTCAAAGAGAGACTATCTACGTACCCTTGTGTCACACTACCTACCTACCTACGTTCCAACGGTAAAAAAAAAAGGCATAGATAACATACAATCAATATAATATATCCAGTTGTGATAACATGCAATCAATATAATAAATCCAGTTGATATTGCAAAAATACATAAATTTCACGTTGCGATAAGATATGCCTCAACAACTACAATAATTATTCAGATCACAACCAAACTTTGAATAATCTGACAACAACATAGAATGAGACTGGAACATTATTATACATAGTTTATTGAATTGAACGTGCATTTGTACATTGATGAAGATTCCTTTTGGGATCAAAAGCATCATGATTGATCATGATGGTAATTGTAATAACTATAAAAGATTACAAATACAAGTCCTATAATTACAATAATGGTTTTTGTTAATTGTAACCAGGACTCTTAGAGTCTCAGAATTGTATCTACTTCCTACTCTAAATCAATATCAGCTGCACATTCTTCAGGTGCTTTGGACAAATGGTCCTTGATGTGTGCTACAACAATTTTTGGAATAGATATTACTTTCTCCACAACGATTCCGTACTTTTTGTCATCTTCTTTGCCTTTGATTTCCATGCAAAGATCACAATATTGACTTCTACATCTTCTGACTGGACTTAGGTTCATACCATAGTGCCTTGAATTTTGTGACCATACCTTCAGTGTCATTCTCAACTGTGATGACCTTGGCCACCCAAACTGGAGCATCATCTGCAGGCCGAACTGCATCACCCAAATTGGAGCATCATCCGCAGGTCGAACTGCAAGAAATTTGTCCACTAGAATCTCCCTATTAGGTGTGAACTCAAATAATAGTGCATCACCTTTTCGCCCACAAAATCGTTGAGGCAGAAGTTCTACAGTCATTTCACTCTCATTTTCTGCCACCAGGAGAGTTGATCCAGCAGGTCCAAAGTTGTTCGGCAAGCATTGTGGCCAAAAAGCTTCTTGTATGTATGTTGATGCCGACAATTCTTCTGTTTAGAAAGATATTCAAGAAGATTTGTACTTTCGACAACACACGCACCATTTCGATCTCTGTATTCTGGAAATTTTTTACTCATGGGTCGGGCATACTCAATGAAAGACATTATTCCTTTTACTTCGTCTCATTAGAGAAACTTAGAGCCTGACGAGGGCCTCTGAAATATGTCTTTTTATTTTATTTTTCTCATTTTCGTAGCTATGTGGACCAATAGAAACCTTGATATCAAGCTTCTACGTAACGTAGCTTTTCTCAGATATAAATAAAATAAAAACTTTTTAAGTATATATATGTTTCGTCGGCAGCATGATTCTGAGGCAGGCCCTTCCAGCGCATCACTGCCCGAAGAGGTCCGAAAATATTGAAAATGAATATGACAGATGGTTGGATTGAGAAAATCGATGTAGCATTAATGTAATTGCATTGTCAAATCATGGTTTACAAGGTTAACTAGAGTTACTCATAGCACCAAATAGTTCAGTGTTTCAAATTTTTGCCTACACATATTTTCAGATTCATGGCTTTTTGCCTACACATATTCTCAAATTCATAGTTCAGTATTTCAAATTTTGGCCTGCACATAACGAAAGGCGCCATCACGGAAGCCATGCTCCTCAATCGACTCTGTGCTCTCTTCAATGAGAAAGATGACAATAGATTATGGGTGCCAAGCAAGAAAATATTCAAAAAACTCTTGGGTTCTGATGCATCCATCATCAAAAGGAACATTTCGAAAAAGCAAAAGGACAAAACTATCATTCGATCTTATTGGAGGCCAAAATTTTGGATTTCAGAACATCATCAGGAAGAAAATCTATTTCCAAAATTTTAGTCCAACATGTATATATGCATTTAGAGATAAATGTGCAAGGATTTAACTGTCAGGATCACAAAAAAAACAACTATGAGTATTGATATATTATAATACTTTGATTTTTTTTGTCATTTCTTATGATCTATTACTGAACCTGCCAATCTGATCATTTTTCTCTTGCTAATTTATATCTATCCAATATAAATGAATGGGATCCAAGTGGATCTCTTGCAAGTGTGTTAGATGTAGTACACAGTGATATTGGACATCTGCAATATAGAGGTAGAACTGCAAAAGATATTGCTGATTGTGAAATCTTCTTTTATGAATCAATGTATATTCTTGATATAGTTTTGGAAGTGATGAATGGGTTTGCTCCAGATGCTACAATATTGGAATCATTTCGTTGCAAGCTATATAATGATATAAAAAATTCATTAAAGATAAGCACGGGTTCAAAAACAGTCCGAATAAGTTGATTTATTTTTTTGAATATATTTGTGGATTTCTTTTTAATTGTTAATGTCCACAAAACTCCAACAATGTTTGTATGCAAAAATGTATCAGATAGTTTATTATCTGAACTTATGGATGAAGGCTAGGACAAAAAATTAGATGGAAAAATAGAATGCAGAATTGAAATGTCTTCCATGTGCTTTCGCTATCATATAGAAAAGCAAATGTTGAGTTTATGCTTCCATTATCAAAGATGGAAAAAAAACCAGGAGTAAATGGGTGCCACTCGATCAAGACTTGGAAGCCAGTGGACATTCTAAACGAAAAAATATTGAAATAATATACAATGATGCCCTTTTGACATGTGTTGAGGTGGAAGAAGATTGGAGCCTAAATTACATCAGGCAGGAACTGTTGCTCCTACAAGATGATATACTTTCAAACTTCAGAATTATTTTAAATGGTAAACTCGTAAGTAACTATAAACTCTCTATTTTTTATGTACGATAATATAATAATAAAAGAGATGCATATCAACGATAACTTGAATATACCTTGAGAGATTTAATAGTTATCTCCCCAGTAGAAGTTACCGTTGTCAATATTTCACCAACGACATTATGAAGTAGAGAATCAAATTCTCTATGTGTATTTTCAGCATAGCTTAAGTCTTGCTTATGTGATGCTTTCATAACTTAGCTCTAGATCTGCTGTGGCTCCATTTGTAACTCCTTTTGACTCTCAGTCAAAATTCCTTGTATTTTATTTGCTTATTTTCAAATTCTCATATCATTTCCGTCTGAGCTCGGAATTGAATATCTTAAAAAGAAAAAGTGCTCAATTTTATATGACCTACAAGTTTTTGCCTTTAGATATATATCATGAGACTTGGATAATGTCACTATCTGACATAGGATCTCATGTTCATACCATAGAACATGCATGAACTGAACAAGGGTCAATGTAAAGCTGCATTTGAATACTTAGCACCATTAGAGTGCACTTTGGAGATATGTTGATCGTTAAATATTCAAACTATAATAAGGCAGATACAAAAGCTGAAGGATCAGGACAAAGCGCCTAAGATACAATCGAGAAAAACTATCAATTCAGGAATCCGGAAAATAGATAGGCCAAATGATTGTGGTGAATCATCATCCACATCATTAGAGGATGAAGTGGAAGTACAAAATGATGATAAAGATAATTCTTTATCAACATCATCAGTGAATAAAGTGGAAGTGCAACATGATGAAGAAGTACAAGTATCAACAATGGGAAAGCCCGTTCAACAAATAGATCAACCAACTTCATCCACAACTCTTGATGCCCCATTGAATTTACAAGAGATGGCTAATCAACATTTATGCAGTGCTATGGAATGTACACAAGATCGACAACATAAATGTAATTCTCAATTTGAATCGGGCAAGACAATTCTAAATGTGAGCACAATGTCAATGCAAGGACACATAAAATCAGCTGAGGACAATGAACACGATGCAGAGGATTATGAGGATAACATTTTTGTTTTCAATATTGATCTACAATTGGGCAATATAAAGGCCAGTTCAGACAATGAAGTTGTCAATGATGCAAATTACTCAAGGACCTCATATTCCTTGAGATCACAAGAATCGTTGCATCACGTTCAACCAAAAGACTTGTCTAAGACTTCTTGTGAAATGGAATCAACAGACAAGGATACAACTGATCTATATGAATGTTTCACATTCATATAGGGTGCACAATGGAATGTGATGAAACTTGTATTGTACAAGCTGGAAATTTTTCTAGCTATGAGATGGGACAAACAATCAAAGATCCATTATATCACAATTTCCAGTTTGTGGTTCAAAATATTGGAGATATCAATATTTTTAAATATGATGATGTAATCTACAAAAGATTTTTCGTAGAGACTTGGAGTGAAAGAGATGTCATCACTCTTTGCCAACACCTCATTCACTCTATCTTGCTGGAAATGGATATTCACTTTGAATATCATTTGTCATCTTTGAATTTGATCAGTCCAATTTCATTGATTTCTATATTGGGTTGTAATCCTGATGATATCTCTTCCATATGGGATATTAACACATCAAATTCAAGATTAATGGTTATCTTCAAAGCATTTGGATTGAGCAACAAAGTGGCTATCAAACAACATGACAAGATCTTGAGACTAGCACAGCCAGATGCAATGCCAAAATACAATCCTAAAGGAATTGGATAGATCATCCAATGTGTTATGATGTCGAGGAAGTAGACAAAAGAGGATATTGCAGTGATACATCATGTCCATTCCATACAAATTGGTTTCCAACAAGCAATATGGTACTTCATGAAACTCTTCTCCATGGGAACAAGATTACAGTTTGAAGCCAACAAAATGACTTCAACTCGAGAACTTTGGATCTGTAAAGAGACAATAATCTTTTGGACGACACATCCTATGTTATGACTACTTAACCAAGGCGATCAAGTTGATCAAACAAGCGTCTTCATTTTTGAGAGCAAAAATGTTTAAGTAGGGGGAGTGTCATGTACTTTTAGTACGTCAATGCTCTTCAACGCATTAGAGTATCCATAGTAAGCTTTGTAGGCCCAAAAGGAGCTATTGGCCTTAAGAACAAGACAGTTCTCTCTTTAGGCCCTCCAAAGTAATTAATAAGGATAATAGGCCAACAAGGGCTCAATCTAGTTTAAATAATATTTAACAAGGGCTAACTATCCCTCAAGATAGTTAAGTTAAGTAAGAGCATTGTCTATAACTAGAGAAGAGACATCAAGTTTTGAATCTTTTGGCTCATTTGCAAGTGAGAGCTTCTAGCTTCCTTGTGAATGTGAGCCATAGAGATCTCCATTGCTAGGTCTCATGTGCCCTATCTACATGAATCAATGCTCAATGTTCATATCTTGTGTGAAAGATTCAACTAGTTTGATCATATTTGCTATATTTTCAGATTTGGCATATTGAGGCCGGCTTTGTTTTTTGACTTAGAGATTGACTTTTCAAAGTTCATTAGTCTAAATGTCATTTGAATAAACACTTTTTGAGAGTGTGGGAAAATTGGAATGCGAGTTTGAGTAGATTCAAATTTGAACGTTCGATACTTTGAATCTAGACCCAAAATAGTAGAGTTAGCATTTTGGAGGAAAAGCCAAGTGGCCAAATATTGGACCTACTATAAAAGGATGTAACTCGTGGAGAGATGAATCTTCTCTCTTCTCTATATTATTTCATGCTTATACATGGTTCTCTTGGGTGAAATACAATAGCTTGTTGGTTTTATATGGACAACAACAATGCTTTATCATTTCATCCAAGTTTGATCAAGTTCTATTAGTGTTTGCATCTCATTTTATGTGTAGATGCTGATTTTTCTACATTGGTGAGATTGCTAGTGTATTTCTCTTTCTAACCAAAGATCTTTTAAGTTGATTGGGTCTTAATGATCTGAAAACTTTCACATGGTATAAGAGCTTGTGATTCAGGTTATGAAGGAGGAAATCAGATCTATCAATGATTTGGTGAAGATATCAAGGCTAGAGCATGCTAGAGAGGATTCTACACCAAAATCGAGTTTTTTTGCTTTTGTAGATTGGATCTTTTGTAGATCAAACCCTATATAGGTTTCCAAAATTGATCAATTTCGATTTCTAATTTCACATACTGGATTTGGTTGATTTTTGGATCATTGGATCATCCTTAGTGGTGGCTAATAGATTGCATATCAAATTTTCAGCATTTGCATGTAGATTTGGAATAGTCAATTTTTTGTGATTTTGTCAAAACCCTAATTTTGATTGGATCTCTAGATAGTGAGGTTGCTGGACCTCATTTGAGTGTGTTTCAATCTTAGGAAATGACAAAAGTCATTATATTGAGGATAGATTATAGGTTGATCAAGATTTCATGATCCTATGTGTTGATTTGCTTGGTATAAGTGCTAGAAGAGAATTTTTGAGATAGTTTCAGATCTTGGTGAATTCTTTTGAAAGCAGTTTTTGTTGTTCAAAGGAGTGCTTTGTGAATTCAAACAGGTTGAAAGAAAAGATTAAGTCATTGCTACATGACAACCTCAATTAGAGTCATGTTGGAAGCCAATGATAGGCTTACCTCAAGTAACTATTCATTGTGGAAAGTGAGGATAGAATCACTTCTTGAGATGAATGATGTTTTGGATATTGTTGTAGGTTTGGAGAAGAGACCAGCAACACAACAAGATCAAGTGAGGTATGACAAGAGGGCCAAGACTTGCTCTACACATGATAAAGATGAATGTTACCAATGAGCTTCTCAAGGAAGTTGGTAAGTGCACATCATCTTTGGAAGCTTGGAATTCATTGAAGAAGCTCTATGAATCCAAGTCTCCTTCTAGAGTGTTGACTCTAAGAAGACAAATCTTTTCTTGTTTGCAAAATAATGAAGAAAGTCCAAGTACTTTTGTTCTGAGGATGAAAGCATTGAATGATGAGTTGGCTTACATTGATGAAAGCATTAAGGAAGGAGAGCTTATTCAAGTAATTCTTAATGGCTTGTTGGATGTTCATGCTAACATTGTTCAAAGTATTGCTATTCAAAATTCTTTGCCAAGTTTGATGTATCTTCAAGAGATCTTGATCAATGAGGAATATAGGCTTCAAGCAAGAGGTGGATCTACATCGACACTTCAAGAGGATGCTGTGTTCACAAAGGTCAAATTCAAGGGAAAAACCAAAAGTAAGTGGTCTAAAAGGAAAGATCAAGTGGATGATTCTTCAAGTGGCAAAAAGAAGGATAGATCAAAGTTCAAGTGCTTCTATTGTGGCATCAAAGAACACTTTGCAAGTGAGTGCTACAAGAAGAAGAGAGATCAGGGAGACAAGCAAGGTAATCTTACTCTTGATGAGGATGGTTTGGATGTTCAAGATACAAATGATCATGCTTTTGTGATGTCTTCATGTATGCTTGCCAATGATGGAGATCTAGATCCTTGGTGGATTGATAGTGGAGCAAGTTCACACATGACCTTTCATAAAGAGTACTTCACTTCTTTGTTGGCATATGGAGATGACAAGAGAGTGATCTACACGACCAATGATGGTGAGTGTGCAATCAAAGGGATTGGCACAGTTCCTATTTCTCTCTCTACAAATAGGAATGTTCATTTGGAGGATGTCTTGTTTATTCCATCTATTATCAAGAATCTGCTTAGTGTGAATCAAATGCTAAGTAAAGGCCTCAAGGTGGAGTTTGATGGAGATGCTTGTATGATCAAAAGGAAGGATGTCTTGGTTGGAAAAGGTAAAAGGCAAGGGAAGTTGTTCAAACTAGATACTTGTGCTATTGCTAACCAAGTTGGATGTGTTGCAAGGGAGCAAATACCTATTCAAGAGGTTTGGCATAAAAGTATGGGACACCTCAACTTCAAGTCATTGGAGGTAATGGCTAGGAAGAAGATTGTGATAGGTCTTCCAAGTTTCTTAAGTGGCATCAAACATGTTTGTGAGTCTAATCTACATGCTTTAGCTTTTCCTTTCCGTATTGGATCATATCAGAAGTTGACAATTTGGGTTGCTTTGAATTTCTTGTCCTAAGCGGAGCATATTCTGGTGACAGATCCACATGAAGATGATAAAGCTTTGTCATAAGTACAATAGTATATTAACAAACAACACAATGACAATAACAAATCTAGAGATTGCATTGTTCAACCCTGGAGATAGAGATGGCATAGGCTTTGTTTATGAAATGTCACTCTTAATTCAAATTTTTGAGTGTTCCCAACTATTGGGAGGGAATATTTTAACATTTTAAAAATTATGCTTTAATCATGATTAAGCACCAGTGAAGTTTGATGTGACTAAAGTAAGGTACATTCGTTTTCATGAAATCTAGTGCAGGCAGATGCGTAAAGAAGTTAGAAAAGGATATTTTAATAACTTTATTGTTATTTTTCTCTCTCCTACATGGCATTTCTTATAGGGCCCTCTTTGGGCCCATATTTTCTCTAATGTGATCTAGATCCTTTGTGGGAGCTAGGAAGGTTTCTTCATTTTTTGATGGTATAGACTGCAAGAGTTTGAAAGGTCCATTCCATGAGTTTTCTCCATCATTGGAATAATACTTCCATTGCATGATCGACTCACCATTTTGTGAAAAATGCAAAAATTATGCTTGGTCAAGGCCAAAATCATGTATATAGGATGATTACGCATGTGTGGAGCCTGTTCCCACGAGTGAAATTAGTGTGCTTGTCATCATGTACCATAATCATATAGGTTATACATATGATTTTATTCAAGTTCTAGTGGCTAAAAAGGCCAAAAACTAGTTTTCTAGACATATGACACATGGCATCAATTTATTGATTGCATGAGCCACATCTTTAGGTTAGGTGTCACATCCCATGTGTAGAGGACAGCTCACACGTGTGGAATAAGCTGAAGTAGGCGAGTTTTGACTTCTAGAAGATTTCCAAGTAGATCTCCACATAGTAGGAAATTGGACCAAAAGTGCTCATAATAGAAAGTTTGATCCAAGTGTCAATTTTGCATGATGATTCACCATATGACAAAGCATCCTCACACGTGTGAGATCTGATGCATGATCATTACCTCGAGCTCCAAGAAGTGTATATATAGAGGCACATTTGGCCATAATCAATATGAAACATCAATCTTGATTTTGGAAGCAATCTTGTGTCAATCTCTTCATTTGTCTTCATTTGTTTTGAATGTTTTGAGTTTCCATCATAGTGTACTTTGTTTTCAGGTTGGAGTCTGTACTCTGACAGGTTTTCACACGTGTGAAACCAGCAAGTACATTTACCCTCATTAATGATTGTTCTTGTTAGATTTTCATGCCTAGAATTGATCTAGATTGATCTAAATCTTGTGTAGATTGATAGATTAATTGTATCTAACATCCAATCCCTCTTGTGGATCAGGTTAGGATCCATTCTTGGTCCTATTTTGCAGATTTCCACATGGTATCAGAGCCAAGTACAAGAGGATTTATTGATATTGATGGGGTTGATCCAAAACTAAGCTTAAATTAGCATGTTTTTGGAAACTAGCTAATTTTTTTTGTAGCGAGTTGAATTTGATAGGTATTCTCAAAAATTTTGGACCAAAACTTGTTGTGGGATGTAGGAACACTTTTCACATGTGTGAGGCCGTACAGGTCCGGTTTTGGTTTAGAAAATTCAAAAATTTGTACAATTTGACTCACACACCCAAAATGAGAGATTTTTAGTGCAAAATCAAGCTTTTTCTATAGAGATTCTATTCCTATGCTTTGTTCTTGGATTAGATCAGCCAAAAAATTAAATTTGAAACTTGATTCAGGTGCATTAAATGAGTTTCTCTGATTTTTTGAGTGCATGTTGAAGTTGAGAGAGATATTGCCAAAAATCATAGATTAAGGAGTGATTTTGCAAGATTGAGACTAGCATCTAAATTTCCATCATTTTAGATTGGTTCATGAGTGATAGGATTGTGTCTATAAGCTTTCAAATTGCTAGAAGACTTTAGGTTCAGATCTCTTAGAGAAACCATAAGAGTTTCTAGTGCCTTTTCACATTCAAAAATGGCATCAATGGCTGGTTTTTTGCTTGAAGCTAGTGAAAGGCTCACATCCACTAATTATGCTAATTGGATAGTTAGAATGGAGTCTTTGCTTGTACTCCATGATCTTTATGACATAGTATTTGAGGTGGAAGTAGAACCTCAAGGAGGAGTTGAATTGGTAAAGTACAAAAAGAGATGTAGAGTTGCATTACATTGCATAAAAATGAATGTAAGTAATGAGCTTTTGAAGGAAATCTCATCAATTGTACCACATCCAAAGAGGCATGGGATTCATTAAAAGCAATTTATGGATCCAAGAATACTTCAAGGATGCTCATGCTTAGGAATCAAATCCTTCAAAGCATGAAAGGAAGTAGTGAAAGTGCCCAAAATTATGTCTTTAGGATCAAATCTTTGAATAAGGAGTTGTCTTCTATAGATGATAAAATCAAAGATGATGAGTTAGTTCAAATCATTTTGAATGGGTTAGGAAATAATTATTCCAATCTTGTTCAAACCTTATTCAAAATTCACGTCCTAGTATTGAAAAACTTCAAAGTGTGCTTGTAAGTGAGGAGAGTAGAATGCTTCATAACAAAAGTAGGATGAGTTCCTTATCTTTGAATAATGGTGATGGAAAAGCTAACTTTTCCTTGAAAGGAAAGAAGAAAAAGTTTCCATCCAAGAAGACTCAAGACATGGAGATGGAGAGCAAAAAGTTTCCATCCAAGAAGACTTAAGACATGGAGATGGAGAGCATCAAGTTCCAAAGGCAAGAGCAAAAAGGACAAGAAGAACACAAAAAATCCAAAAAGTTCATTAAATTTTAACTAAATTTGTTTCGATCTTGCTGTAGTTGACTCAAAAAATAATATGGCAATGAGATGCAGAAATCAACTCTAATTTGACATGGATTTCTCATATGTCTCAAAAATCCTCAATTGATGTACAAGGGAATCTGAAGATGGATAGATGAATGAAAATGTGTTCTGGAGACTATGTTATGTCTATATAGTGGTGGGGCTTCTCTTTTGCCATTAACTCAGTCTACCCGAGAGTTGGTGGATGGAGAGCATGTGCATTAGCCAGGATGTATCTCCAGGACAAGAGATGTGTGCTAGGGAGAGCCAAGGGCGATGGCTGGTGGTATGGGATGCCAGTCATCACAAGAGGGTTGATTAGCCAATGCATGGGGGTGGGTCGGTTGTGACTCTATAGATGGGTGGATATGGTGCGTCGTCACTGGTATGGGGTGTGCATAAACCTTCAAGGCAATCAAAGATCTAAGGAGTTGTAACACTACACATGTATTGGCTATCCTAAACCATGTACCAACTCCATATAGTGTGTCTGGGTCTCAAAGGTTGTTAATGACTTTACAGGTCTCGTCCAGTATGACGTGGCATAACCAATAATCTCGAGCATAGGAGTACCGTGTATCCAAGTCTAGGATTCAACTGAATCCTATATTCATGACATGGACATATCATTCTCCCCCCTTGAACTGCTCATGTCCTCAAAAGTGGAACTTTGGAAAATTCTTTTTCATGCTATCAACTCTCTCCCATGAATCATCATCCTCAGTCCCCGACCTTTCCATTGAATCAAGCACTCAAAGATAGAATGATTTCTCAATTGTTTATCTTTGGTTCTAGGCACTTTCTCATGTTCTAAAGTACACTAAGTGATAAGTGAAATAGATCCTCATCATATCCAATTTTATCAACTCTATGTAGACTTAATTTTAATCGGCTCACATGAAAAACTGGGTGTGTAGTAGATTTGCCTTGCGAATCTAGTTCATAGGCTAAAAAACCAATTTTTCGTACAATTCTGAATGGTCCACAATATCGAGTAGACAATTTATAATGCTTTCTGGTACATAATGTCTTATAATCTTTTGGTATTCTAAGATATACCCAATCATCAACTTTAAAACCTCTGGGAGATATCTTAAGATTGGCATAGTGCTGAGCTCTATCCCGAGCACTCCAAATACTATCCTTAGCCACTTGCAGCATTTCTTGCATATCATGCAGAAAATCATCAACTGGATCTTAATAGATTTTGTCTCCACATTAACAAGAGATCTAGGATGAAAATTGTCCATAAGCATAAAAGGACTGTAACATGTAGCAGAATGCTTTCTACTATTGTATGCAAACTCAATCAGAGGAAGGAAGTCTTCCCAATGAGATTTTCTGTGAGAAACATATGTCCTCAACATATCTTCCATAGTCTGATTAGTCCTTTCTGTTTGGTCATCTTATTCAGGATTATCAGAAGAACTTAAACTAAGGGAAGTTTCTAATTTATGGAATATTGTTGACCGGAAGTGACCTGTGAACTTAGGATCTATATCACTAAAATGTCACTCGACAGTCCATACAACCAAAATGATCTTTCAACAAAGATTTGGGCTAAATCAGAAGCCTTAGTAGTTGAGTTAGCTGGTATGTCTTATATCTCTTTGTTATTACCATATACAATAGGGGTTGGTGATCTACAAAGAAGACGAATGGATTGGCTAGCAGGTATTGGTGGAATTTCTTCACGCTATATACCATGGCTAGTGCTTCTCATTACAATGGTTGTGTAGTTCATCTCTGCAGGAATTAATTGCCTACTGGCGAAATAGATCAAGTAATCCTTCTTGTACTTCCTAGGCTGTGTCAGAACACTCCTTATGGCATACTTAGAGGTGTCTGTATGGACATGGAATTCTATGGTCCAGATGGGGAGGGGGGTCCTAGTGACTAAGTGTGAGCTTGTGAAAGCCTGAGTGGCTTTAGTTGTCCACTCTAGTTGGATGGCCATTTGGTAGATCAAACGGGCCAGCTTAAACCTCCAATAATAGTTGCAATGCCCCATAAAGATGTATACTTCACGTACAGTTCCTGGCTCAGGCAAAGCAAGTATTATGTGGATCTTGTTGATGTCAGTGGCGATACCATGTCTCAAAATTACGTGGCCTAGCACTATGCGGTGCATGACCAGAAATTGGCATTTGGCCGAGTTTAGGGATATGTCGAATAATTGACATTGGATGAACACTTTCTCTAAGCAAGCTAGATGTTGGGCTCTAGAGGAGTGGACACACAAGTCGTCCATGAAAATTTCAAGAAATTTTTGAAAAAAGTTCTTGAAGACATAGCTCATCACTTGTTGAAAGGTGCGAAGCATTGCACAATCCAAATGACATCACTCTATATGCATACACTTCCCACTCAGTGGAGAATGCAATTTTGTGCTAATCTTGTAGGGCTATCTACACCTGATGATAGCCACTAAACTCATCTAGAAAACTACAGGCTTCTACTCCGACTATTCTCTTTAACGCATTTTCCGTGAATGGTAAAGAAAATGGTCCTTGTTGGTCATAGCGTTCAGCTTCTTGTAGTCCACATAGATTCTAAGTTTCTCGTTGTTATTAGGTACTATCACAATAGGTGATAGCCAATCAGTGTGTTCCATCTCGTAGATGAATCCTACATTTAGAAGCTTTTTCAGCTCTTCTTGGATTAGCTGGGCGTAGTGCAGATTAAACCCATAGGGCCTACTAACTGCGGATTTTGCACCATCAACCAGTGTAATGGTGTGAACCACAACATCTAGTGATATGCCCTTCAGCTCAGCGTAATTACAAGCAAGACACTTGCGGTATTTGTGAAGAAGTGCTTTGAGATCTTCGAGTTCCTCTCCTACTAATACCATACGACTTTCCTCTCCCTTCTCAGCTAGATCTATCTCTTTTGTGCGAGCTAGACCTTCAGAAACATTGGCTCCTTGGGAGGTTTCTTCTATGGGTTCTCTCTTAGCTCTGGGCATTAACACAACCATTTATGTGTCTTTGCTATGGAAAAGGACTTCCATTCCAGAATGTTCCTGCGCATTCTGTCCGGTTTCACAGATGAACTACAGTAACCTTGGATTTACTAGGGAGCGAGGGGCAGCGGTGTGGCATTGATCATTCTCGCCTTCGGGCTGATGTTGGTCATGCTCTCAGGCCCTCTCTAGCTTGGTCTAAGGCTTGAGCTTCTTTCACCCACTCCTTGATGCATCTAAAGTTACCTTGCTCAACTGTGGGATCTGGGTATTCACCTACATATAATGAACTGGATGATCCACTAGCAGGGGCGGTAGTGGCGGACTTGATGGCTCATTTTATTTTCATTTTTGGGCTCTAGTCTGGATGAATATAGGCATCGTAGATGGCTTGGGATCTCCTACCACACTCATCAGGTGTAAAGGGATAGAGACCTTTCCTTGTTTCTCCTTTCTCATTTGACACGTCAGATATGGGTGTCCATACCCGCAGTCACGACATAATAGTACAAAATCACCTTGTGGCTTGTTAGGGCACTCGAAAATCCTATGGTTTTCTCCACATCCATAACACTTGGTGGGAGCTCTAAATCCAGTACCTCTAAGTTGGTTGGTATAGATATGTTGGATTAGTCTCCTTCTTACTAGTCGACTAATCGGTTTTAATCTTCATCTATTGTTTATCCAGTTCTGCGGATTTTCCCGTGCTTTTACACAATCTGCAAATTTACAAGTGTTTTAACACAGTCTGCAGAAATACCGGGTTTTTCGCAAAATCCTGACACAGTCGTTTTTTTGTGACAATGTCGCGTGTGGCTGTTTTAGTTCATTTTTGTAGAAGTGATAGTTTGGTTCATTTATGCAGACAGACTGTTTACGACCAATTTCCACCGCTTATCAGCAATCAATGACAAGGAACCGGATGGATGCCAGCGGATCACCAACCAACTGGCGATCACATTTAATGACCTAATTTCTTAGTATAAATAGCTGTTCATATTCATACAGTTTCATTATCAAAATTATCAGAAGAAGCATTTGAATAGTTAGCTCTCTCTCACACTCAAGCTTGCGAGCTTGAACACTCTTGAGCATTCCAGCTCACTTTTTAGAGTCGTTTTAGATATTGCTATTGTGCTACTGCTTATCAGCATTGCGCTTAATTCAGACTTTCATTTTAGCCGCTCAGAGATAACATAGAGTACGTGGCCTCGATCCGCAACTTATTGTACTCATTTGTTTATGTTTCGTTTTCATACTGAATCAATGCTATCATTTATTGCATTCAGCTTCGTCTCAGAATGTATGCATTTATGTAGTTCTTCGCGACTAATTATTTGTCTAGCGTTTCGCAACAAATTATTTGTCTGATAATTCAATGCTTAATTGTTTGGCTACTTGATCATTGTAGTACTGATGATTCCAAAGTTAGTTACTATAAGATCAAACATGATTTCTATCACTATTGTTTTGTTTGAAATTGATAAGTGTAGTCATGCATTGTGAAAGAGGAAGATAGTTTATTCCACCATGCACAAAAAGTTTTCTTTCTAGACACTCGAATTATTTTTCATTCGTTTCTTTCGAGTTCGTTTCTTTTCGAGTTCGACCTATCTTCACACACCTCTTTTTGACATGGTATCAGAGCAATTTCACTACTTCTTTATTTGATACCGACATGGTATCAGAACGAAATCTCTAATACTTGATATCTTTCGCGATATCAAATTGATAATCATACTCTTTAGTGCTTTTCAAACCTTTCAGTATCAAGAATTGATTTCCTATTGTTGGCATTACTGCATCTTAGCGTCATCGATACAATCGACATACTAAGTTCCAGATGGATTCTCAAAGTCGGTCTCATTGTAGACAAGCTGAATGGATCCAATTATCATTTGTGGAGATTAAGATGAAGACCTTGCTAATTGCCAACGAATTATGGGATGTTGTTACATGTACATAAATAAAACCTGAAGACGACAACTCAAGTGGAAATCAAAAGATGATAAAGCTTTTGCGCTTATTATCCTCAATATATCAGATATACACATTGGACACATAGCTGAAGCTAAAACGTCAAGAGACGTTTGGGACATCCTGAACTCACTATATGACGTGAGGGACGTAACTACTAAGTTACATCTACAAAAGAAATTCTTCACTTTCAAGATGTCTACTGGTGATTCTCTTCAGAGTCACATTAACCAGTTTAAGAATCTCTTGCAACAGATGGCTGCTATCGGATCAGTCATAGACGATCAAGATGCAATTATGACATTGCTTTCAAGCTTGCCCTCTACATATGAGAACTAGGTGATGATCATATCGACACACTCAGATTTAACTCTTACTAAAGTTTTCACTATGTTGCTGCAAGAAGACAATAGGAGAAGTCAAGACACTTCGTCTACTTCCTCCTCTCATGCTCTATATGTGAACAAAGGCTCTAAGCGACAGAAGCAGAAAAGCTCCAAGAAGGCTACAACGAATCAGAAATAGACTCAAAGTCAAGCACAATCATCAGATTCACAATCGAAGAAGAAGATGTTTTGTAGGTATTGCAAGCGCAATAACCATGAGATCAAGGATTGCCGGATTCTCCAAGCGAAGAACGTAGCCAAACAACCTGATCAACAAGCAAATATAATTTCATCATCTCTCCAGGTCGAAGTGGACAAAGGCGCATTCATGGTCAAAGATCAAAGCACATTTTTTTATGATTCATGGATTTCGTGTGAGATCTTCAACTCTTACACGCCTTACAACACAAAGAAATTTGTTCATCTTGGTGACAATAGTACTCACACTATTGAAGGTGAAGGTTCTGTAAGATTGCGATTCCAGCATGATCAGTTCAAATTAATATCAAAGGTCTTATATGTTCCTAAACTCTCTACAAATCTGTTATCAATAAGTAGAATTACAGATTTAGGTCATAAGGTAGAATTTGAATCTGATCAATGCAAAATTATTGATAGGAGTAATAAGATCCTTGCACTCGACAGGAGGCATGGTTACTTATATAGATTGGCACATTGTTATTCTGAGTCTAGTCAAGCCTTGAAAACCTCTGTTCTAGTCAATAAAGCATTACTATGACATCATCGCTTAGGACACTTGAATTATGCATATGTTTTGAACATGTCTGGACAGTTCATGGCTCTTGATCTCGACTATCCTTTTGGTAAGGTCGATCTCCCTGTCTGTCATAGCTGCATCTTTGGAAAGTAGGCTAGGATTCCTTTTAGATCAAACCATAGGCATGTAGCAAAAGATCTGTTAGATGTTGTTCATACAGATATATGTGGACCTATGTAAACTCCTTCATTGCTAGATGCAAAGTATTTCATTACTTTTATTGGCGAATTCTCTAGAAGAACAGTTGTTTATTTTATTAAACAAAAATCAGAGACTTTCATCAAATTCAGACAATTCAAAGAGCATGCTGAGAATCAAACTGGCAAACGAATCAAAGCACTGAGGTCAAATAATGGGGGAGAATACATCTCCAACAAATTCAAGGAGTACTGTGTTAACAACGACATTGAACAACAATAAATTACCTCTTATTTGCCTCAGTCAAATGGTCTTGATGAGAGAAAGAATAGAACCTTAGTTGAATCGGCAAAGTGCATGTTATCACATGCGACACTTCCAAGTGCTTTTGGGCTGAAGATGTTTCAACAACAACCTATATTCAGAACAAATGTCCTACTAAAGGCCTCTCAAACAAAACACCATTCGAAGTTTGGACAGTTACCAAACCTTCTTTATCAAACTTACGAGTTTTCGGATATACTGCTTTTGCGCAGGTACCTCGTGATCTCAGGAAGAAGCTAGACTTCCAGAGTATCAAATGTGTTTTCATGAACTACACTACTTCAAATCAAGCCTACAAGTTGTTCAATCCCATCGAGTCGAAGATATTCACTAGCCGGGATGTCATCTTCATTAAAGATCAGTTTCAAGATCTCAAAGGAAAGGACAGTTCCCATGTAGCCAACTTATCAGATTCTCTTGATGCATTGAATTTTCCAATTCCTCAGTCGACTATTCTCATTGAAGGTCCAAGATCTTCTACTTTTGACAAACAACAAATCAACGTCGAATCATAAGATGATGATGTTGCAGATCAACAACTATAGCATGATGGAAACTTCTTGTATTACCCAGAAGATCATCAAGGACTAGCAGACCACCTGAGAGATATATCGACGTGTTTGCAACCTATTTTGTTTAGGAATCGACGTCTGTCCAAGAGGCACTCAGTAAGCCTGATTCAGATCTCTGGAAAGAAGCTATGGATAAAGATTATGCATCTCTTATCAAGAATCAGATATGAACAATTGTCGAATTACCTGCTAGCAAAAACGTAGTTGATTGCAAATGGATTTTCAAAGTCAAGTACAACGCAGATGGAAGCATCAACATGAGAAAGACACTTGTCGTCAGAGGATTTTCTCAGATATACAACGTCGATTACACTGAGACCTTTAGTCCAGTGGTCAAACATTTTTCTATTCGAGTTTTGCTATCATTTGCCGCTGCAGCAGATTTGAAAATACATCAAATGGATGTACAAACAACATATCTCAATGGAGTTATCAAAGAAGACATTTACATGGTGCAACCATAAGGTTATATTATCGAGGGTAAACACAATCATGTGTGTAAACTCCATAAGACACTTTATGGCTTGAAGCAATCTGCTCGAGCATGGTTTCAAACGATCAATACTTTTCTTATTGATCGCGGCTACACACCTAGCTCTTCAGAGTCAAACGTTTACTTCAAAGCAGTGCAGTAGTTTTTATCATTATCACTTTATACGTGGATGATACATTGCTTTTCAGCAACAGTACCGATTTGATAAAAGAGGCCAAGATAATGCTATCTTCCAGATTCAACATGACTGATCTGGGCAAAGCTCATTTCTGCCTTGGTATACAAATCCACAGAGATAGAAAACAGAAGTTGGTCTACATTACACAACATAGGTACATCTACAACATGTTAGTCAGATATAATCTGATGAATTGCAAGTTAACTCTCTCACCAATGGAACCAAGTCTCAAATTGTCAAAGGACCAGTGTCCCTAAACAATTAATGAGAACCAGCAGGATGCATGAGTATCCTCACCATTCTATTATAGGATCTCTTATATACGCCATGATCTGTACTAGGCTAGACATAGCTTTTGCAGTGAGCTCTCTCAATCAGTTTATGACTAACCCTGGTATAACACATTGGAAGGCTCTTATCATAATCATGAGATATCTTCGAGCTATTATGGACTTTTGCATTTGTTATGAAACAGTCGGCAACGACAAACTCAATTTACTCAGTGGTTACACAGATGCAAGTTGGACAGGAGATGTAGACACTCGTAAATCTACTTCCAGATTTACATTCTTCCTCAACAATGGTCCAATTTCCTGGAACAGTTACAAGCAATCTTCAATAGCTCTATCTTTCACTGAATCAAAGTATATCGTAGCCTCTCAAGCTTCAAAGGAAGCAATTTGGTTGAGGAATTTACTCTCAGATATCAGTTTGAATCAATGTGTTCCAACGACATTATTTTGTGATAATCAAAGTGCCATTGCTTTATCAACCAACCCTAGATTTCATTTTAGGAGTAAGCACATTGAACTGAAGTATCATTTCGTCAGAAGCAAAGTTCTCAACGAAGAGGTCAGATTGTAGTACTGTAGAACGCAAGATATGACAACATATATTCCGCAGAAGTGACAGTTTGGTTCATTTATGCAGACAAATTGTTTACGGCCAATTTCCACTGCTTATCAACAATCAATGACAAGGAACCGGATGGATGCCAGCGGATCACCAGCCAACTGGTGATCGCATTTGACGACCTAATTTCTTAGTATGATTTTTTCGAAAGATGCGAAACTCACTATATTTCTTGCAGATATCAACGAAGGGTGATAACGATAGGCTTTTCACACTCGCACCACTTGCCCCCTCCTACTACTATGCAAACTACATCGACAATGACTGCAACCACGATCTACCTCAAGATGACACAACAGCTCTATGCCATACTTGTATATATATGCACAAATGTAAACTAGAAATAACATACAGAACACATAAAATACTGGAGGTTTAAACACACTAGATTATCATTCGATTGTCAGAGTTCCCACATGAACTCTATTATGTCAATATTATATGATTTCTTAGAATCGAAGATCTTGAGAAAGTGAGAGCAATTCAAGAAGTAGAGATATAATGTAATCTGTAAACAAGCATAGTAGGATCGCAACGCATGGCGCTTAGTACTGTGAACTATTCTCGGATACATGATAGCAATCTAATCGTTGTATACATGCCTATATAAAAAATTGTCAAAATTTTTATGATATCTATTTTTGACAAATCATGGGTTCCATTTTTGAACATTGTCTATTTTTCGAGCCCTGCTCCCTCTGCACTTGTTAACGTTCACCATCTTCACGATCAAAAGAAATATCCACAATACATATATAGACTGGCGTTTATTCTTTGAACCCCATGCAAAAAATAGATTTCAAATTGTAGAGTGTACACTAAAAGATGACATTTATAATGATTATCTTGGAGGTTTAATAGAAAATAAAATGACATGCCTGTGTGTCACACAACAGGCTCACCCCCCCCCCCCCCTTTATGATTATTGGCACTCACCCCTTTATGCTTATTGGCACTGGAGAGGCCCTGCAGTGCTGGCCCCACTCCATCCAATGGTGATGAATGGGGTTAAGGGAGACAAAAATTTTTCTCTCCGCTTCGGATGTTGTGGGAGCTCTGGAGCAGATGCAGTGCAGGTGCATCTGCCATGCGGTCTCAATGATACCGGCCATTGGGACTGGGCTCCTAGCACAGATCTCAGGTGAAAACAACATGGGCATGCCAGATGGCAACCCCTTGGTTCAAGTGGGACAGGGCTCCCAACAATGCTCTCAGGTGAAAACAACACGAGCATGTCACATGGCAACCAAGGATTTGCTTGGTTCAAATGGGACAGTGCTAATAAGATACAAAGGGGGGGGGGGGGGGGGGGACCATTTCAGAGATCAGGCTGTTACATAATAACAAAATTTTTAAATGTTTGAAACTAGAGTGACATATGGCTGGATAGCTTGAAAATCCACAATGTTTCATTAGCTGAACACGTTTACATGAAAATTGTAGCGGATATGGAAGTGAAAAGTTCAGAAGCTTCAAGTATTAGCCTTCAGAGTCTGACTAAATAAGAAAGGGCCACGAGCTACTTGAGTTCGCTAGCATCTACAGGAAAGACTTATCCTAGAAGATATCAAATGTTTGATATTTCCAATATGTGACCAAAAAAAACATTGGTAGTGATACTGAACCCATGGCTTCCAAGTCCCCGTCGAAAACTCGTCACTTGCACTCTCTAAAGTCCAGCTCCAGCTCCAGCTCCTTGTTGAATTAACCTGCACATAACAATTGCCTTACCATACACTACAAGCTGTCTTAATGATATGATTTTGGTGGCAACATGCAACAAAAACTTCCCAGACGTGACTTGCTTTGAGGCTTTGACCCAATAGGAATGGCTAAATCTAATAGGGCTGATGCCTCGTAAGAGTAAAATTACGAGACACCTTTGCATATATAAATATATATATTTTTGTCAGAGAATGAGTTACCGTCAATCTGTAACGTAAAGTCGATAGACGATCTATATCTCAGATCGCAACGATAAAGTTTATGGCTGACACCTCCTAAATCAAAGCGCGCCACCCAGTCACAGCTTTCTCAGAAAGGTATTGGCCTGCTGGACGGCGAAGTGGCAAAAACTCTTCCCTCCAGAGTCCAAATTCTCATTGTCTCTGCTGCACGCCGGCCAGCGGGCCAATACCTCTCTTAGAATGTTGTAATGCTGCACTACACGTTCCAACGCTTAAAATCAGCTTTCCAATCGCCAAGTGAACAATCCGCGGAGGCTATCTACCACTTACTTTCTGAAACACGAACATGCAAACCGTGCCTCTTTTACGACAACCACATTCTACAAACCAACACGATCAAACCAACAGACAATGCCAATCCCTCTGAGGCGACCTGAGTTTTGTAGCACCGATCTAGGATAAAAAGCATTCCTTTCCTGTAGCACCATGGACTCTTGAGCATATGAAAACCGGACGACGATCTCAGCCTTTGCGTCGTACATTGCGATTCGCCAACCAGCAGCAGTCTGACCGCACAGTGCAGTTGAGATGAGTGATGAGCATCATCTAGGTGTGTTTTCGTGAATGGAAACTTGAAAGTCGTCCGCCGGCGTCCAGTGGAAATTTGAGGCTGCGCAGTGCGTGACAGGCTGCTGACAGCCTGCAATACATGTGCTACATCATACCACCCTCCTCTCCTCGATCCATCCGTACTTACCTACCTACATACATACAGCTAGCATTCTCTTTTTCCGTATGTGGTTGTAAGAGCCACTCATTCAAAATCACAGGTGTATGATGTATAGTGTCAGAGTGAGGAACAGTTCAGTGTCACCTATTTTTTGCACGGCCCAGACCATAGCAAGCAATCAATGCATAAAGTTGCAACGTTGACCTATCCTCATTTGTTTCAACTCTAGTCAAGCTATTTTTGAGCAATACTTTTGAGCATTGTAGAAGAGAACTACAAAGTATTACAACCAACTGGCTCGTTTTAAAATTCATCTATTACAATCAATTGGTTGATCCATTGATCTTGAAATAAGAGGAGCCCAAAAATCTAAAAACAAGTGAAAAATGTGAGTGCCAGGAAGGTTACCTCCTTGATGCAAAAAATAGCAGAATTTTTTTTAGAATATTTTGACACATTTCATTAAAAAAAATTACGTTTTATATTTACTTTTAAAAAGTAGATATCTATCTTACAATAAGTAGCATTATTGATTGGATTCTTTTTTTGGCAAACTTAGCTTAATATACTTCAAATGTATGTGCGGCTATTGAGGGTTGTAAACAATTTTAATTTTCTACTAAGTTTCAATTGCATAGAAAAAATGCACTTTTCAATTTGAATGAAAAATCGGCCAACTTTGAAAGTCATAGGAACTTGGAGGTCAAAAAAGAAAAAAATAGATTGAACTAAGAAACTGCAGGAGACCATCCCTACTTGGAGAAATAAAGAGGGTGAGCTTACATGTAAGTCCTAGGAAAAACCTTAAAGGAGGTTGTTATTTAAAAATTGCTCTCTTTGAAATCTTAAGAGCATGGGATGAGTGCTCTTGAACCCTCTTTGGAGTTATCTTCAAAAAACTTGCATTTTTTAAAACTTCTCAGTTTTTTGAAGAGTATTACTCATAAAAGGGCTTATATGCTTGTATAAAAAATTATCAAATATTCTATGATCGCAATTTTTGAAAAACATGTTGATTCCATTTCTATGCTTTGCTGGTTTCCCTAGCACTCGTTTGGGATGACTCCTATGGGCTAGAATTTTTCAAATGCTAGATTCTAAAGAAAAATTATATCAGAAATATCTCAAGCTTTTTTGAATACCAACTGGGTATGAATATAACCATGTTTACGAGTTGGTGGCTTGTATCAACCAGCTTCGTTATTGAAAGGGATTAGATACGAGCCGAGTATAAAATCGGGTATACAAGTTGTTTCTAAAATTAGAACTTTTTTCCAACTACATATTCACTAGTCTAGATGGTAGAGGTTCATAAAGATATTATAATTTATGGTGATGCATACAATCACTCAACAAATCCATAAGTTATCTTTGTAATATGCTTAAAAGTAACTTTTGATGAATACTTACCATAAATTCTTGAAACTATGAGCGAGCACCTAATGCCTAATGTTTAGGTATGAACATTTAATTTCTATAAATCAAAATGTTAATCATTTTCACAAGAATTGATAACATAGCACTTTGTGTTGATTACTTGATATCTCATTCCATTATGCTACAAATATTAAAAATCATTTATTATTACAAATACAATTATAAATAATTAGTCACAAATTTATTATTAATAAAAAATATTTGAAACACAATGATAATATTACATAATGTAATATTAATACTATTAATGTTATAGCGTTGTGTCTGATTGATCATAAAATCAGATAATGCTCAACAATAAGATGTTTTCAAAGTTGACCAACATTAGAATCAACAAAACAAACAATACCGAGTCCATTTATCTCAAATATTCTCTACTCTTAATTTGTAATCTAATTTGAAGTTTGAGTATACCAGCAATTTAGAAATTTAAATGGAAAAAAAAAAAGGGTTATTAAGAGAATGTCTCAAAAGAGATATAAGAGACAAACTAGTTGGAGTCATTATTTGCATAGAACAATGGACAAATTCTACCAAAGATTCTTGCAAGTATTTCAAACTCCATCTTGTCATCGTGAGAGTTGCTCAGTTTGAATTTTATCAAAGAGAATTCTTTACGTAAGTTCACAACGTTATTCACATATCTAGTACACAACTACAAAAATAGGAAGGCCAAAAAAGTTAAAATTAAAAGTACCACTTACCAGATTATGCTTGTAAGCTTGCAAAAGTGCACTTTTGTGTAAATTGTGACCGACAATTATGATAGTCGAATCAGCGCTAGAAATAGCTGTCAACGACTTTGAGGCATATCTTTCTTGGATTTTCAAAAATTCCTCCTCAGTGGGCATATTTGCCTCATATGCGACATGATTGATTGTAGGGTGAGGCTTCAGTCCCATTGAGATAGTTATCTTCATCTTTATAATCAATACCAACCATGAGGTCATCAAATTCGAGGTCTATGTCCACCAAATTTGCTGATCAAAGGCTCTGTCAACCCATAAGTATTAGGAGAGCTAGGTTGGGGCCTAAGATTTGGTTCAAATCCTTCGAAAAATGAGTCTGATCAGTTCATAAATGGCTTAGGAGGGCGTGGCTAGCTACGAGAGAGAGAGAGAGAGAGAGAGAGAGAGAGAGAGAGAGAGAGAGAGAGAGAGAGAGAGAGAGAGAGAGAGAGAGAGAGAGAGAGAGAGAGAGAGAGAGAGAGAGAGAGAGAGAGAGAGAGAGAGAGAAAGAGAGAGAGAGAATAGGTCATGCACGGCCAGGGAGAAAAATGGAGTAGTGTCTCCAAGGATTTAGTTGCTCAAGGAGTCTAGTTCGGTGGCCCAGTTTGATCTCAATCATGAATTAGGATCTCACAACTAGACATATATGACATATAACAAAGATTTGAGCACGGTACAACTGAGATCGATTTGAGCTTCCATGTGCAGGATCAAACTTCTTGGATCCAATGAAAAATGGAAGGGGCACGAAGTGCCTTGAAAGACAAAATAACCTTCATTTTCATTAAAAATATTTGTTTTGAATGGGACCCAAGGTCCAAAAATTCACGAAGGGTGAAGTTTCTTCATAAAGCCCTTACTTCCTTGTTCCTTAACCGTTTTGGACCAAATGAAGGGCTACATACTCCAAAGGAAGGGCACCCAGATTGTACCTACAAGTATGGTATCACAAAATAGAGTGATTGTCATAGAGAATGCTCTCTGTGGATGCCAAATCTCTTTATCCCCTTACAGGGAGCGAGTAGTCAGGAGTGTGAGGTAGAAGACATTTCGCGTTTGAAAACCGACTTGGCTTGCGAATTACCACCTAGGGAGTCTGTTGTGAAATTTTAATAGGTCATTAAAACAAGTATCTAATATTGCCATTGTACTGAGAATACTCTTTCTACCCTACAATTTTAATTTTAGATCGTCTTGAGATGGCGAATATGGGAAAGTCCATTTTGAGTGAAAATAGCAAATTGGAGAGTGTTTCCAACTATGTGATATGAAAATTCAAGATGAAAACAATTGTGAGAAAGAAGAAATTGTGGGATGTCATCACGGTGATGAGCGAAGACCACCAAATGAAGCAGACATCAAAGTGTTCGACAAGAAGGCAAGAAGAGCATTGACCTTCATCGAATTATCAATGAAAGACCACATCATTACCCACATCAGTGATGCAGTCATGCCAAGACAAGCATGAGATGTACTAAAAGAGCAGTTCGAGATGTCAAATCCATCAAGGAGTATGTTCTCGAAGTCAAAGTTTAATAGTGTCCAAATGGAACAAGGGGAGCACATTCAGACTTACATGACCAGAATCAAGACAATGAGAGATGAACTGCACTCAAGCGCATATGTGATGTAGAGCTGGTGCACAATGCATTATGTGGCATTGTAGAGCCCTATTATATGTTTGTGAGTGGAATAACATCGAGAGAAATGTGAAGAATAATCAGATCATTAAGATCCAATCAAACTCTAAGATATTTGATTACTTAAGATAGCACATCTAGCACCATTGACAATGTAGAAATATAGCTCTAACAATGCATAGAAGCCATAAACTCTAATAGATCCTGACAAAATCAGATAAGCTACTATACAAAACCAGTAAGCTACTGTATTTCACACGTGTGAATCCAACAAACATCAAACAATTGCATTCTACACACAAAAATTCAAGATATCAACACTATAGTGCACCAATGAGTATAGACATTAGAGAAAATTTGGGAGCAAAAAGGGCCCTCCGAAAAAATTCCTTTTATTTTTTTTCAACTTTTAAATCTTTCTATAGACCAATAGCAAAACTCCAGGTGTACTTCTACGTAATGCAGAAAATTTGTCCACAAAAGTGGGGCAAATTTTTTTAAAATCTAACATATGACATATTGAAGAAAAAAAAAATTTAAGTTAAAATATTGAAATTAGAAAAACAAGAGGGGGGGTAGAGAATGTTGACATAAAGGGGAGGGTGAGGGGGGCCACACCCCCTTGGGAAAGAGAGTCGCGCCCCCTTCGAGGTGCGACATTCCCATGAGGCCAGCCCCCCCCCCCTTTCGTGGATGCCAGCTGGCGCATCGAAGGGGGCGCGCCCCCACCCCTCTCTCTTTATGAACAAATTCAAAAAAAAAAAATTCCCTCCCCCTGCCACCACTCTATCTCTCAACAATAACTTAATTATAAGTTGATTTTTTTTAGTGATCTAAATATTATTGATTTAAAAAAAATTTGCACCACCCCCCTCATTAATTTTGATTGTTTCAATACTTCCCTCACACTCCTTAGTATATCTATTTTTCATGTCAATGATTTAATTTAATTTTTTAGTTGAAGTTATTATACTTGGCTGCCCGAGATGTAAACTCGGGCAGCCTACTTGGCAATCCTTATAGGGCCCCTTCCAAAGCCAAATTTTCTCTAATGACGCCAAAGAAATTTCATGTATAAGCATGAATGAGATTGGAGAGAGAGAATGTATCTCCTCACAATTTTGTAGGCTATTTATAACAGGCCACAGGCCTATACCAGATTTGGATGTGGTTCTCCAATCTTATCAACAATAGGAAACTTCTAGATCTACTCACGATTCAATGAACCAAATATTCAAATTTGAATCTCCCAAATTTGACCTTCTACATTTCCCACACTTTTTAAAAGTGGTAATTCAAATGAAATTAGACTAAAAATAACTTCATAAAGTTTATCTCTAAGTATGAAATGCATATACCAAGTCAAACTAGTTGACAATTTCTCACACTCCCTCTTCAACTAGTTTTAGCATAGATTTAACCATACTACTTTGCTACAACTTTAGAATGATATCCATCCTAAGTATAGACCTCTTTTCTAAGGTTTTAAATTAGCTTCCATAATTGATATAGAGAATAGTGTCCAAATTGGATGCTTTACTATTTCTTACATCAATTTTACACATATCAAAGAAAAGACCTTGGCTTCATTTCCTCTTCACAAGATTTAATTAGAACATGAAGAACCAAATAGAATGTAAATGAAATGATTTCTCCATGCTTCCAACTTTGAACTCTCTGGAAAATAACAACAACCAAACAATAAATGTGAGTGATGACCACTTGCTTGCTTGTCTCTTCCATCTTTGTCCATTCTTGATATGTCTCCATCGTAAAACTCCATGAATGAGCCTCCATCTCCATCTTGCCACAAGATGCCATCATCACTTGATGACTTGACTATGGATGAAAGATATAATGAGTCTTCAATAGCTTCATTTACATAAGCAAAACAAGCCAAGAATGCTAGTACAACTCCAACATCAAAATGATGCAAACCAATGTAGCTAATTTCACCATATCTTGATATTTGCACACATCCACATGAAATTGCTCAAACATGAGATAGAACGAGTAAAGTAAACTTGAACAACACTTCCTTGCTATTACTTTGACCTTGAGTCTTCAAACACCTGCAAAAACAGATCCAAAACATCTTTGCAAACTCTCCTTTGATGCTCTTGACTAGCTCCAAATTGCCACTTTCCCTTTTGTCTTGTTGAAGCCTTGAGATCAACCTCTTGATCTTCCACTTGACCATCAAAGTCATTTGCTAAGATTTCTTTTCCAGATCCATTAGTTGCATTAAAACTATGAGAACCAACATCCACTTGCATAGCATCATCTACACAAGAAGATTTATCAAAACATGTGAGAAAAGCAAAATGAATCACTTCCCACTTGCTTACCCTCATCATAAGTGAGCCTTGAAGGTGTTTGCCTTTGCCTTGATGTCCTCCTTGGCTTTTGACTTGATAAAGGCCCTTCATCAACATCATCCAAAGTACCATAATCCATGTCATCAACATCAAGATTGTTAGATCCAACCACAACATTGTGAAAAGTACATAACTAAGGACCATAAATAGATCTTTGAATGATCCACAAGGTATTTGTATGCTTGTTAAACAATCTATCAGAAACTAGTCATCAGAAAACAAGATCTAGTTTAGCAGCTTGATAGGAAACAAGTAGAGACAATCAAAGCATTGATCAATTAGTATAATCCAACTCCACATGTGTGGAAATAAGGCTGTAGTACGGCCTGTAGACAGTGTTTACAAAGTGCCAAAGCTGGGTTTCATTGGAAAAATAGAGTAATCACCATACAATGAGAGGAAACTCGAGTTTCTCCTTGAGGCTCCAAAAAGTTTCTATCTTCTCACTATGGAGAATGGGAATACATAGTAAAACACACTTCCTTTGCAAAGTTAGGTGAAAATCCAGCATGTAATAAGGAAGTAGAATCCACTTTCTTGCCCTAATGTGAAAACCCTAGCCTAGATCCAAGAGTCATGCTTGGTAGGTGCATGGTAGGTACAAATCTCATCATAAATCATGGTCTAGATCCTACAAAGTAGGAATCAATACCAATTAGACACAACCACTCCTCTTGACTCGTGGTAACCTACTTTAGGTGTGTATGTACAAGTGGCACTTTGGCCATTCAAGTAACCAACAAACAATATTGACAAAATGTACAATATTCTACATGGCTAGATTTGCCAATGTAGGCAATTTTTCACACTCCTCCTCAAATCTAGCCTTGGAGATCACAATGCTTTTATCAAGAACTCCAATTGAAGATCTAAGATTGACAAATGAATCTTTAGGTAAAGGTTTAGTAAACAAATCAGCCAAGCAACTTGATGATGGCACGTGTTGGAGCTTGATTTCTTTAGCTTGCACTTTTTCCCTCATGAAATGATGAGCAACTTCGATCTGTTTTCTCCTTGCATGGAATGTAGGATTAGTTGCAAGTGATTGGGCTAATTGGTTGTCACAATACATGATAGGGATCTCCTCCTCCATGACATGAAGCTCCACCAATAGCCTTTTGAGCCACGAGACCTCCTTGCATGTTGATGTCAAGGCCTTGTATTCGGATTCTGTGGAAGATAGGGAGATGGTATCTTGCTTTTTGGAAAGCCATGATACTACTCCATCACATAGAAAGGTGGAAAATGCACTTGTTGATCTTCTATCCACTTTGTCACCTGCAAAATCCGAGTCACTATAGGCTCTTAAGCCAAGATTAGTTCCTCTATACAAAATACTAAAATTCTTAGTGAATGAAATGTATCTAAGAACTCTTTTGGCCATCTTCCAATGTGAAACTAGAGGACTTTGCATGAATTGGCTTAACTTTCCAACACTATAACTAAGATCAGGTCTAGTTATAGTTAAATAGATCAAGGAGCCAATAAGCCTTCTATATAATGTGATGTCCTCAAAGGATGCTTCATCACAACCAATAGATGCTTTTACATGTTGCTCCATTGGTGTCTCAATGCCTTTACAATTCTTCATTCCAAATCTATCTAGGATGGATGTAGCATATTTAGATTGACAAATGAAGCTAAAATCACATCCTCTAATAACCTCTATTCCAAGAATGAAGCTCAACAGGTCGAGATCTACTATCTTAAACTCTTTTGCTAAAGCAATTTTTACATCTCTAATTCCATCTAGATCATTACCACTCAAGATAATGTCATCTACATACAAAACAAGAATAATGATCATGCCATCATGAAAACTTATATACAATGATGGATCATAGGCACTCATTACAAAATTGATGGAAATGAGAAAAGAGTTTAGCCTAGAGTACCATGCTCTAGGTGCTTGCTTGAGCCCATAAAGGCTTTTCTTCAAAAAACACACCTTTCCTTCATGCTTTGCCTTGATGAAGCCCTCGGGTTGCCTCATGTAGATCTCTTCCTCCAAATAACCATTGAGGAATGCATTTGTGAAGTCAAGTTGGAATAGCTCCCAATTGAAGGTTGTAGCAAGACTAATGATCAACCTGATAGTAACAAGCTTAGCCATATGAGCAAAAGTCTCATCATAATCAATGCCTTTGGTTTGTAAAAAACCTTTGGCAACAAGCCTAGCTTTATGCTTGCTTATTGATCCATCTTGATTATACTTCAATCTAAACACTCACTTGCAATCAAAAGGTTTCTTCCCTTGAGGAAGATCCACAAGATCCCAAGTATGATTCTCAATAAGAGCATCATACTCTACTTGCATAGCATCCATCCAACTTTTAGACTTACAAGCATCTTCATAGCATGTTGGCTCATCTAACATTGAAGTAAGAAAGGTGTAAGATGTGAAAGATGATGAGCCTTTCCTTTGATCACCTTGACCATCATAGGTGAGCCTCAATGGCTCGGATCTTGCCCTTGTAGATCTTCTTGGAGTTCTTGGAGTTCTTGCATCTTGAGGTGGATCCTCAAGTTCTTCTTCACTTGGAAGCTCCTCCTCCATCCTAGCATGATCCTTGGCATCAAGATGATTAGTAGCATTATCATCCAAATTACAAGCATGTCCTTCATAAAAAATAACATCCCTACTCACTATCACCTTGCTAGTGATGGGATTGAAGACTCTATAACCTTTGCTATCTCACCATATCTCACAAAGATGCCTTTGATGGATGTTGCATCATCCTTCCTTCTCTTATCCAAGGATTGGTGTACATAGCAAGTGGATCCAAAAACTTTGAGATCCTTGAGATTGGGCTTCTCTCCAAATAGAGCTTCAAATGGTGTGATTCCTCCAATGGCTTGGTTTGGCAATCTATTGCACAAATAGTTAGCACAAGTTATTGCTTCACCCCAAAATGGTTTGGATAGAGAAGCATCTAGCCTTAAGGCCTTAGCACACTCACAAAGAGATCTATTTCTTCTCTCACTCACTCCATTTTGTTGAGGGGTGTATGGACATGACAACTCCCTCTTTATGCCATTAGAACTACAAAAGTCAATCAACTTATTGGAGATATATTCACCTCCATTATCACTCCTTAATACCTTAATCTTGGTATTAAGTTGATTTTCTACCAAAGTCTTGAACTTTACAAAAAAATCAAACACCATTGATTTGCTAGACAAGAGGTACATCCAACAAAATCTAGAATAGTCATCAATGAAGATTACATAGTACTTGGCACCACCATTAGACTCATGTGAAAAACTATGAACATCCGAATGGATGAGTTCAAGAGGAGAGTTTGATCTTGATGTAGATCTTGAGAAGGGTAGTT
>CM055110.1:32993435-33097443 GCA_029204225.1 Diphasiastrum complanatum | reverse complement strand
CTAGACTTCTGTGATCCAACATAAGTGGGTGGATGATAGTGGCACACCTTTTTCGGAGTGAGACATTATCCTGATCAATCTGGGTACTGCTGTTATCTCCAAGTGACGCTTCCGACTGAGACAAGAGAACACAAAAATATTGTTATAGAAAGAAGCATTTGTTTCATAGAAAGCCTACTGCTCTATTGAGGTACGCTGGCTTACCTCTGCGCTGCAGCATGCTTCGCCATCGTTCTGCATGCACTCATTTGCGCTGGCTCGAGGGACTGCTAGGAATGAAGTACTCGTTGAGATAGCCATAGCCATGCGAAGTTTTGATGAACTAGGCGTGGTGGGAATATGATAATTTTCCATTTTATTCATGTAGCTTATTGCGGTACGTGGGAAGGCTTCTTTCACCAATCGGCTTCATAGTTCAAGAATGGAAATATTAAATGTGCACTAGCCTTTTGGTTTAGACCCTGAGAATTCGCCATGCTGAGCTGATCAGTGTGCTTTATGTTCATCCTTCTCGCACTAGTCTTGACTCCGACATTGGATTTAATGCCGGCTTTCTGGAATGTTTTGTTCCGCTCGTGTATTTCCCAAGCTTTGAGTTTTTCTTCCAAAGTCAAGTACACTGGATCGCTTCAAATTATCAAATCAAACCGATCTCCCATGTAGTAGCCAATGACGGGGGTGCAACACATGGTGGCAACTGAGGTCACAACGCACGCAGGGCTCAATGCCACAAACTACAGCTATTGAAGGGAAAACCTCCAAAACAACAGTAAATGGTGCCTTGCCTGAGGCGGCTTATATGTCGTGATCAGCTTAGTTGAGGTGGGAGTATCAAGTGTGGTAAAGCTGTTATTTCATAATTTGTAGCATGTAGCAGGAAACTTATGCAGGTGATTATTCACGCCTTCATTGTGTAGCCTCTAATGTTTAGGCCTACTTTTGACGTGCATCGTCGTCTTCAGCTTCTACATGAATGCGCAGCGATGAAGTCAAGCACAGCCTGATAATCCATCGTTCTTGCACCTCACTCTCTCCCTCTCAATCACCGTCAACACGATAATCAATTCTTTTGCTATTTCCCGCACGGCTGCTGCCCCTGCCACTGCGTTACAGAGACGAAAAGGATTTAAGGGCCTCTATTTCGTCTTTTCCAGTATGGGCTTATTTCCATCTCAGCGTACGTCATGCTACTGATGCCACGTGTACAAAACCTTCGAGAGACACATTGAAGGCTGCACCCGCGTCCCGACAATGGGTTAGGCCGTTATCCGTCGGCGCGCTCGTGATTCCACCCAAAGGACGGACGGACCAGCCCCATCTAAGGAGCACGGGCTGTTTGCCCCTTGGTGCATCTTCAAACCACAAGCTTTTATATTCTTTTAATTGGTTGCCCAGGTACCATGTGTCGGGCAGACAAAACAATATTTCATAAGCATTTTTATGGGATTACTCTAGCACAGGCATCCCAAAGGGAGCTGGGAACCACGACTTAGTTTTCTAGCCTTCAACTCTTGTCGTCCAAACCCACTTGACATACAAGCAGCCAACTCGCCAACAACGATCAAACTTAACCAACTTGAAGTTCCGAAACCAACATTGACATCCAACCTGGTGCCATGCCAGATCTGGGGTCCCTATGTGGGTAACTTCCCTCCAAGCAAGCCATCCGACATACATCAAACTTAACTAACTCGAAGCTTCGTTACAAAAGAGTAACATCCATTTCAAGCAAGTCGTCTGACTTACATCACACTTAACCAACTGAAAGCTTCGTCATGAGCACTGGAAGCCAACCTGGCGCCACGCCAGACTGGACAACCATAAACAAGTAACTTCCACCCAAGCAAGCCATCCAACTTAGTCGACAGATTAGAGCCCGTTCTCCAAGAGCTTAACTCATTCACGTTCATGCAAGGAACACTCAAAATCACAAGCCGCGACAGATATGGAAACAACCAGTTCCTGGACCGAATAGTCCCAACAGCATACCGCTGGCGCCTTGGACCGAATGGTCCCGACGGGATACCGCTGGTGTCCCGAGATACGATCCTCAGCTATGTGCCAGATCAAAAAGTTTGAAGCGGCCTTACAACTGCCGCTTTTACCCAACACTGAAACCCAAAGGATAATCAGAGTCGGTTTGAGGAAAATCCCACTTTATTAATAGATCTGAGAAGGTTACATTTCAAGTGTGTGACCAACCCTAGTCTCCGGGGCGCTGGCATGCCAAGGCGGGCGCCAGGACAACATTCCAGCAAGGGAGGCTGAGACTTGGTTGGAGCTCGCCCTGAGTCGCAACCCGCACTCCCCTATAGTATTGGTGGGATTCGCCACCTCCCCTCATACCAAGTACTCTACCTAGGTTGGTAAAGCACGTTTTCTCTCTCTACAATTTTCTCTTTCTAGATTTTATTGATCCCCAGACTTCCTTTAATCATGCCTAGATCGTGTGAGGTGATTGCACATCAATCTGAGCTCTCTGGACTTCGCTAGAACCGATCAAAGATTTTCAGTCTTAGGAACTTGGCGCCAGCTGAATTCTGGTCACAATGGCGCCGAGAGCAGCACCGGCGCCGGTGCCGCCGGGAGCAGTAGTGGAGCTGCTAGCGCAGGGGGCAATGCTGGCGCCAGTGACGCTGGAAGTAAAGCTTGTAAAGGTAGCTTTACAACAATTACTCAGGAGAGATATATAGGCAAACCTGCCAAAATTGTGACATGTGTATGTCTACTTGGGCATGGCTCCCACTACTTGACGCCACATGTCCACTCGCCCACATCTCCCACAGATGTGCTCATTGCTTGGTGCCATTGCGCGTTGCCCACCACCCAATTGGCAACTGCCCTAACTGCTCTCTGTCTCTTGTCTGACCCAGCGCCACCCGCTTGCTCGTCGCCAAACCAGGACCAGCCTATGCGCTTGGACGCCCGTGCCCGCGAAAATCGGCCACCCCTTCAACTTTTGACGATCTGTTCTCGCCTGGGCATCGGGGCCACGTGGCGTCCAGCCACCAGACGCCAAACACGTGTGGCCTTGTGCCATAAAGCGCCCGAGCCCCAACCGCCCATGTTGTAAAGCTGACTCAAGTGCACCAAGGTGCCCTGTAAGACTCTTAGGGGTGACACTCTCTAAAGGTCCCAAAGCGAGTTAGGAAGTCAAGGACTGAGCCTCCGACCTGTGGTGAGCCAGCCAAGTAGTTACAAGTCATGAGCTAGCTCTGGAGCTCGAGTCATGGCCTAGTCAGGAGCCAAGTTGATTCTATCGTCCGAGAGCCAGACTGATTCTGCCAGGCTTGCCAGGCTTAATCAACAAAATAAAAACTAAGTCCAAAAAAGCGTGCATTACCAGAAAGCATTATATTCCAGGACAGAGGGGGTGCCCCGAATCACACCAGAACTATAGGGGGAGTTCAGCAAACAAAAACTTGGGAAGCTCAACCAGCGCTAGGAATCCTACTTTAATTGGTATGTTCATTTGTGGTGTGCTTGTCCTAAATAACCCCTGGTTGCTTAATTTGTTCCAGGTGATTTGATCTAGTTGGGAGTTGAGAGAGGAGTTTACATTTGTGGGTGGACAACACACAAGTATGGAAAGGAGCTTCCATGGGGCAACCCCCAAGATTGGTTCAAGATTATTATTCCTATCCGGAAAGATCGCGGGGAGGAAGTTAGATTTCATGATTGACTCCAGAGCTTCACATAACTATATTTCAAGGAGCGTGTGGAACAGTTTAGCTTTCTGACCAGGAATGTGACATCAACACTCAAGGTAGAAACAGCAAAGGGAGCACTAGACGCAGACAAAGCAACATTGAACATCCCGGTGCAGATTGGGAGATGGAAGGCTAAACTTAGCTTTCTGATTTTAGAGACGGATGCCTTCGATGTGATTTTGGGCCTCCCCTGGTTAAATGAACACTGTATTGCAGTTTTGGGTAGGAGCTCAAACTTAGTCCTCTTGGATCACAAGAGACAAATCTGAATGACAAAAGCCCTGCCTGGAGGGAACGCTAAGGGTACCGATATTGAACAAAATCTGGTTGTTGCATCTGTGATAAAAAGAATGTCGAAAGGGAAAAGGTCAAAGTGCTTTCTTTGTATCTGTCGAGAGGTTCCAGAAGGAAAAAATGCACAATAGGAAAACTTGCCAAAGGAGGTGGCAGATTTACTAGAGGAATTTAACGATGTGTTTCCGGAAGAACTCCCAGCTAAGTTACCTCCTCGAAGACTAGTGGACCATAAAATTGATTTGGTACCAGGAACAGAACCAACTTCATGAGCATCCTATAGGATGTCACAAGAAGAGTTGGTGGAACTGAAACGACAAGTTGGTGAATTGATAGACAAAGGATTCATTAGATCCAGTGCTTCGCCTTTTGAAGCCCCAGTGTTATTCGTTGAAAAGACGGACAAGACCCTTCTCGGATGTGTGTGGATTACCGCATGCTTAAGAAAGGTACCATCAAGAACAAGTACCCCATGCCTAGAATTGATGACATCTTCGACCAGCTCCAACATGCCAAATATTTTAGCCGAATAGATCTCAGATTTGGATATCACCAAATTCGAATAGCTAAAGGCGATGAGTACAAAACGGCTTTTCGAACACGGTACAGGAGTCACAAATTCAAGGTGATGCCGTTCGGTCTAACAAATGCACCAGCCACTTTTTGCACGTTGATGAACAACATTTTTCATTGTGTACATCGAGACATCTTGGTGTTTAGCCGTAGCCTCAAAGATCACATAAAACATTTAAGGACGGTTCTCCAATGACTGAGGAAGGACTGCTTGTTCACAAAAAGAGAGAAATGTGAGTTTGTGGTAGAAGAAGTTGATTTCCTTGGACATGTTATAGGCTACGGACAAATTCGGATGGATCCTAAGAAGATCAAGACTATTTTGGATTGGCTAGCTCCTAAAATTGTTCACAGCATCAAATCCTTTGTGGGATTATGTAACTTTTACAAGAGATTCATTGAGACATTTAGCAAAATTGTGGCACCATTGTTGGAGCAGACAAAGACTCATCTAAAGATGACATGAACACCGGAATGTGAAGCAGCGTTCCAGGAACTAAAGTGACAGATCACTCAAGAACCCATCCTTGCCTTACCGGACTTTAGCAAACCTTTAGAAATACATATAGACGCGTCAAACTTTGATATTGGGGCCGTGTTGATGCAAATAGGAAAACTTGTTGCATATTTTTCAAAGAAATTGAGTGATGTAGAACGACGATGTCCAACTCATGAAAAAGAAATGGTCGCAGTAGTTTAAGCAGTGGAACATTGGAGACATTATGTGTCAGGAAAGCCCTTTAAGGCGTTCACTGATAACGTATCACTCAAGTACTTCTCATCCCAAGGCATGCTCACGCCAAAGCAAATGCGATGGCAAAACTTTCTCTCAAAATTCAATATAGACATTGTACATACGGCGGGAAAGAATAATGTGGTAGCGGACGCACTAAGTAGACAGGAACACTTGATGGCAACGGTGACAACTCAGGTGACTGGCCTACTCCAAGAAATCAGGGAGAATTATGGTGCATATGCGTTGGCGAAGGACTTAATGATCAAATTTCAGCTGGGAAAGCCTCATAAACATTTCACTTGGAAGGATCAAGTGGTTGTTTATAAACAACGCAGAGTATATGTCCCAGACAACATCAACCTGAGGAAGAAAGTCTTGCGGGAACATCATGACATACTACCCGCCGGACATCCAGGGGTGAATTGCATGTATGAACTTCTCAAGAGAGGCCTCTATTGGCCAGATATGTGGGCAGACGTTGAATCCTATGTGCAAACATGCCCTACATGTCAACAAGTGAAGGTGGAACCACTAGCCCCAACAGGACTACTCTAGCCATTACTAGTACCAGCATACCCTTGGGATTCCGTGAGCATGGATTTTATTGTTCAACTACCACGGTGCCAAGGTTTCGACTCAATTTATGTGGTGGTTGACCATTTTTCAAAGTAAGCTCATTTTGTACCAACTAAAAGTTCAGTGACAGCCGAAGAAGGGACAAGGTTATTTTTCAAATGTGTCTTCAAATACCAGGGTCTACCTAGAGCGATTATTTCTGATCGAGATACCAAGTTCGTAGGAAAATTTTGGACTTGTCTATTTCACCTCGTGGGAACTAGACTGAATTTCAGCACTACATATCACCCTCAGACAGATGGGCAAACTGAACAAGTCAATCGCCAGGTTGAACAATATTTACGAAACCTTGTCGCTTGGGACCAATCCGATTGGGTCAGCTACTTGGATATCCTTGAGTTTGCACATAACAAACAAGTGAACAGATCTACTGGAAAGGCACCCTTCGAGATATGAAATGGTCGGTTATCGATTGTTCCAAGCTCTTTTCTTACAAGCGTGCAAGAAACTGCGGTACTCACTGTGGAGGAATTCATCAATGAGTGGCACACAAGGCTGACAGAGGTGAAGTCATTTTTAGAGCAGTCACAGAGGAGTATGGCAGCTGACGTAAACCCACATCGACGAGAACTGGAATTTGAGAAAAGTGATCAAGTATGGCTGAACACAAAGAACATTGCGTTACCAAAAGGTTTCTCTCATAAGTTCGTTCGACCTTATGCGTTACCATATTATGTCACCAAGAAGATCAACCCAGTGGCTTACCGATTGGTGCTGCCATCCAGCTTGGATATACACAATGTGTTTCATATCTCATTACTCAAAAGGTACAAACCGGATGAGCGATTTGAAAGCGAACAAATATAGAAAGCGAACTGGCGTTCAACGTGAATATCTAGTGAAGTGGCTAGGGCTCCACTCACTGAGGCTTCTTGTGAGTATGAAGACAAACTTAAGGAGGGAGCCCCTGAAGTACTGACAGATTACCTGCAGAAAAATCAATGCAACAGCCGTTTTCCTAGATCGGTACACAAAGCACTACCTGGCGACATGCCTCCTGTATGAACACTCATGACCACTCTGAAGTTCAAGGAACTTCTAGGTATCTTTCTTAAGTTTGTCAATAAATCACTTGCAGCCTTACACAGGTTTTAGATAAGGTACTTGATCTACACTTTTCATGTGCTACTGCCAATGTATTTTTAATTCAAAGTTGTTAAGGCCGGTGAATTAAGCCCGTGCCATGGTCCTAGGTCTAGTTTGGCCCTGATGAGGACATCAACTTTTTCAAACGAGGGGAGGATGTTGTAAAGCTAACTCAGGTGCACCAAGGTGCCTTGTAAGACTATAAGGGGTGACACTCCCTAAAGGTCCCAAAGCGAGTTAGGAAGTCAAGGACTGAGCCTCCGACTTGTGGTGAGCTAGCCAAATAGTCACAACTCATGAGCTAGCTCTGGAGCTCGAGTCATGGCCTAGTCAGGAGCCAAGTTGATTCTGTCACCGGGACAGCTCCCGAAACTTAACCAACTGAAAGCTTCGTCATGAGCATTGGAAGCCAACCTGGCACCACACCAGATTGGACAACCATCCACCGAAGCAAGCCATCCAACTCAGCCAACAGGTTAGAGCCCGTTCCCCGAGAGCCTAACCCATTCACGTTCATGCAAGGAACACTCAAAATCACAAGCCGCGACAGATATGAAAACAACCAGTTCCTGGACTGAATGGTCCGACAGCATACCGCTGGCGCCTTGGACTGAATGGTCCCGACGGCATACCGCTGGCGTCTCGGGATATGACCCTCATTTATGTGCCAGATCAAAAAGTTTGAAGCAGCCTTACAACTGGCACTTTTACCGAACACTGAAACCCAGAAAATAATCAGAGTCAGTTTGATGAAAATCTCACTTTATTAATAGATTTGAGAAGGTTACATTTCAAGTGTGTGACCGACCCTAGTCTCCAGGGCGCTGGCATGCCAAGGCGGGTGCAAGGACAACATCCCAGCAAGGCATTACAGAAAAATTGAGTCCGAAAAGGGCCTGATAAGGAATGCCATGTAGGAGAGAGTAAAAAAGAAAAAAAATCACCGACCTAGTTAGAAATTCCTTTGCACACCTGCCCGCACCATTTTCGATGTAATCCCACGGGTTGATAATACCAAGAAATATGTTTTCAATGTAAACCATTCTAGCTATTGTAGTCACATCAAAAATCAATTGGTGCTTACTCAACCTTAGTTAAATGAGACTCTCCAAATGTTCGAAATATTTTCCACTCAATATTTGAAAAACAATGAAATTTTATTGCTTTCACATAGTGTAAAAGTTTTTTGGAAACATCTGTCGCTATCTCCAAAGATGAAATTTCTTGCCGCCATACACAAAAAAGAAGATCTATTTGCTTCCATTTTTTAATCTATCATGTCCATATAATCAGATGAGTTTTACAATATTTGATCGTACTTTGCTTTTTGATGGTACTTTGCTTCTTCTTTTTTTTCAATGCATTGGTTATTACAAATTTTGTACCTATGGCTAAGCTTTATCATCTTCATGTAGATCGTCCTCTAGAATATGGCCCGCTTAGGACAAGGAATTCTAAAGATGGAAAATTATCACCATCTGAAATGATTCATCACAAGGAAGAAAAAATGAAGCATTTAGATTTGTGGTCATCAAGATTGTTGTATACCATTGATCCACATTTGTTGCAGCATCTTGATTTTCATTCAGTAATGCAATTAATCATTTAGATGTGTCATTGAAAAAGTGGTCTTTTAGGTTATTGTGAGAATTTAAAATCCTACGATAATGTACATTCAATGCAAAGAGTCCATTTCTTAGAGAAAAAATTAGATCAAATATTAAAAGACTATCATGTAAAACAGATTGGATTGAAATACCTTTCAGAGGAAAATTAAATCCTCCAGAAACGTATTGATATGTTAGAAATTTCTTTACGCAAGTTTACAAACAACAATGTTGAAATGAAAGATACAATGCAATCGATGTGTATGTCATACTTATCTTTAGTGAAAGATATAGGCTTGTTGAAATAAAAAAACAAAAAGTAATAACGGAAGGCGATTGTTTACAAAGGATATTTGTGATCTTTCTTCAAAATTTGGTCCTTGAAAAAGAAGGATCGTTGCATTCAAGTAAGTGTTAAACTTGTTGTCTTTGATTTTTTTTTGAAAAATGTTGATTAAATGAAGATAGTAATGGTATCACTTATTTTCCTCTAGATTCGTTGAAAAAAATTTAGAATTATATTGCAATAAATAAAGTGTTGATAGAACTTTTATCTAACTTTCATGTGTCGTGATATTTGTTGTGCAGATCTGCATTAGTGCAGATCTAAACGGATAAAACAAAAGCTATAGTTGTTGAGACAGCTATGAGCAAAGACAGTAAGATACTTGATAGCACACTAGTTCAAGATGCATGTGATTTTTCTAGTATTAGCAGAGAAGCATAAGCCACAATGTTTAAGTTGATAAAGGAAGCATTCTGACAAGTAAGTATCAAGAAGTTTCCCATTCCACGACCTTTTCATTAAAAAAAAGAGAAACATATTGAATATAGGCATGCAAAAAATAGCGGGTATTCCATGTCATATTAATGAAGTGTATAGCTCAAAGGAAGAATCTTTATCTTATGATATGTTTAACAACTTATTTATCAACATCAATCAGTTGTTGACATTTCTAGTAGAATTTTATAATCTTACAAATGAGAAGGTGAATAACAAGCTGATTATAGTTCTCAAGCTAGATGAATTTGAGATTACCGTGAGGACAAAAAATGGAGAGAGTAAGTCTTACACTTATGAATGGAGCACATTTTGCGGATTTTTCATTCAGTGTCCATATATGGTGGTTGTCAGCTTTTCAGGTAAAGTTGATCTGTTGTGATATATGCTAATAATTGGTTTTGTATGAACAATATTTTGTATTCGGTGATATCATAATAAAATTATCGGTATTTCTTTGACAGGTTTAAAAGAAGACCACGATATTCTTTCATGGAGATTTAGTAGAACATCACGTCATCAAATCAAACATCACATGTAGGGCATTCCACTAAGTGTTCCTAGATTTGGCAATTTCAACATAGAGTGGCATTTGGCTGGAGATTTTGGACATTGGTGCAACTGTTAAGATTCTTGTACTCACTGGAGTGTAGTGTACATTTCATTGAAATGTATGTTCAATGTTTCCCATGGAGCTAATTCAAAACACACATGTTTATACCACACAACATTTTTTGCAAGAACTTTTGGAAGTTTGAGCATATGGTCATTGCAAGGAGTGGAAAAATCTCATTGGCAAGCAAGAGCTACATGCCATAAAAGCACACAACACGGAGGAACCAGTACAAAGAATAGCTAAATTTTACAACTTTTTCAATGGTTTTACAGAAGAGTGCAAATTCATCATAATAGAAAATCGACAAATTATGAAAAGTTTAGAAAAGCATGCAAATTCATACATGGTGTTAGACCGTAGACATATATTTATATATTGTATTTTGATTTGCAATACAATGAAATTCTTTGGATCACCCAACCACTCCTCCTTAGATCCACTTTGTAGTGAAAGTTGTAATTTTGTATCATGCAATAGCTGCCTTCTTTCATATGGATCTAACTGATGATAGTTCTCACACTTACTTAGATCGACATACGCAGCATATACTGCAAAATGTGAGGACCTGAGCATTGAAGATACAAGTCCATATCCTAAGATCTTTATAGCAATTGCCTTTTTGATAAAAATAATTCAATGCACTCTTGTAAAATTATGTCTTCCAAGACAATGAGAAAGTGCCTTAATCGCCATTATCATTGTTTCTCCATGTGAATGAAACTTTGAATGGGCTACACTAATCTCGTTATTTGTAAAAGACTCCAAATAATGGTCCAATGCATGGTCTCTTGGAATTCACCAACCGAAGTTCTTTTGTCCCCTCGACGCATTGCAAACTCATCAAGATCGAGAGTTTCATGTCATAAAAAAAATCATATTAACTTCAAGATAACAACATGACCTGATCCAAGTTGAACGAGAACAAGACAAAATACTTACACATTCTGCATCCTCTAGGCTTGAATGACCTTCTCATGGTCAATGTTATGGCCCTTTCTTGACATTAATGTCACCGGATCATATACAATTGGCAATGGTAAACCAAGTTGATTATGAAAATCAATGAATTCTTCTTCAGTAGGCATGTTGGATTCATCTTCATGAACTTTTGTGACTGCCATGTGCAGACATTCTCATCTAGAAAAGAGTTCATCTTCTTTGAAATCATAATCTTTGCCAAATTCTATTATGGGCAGGATTATAATCTGTACAATTGTCAAAACTTATATCTGTATTCTGAAGGTATGGATCCAAATCTACATATTTATATTTTTCAAGCTTTTCTTCAGTAGACAGACCGACTTGAGGAGTAGAAGAAGAGATTTTTTTAGAATCATAAGGAATATTTAATAAAAGGTAAAAGACAAAAGCAGATTAAAATTCAATAAATCTACATTTCTTATTGTGAAGCAAAGTTCCAGATGTCGTGGTATGGCACGGGTGCCGTGGGTGCCGTACAAGGCACCTGTTTTTTTTTTAAAAAGATTTTTAGTCACTTTTTTTAGTTTTGCGTTATACTTGACCTTGTCGATGTTTACCAAATCCATGTAATGGATCATGTATGATTCTTAGAACTATACAATGGGAGACTAAAAAAAGAAGTAAAAAGATGGCAAAATTCAACAAAAGCCTCAACCCCATTACCTTCCAAAACTGTGAGTAGTATGAACAAAAAAGGAGAAAATTTGTTTTAAAAAATGGAACATTTACACTAATGTTGAACTCATGCAAAACGGAATTCAAACAAGAATCAAAGTCTGACATTGATATCGGTTTGGACCGCAGGAGAAGAAAAACGTGATGATATTCTATGTATCTGTGCTTGAAAGTGATATCGAAAATACAAATCTATAATAAACAAAAGGAGACTAGAGACTGATATCGCTTTTAAATGCACAAACACATATTCTAGACTAAAAAGTTATTGAGGGTGCTTAAAAATGATATCGAAAATAAATATTGGAAAACTATTTTTTGATGCAACGCTCTGATATCGCTTTCAAGCGTATAGAGAGATATGGTATGCTCGATAGCAAGAGATGGCGCTTGAAAACGATATCGTAGAAAATAGAGATAAAAAATCAAGGAAATTAAAATTCCATTTGAGGGTATTTATAAAAAACATTGCGCACGTGTGAAGCCAAAAAAGAATGCCAGGTGGCGCAAATCTACGCGTCCACATGGCGCTGTACATAGCCATCAATGCGAACAAATTGGAGGCACATGGTACATACCACGTGTCAAGTTGGGATTCGTCCACGTGTGTCCATCCGTACAGCAAATTTAATGCGACGTGGCAGTTGCACATGCGAAAGATACACCTATTGTCATGATGACACTTGCAAAAATCCAAATCTGCCACGTCGCCCTGTCACGCAATTTATTTTGTATAGCCTAATGAGAAATGGACACGTGTCATTTGAATATTTGTACACGTGCAAAATTTTCATATATATGCCCATCTCATTTTCAAATTTGTTTTTGTAATTTTGCTCATGTTTTTCATCTTTTGATATCGTTTTTGAGTGCCCGTTGTTATTTGCTTGCCTGCATTTCCTTCCTTTCCGCTCGCAAGCGGTATCGCCTTCTGTTGTTCATCCAGTATCGCTTTCAAGCGTCGACATTTAGATTCTTATGTGTATTCTGTTCTCTTGCACTCGAAACCAATATCGCCCTCTTTCTAATATCGCTTTCAAGCGCAGACATGTTTTTTTCTGTTCCTATATCCTTTCTCACGCCTGAAACCGGTACTAGAAGTTTATTTTTTTCTTATTTTCTTATATCTTCTCCTTTTTTGGCAATTGGCAATGTTAAATCCATCACTAAAATGGCTAAGTCCATTACACTATCTTCTGTCAGGATTCTAGGCACTAGTCGGAGACGTGGCAGAAGACAGGTGTGGCTTATTGTATTTCTACATAGCAACAGCAGATAGAAGAGAAAGAGAGAGCATTGCAAATTGAAAAAAGAGAGAGCTCACTGCTTCTTCTAACTACATAGTGTATTGAAAAGCTCACTGACTTCTTCTAACTACATAGTGTATGAAGTGTTCACACATTTATTAACTTTTAAGTTAGAAATAGATTTCAACAAATCTAGATCTTATAGCAGCCATGATTCCATTGAAGCCATAGCGCTTCTCCACTCATTTTAGCAGTTGCTTTGATTAATGCACCATTTTATGCAGCCACTCCTCTTGTCTCATATGCCTTGGATGTTTATGCAGCTTCCTTCCACATTTCATTTGAGCTGAAAACATATTGATCAGATATGCTTTCACATTTCTTCCGCTTCTTTTGTACTTGTACAACATACACAGTACCTCTGCTTCTATTTGGAAGCCATGGATCAGCCATATTACACCTCCATAATGTTGGAAGGCATGTCATTTATCCAGAATCAAGCAACCTTTGTTCTGCATTTGTAACTGTAGTCTGTAGGTATTCCTCTTCATGAATGGTCTTTGCAGCCATTTCTCTCCAGTTTGCAACTTGCAACTCCCATTTTCATCAGCACCTTTCTTCCTTTCAGATCATTTAATGCCAAGATTAATAAAGGCAATGGCAGGATCAGCCCATAGCATTGTTGATTCTTGTTGTACTCCTGCTCTTTCAAATGCAAGTAGAGATAGGAACGAAGCCCATCCTGTGGCAACTGACCATACAGGTATACAGGCTTCACACATCTGCAATCCATAGCTCTACATTTTTATAAGCTCTGGAGGTCTACATCAGAATCGCTACCTAATACCAAAGCAGGTGCAGCATGCACGTTAGATCAAAACCAGCGACAGGTGCGTCAGCGGAAGAGCGCGCTTGAGGATCTGCACGTCAGAGTCTGTAAAAAGCATGCATGTTAGATCAGAACCAGTGACATGTTGTGCGTCAGTGGAAGAGCACGCGTGAGGATCTGCACGTCAGAGTCTATAAAAAGACGTAAAAAGACAGCATGCTGGTGTGCGCGCGAGTTCGATATCTGAAACTCACGTATCGGACTCGCGCAAGAGCTTGAGGTTGGAGGTCCACGAGAAAGAATACCTCCGTGAGATCGATATGCCAGCAGGTTCAGTCTGTACGTATGGGACTCGCGAGAGGAGGACGATGTCGAGGGCTTAAGTGTTCATATGTGCGCGAGGAAGACGATGTCGAGGTCACGTTCACTCGTGTATATAATCATGACGAGCCCAAGCATTAAATGCACTATTAATGCTCCCTAGGACATGCATCAACATGCGATGAGACCGCATATCGAAAGCCGACATGTGGCATAAGTTCATTGGGTGCACATGGCTTGCGTCACTCGCAAGTGTCCTTCTACCATGTGTCAATGTCCTATTGGTCCAACCTATGACATGACTCTCACGAGCGGAATTTTCCATGCTCGCATATATATTATGGTTGGCCCACATGTATGGATCGCTCCTATAAATATGCGTGAGGGGCTCCGTTAAATCTTTTATAATCTTTTGCTCCCGCTGTGCACACAGCATGTGTGCTCAACCTCCTCCACTGCATATCGAACTCGCGCGACCGTGGCCATAGCATTGGTGTTTATAATCACTTCTGCGCGTGAGTCCAATATCCGAGCTTGTGTGCTCGACAACCGAGGTGCCATATCGATTTCGCACGACATCTAACGTTTCATTTGCCTCCAACGGTCCGCTCAGCATGTGAGTTCAATATATGATATTGTGGGCACAATATCCAAGGTCCCATATTGATCTCAGATGACCTTAGCTATTTCTTTAGTCACCACAAGACCTATTGCGCATGAGTTCAATACGATGGTGTCTTCTTCCAGTGAAAATGCATTACTTCATTTTTTGAGTGCAGTAGGTATATCGAAGAAGGTAATTTTTTTAATTTCATTTTACAACCTTAAAATTTTTATTTTTTAAATAAGTGTCTAATGTAATAAAATGACAAATGTTTTATGTTGGTGTCGACAGTATGTTCTTGATTGGTACACCATTGATGATGTATATAAGTTTCGACAAGATATAATCAAGATATTCAATTTTGATGGCAAACATGTGGTTCTTCCACAATTAGACACATGGGAGAAGATCCACAGATTTTCTCCCCTCCAGATTCTACTACAGCTTCACAGATTGTGGTCGCTTCCGTGTCTGCTCCTATATTGTTGGCTCCTCCAGATGCTACTGTTGCGACTCCTGTATTGACAGCTGAAGAGAAATTTCAAAGAGCGCAGAATGCTGATCTCATAGTGTACTCGAAGAAGGATGTAGAAGTCCTTCCGAACACTGTGGATCAAGAGTAGTAGAAGAACTAATAATTGTAGAAGCAATACATACAATTACTCAATAACTTCATTTAATGTACTTCAATACAGAGATACATGTACATGCCTTGAGCATAAACAAAAAAATACAAGAAATCATGTTCACAACCCTTTGATGGGATTCACTTTGATATTAAAAAAAAGCATTGTTACATTTCAGCCTCGTCTTTCCACAAACACTATGTGGGAGTTTCTAAATTGACAAAAAACTAATCTTGCCTAGAACAGTATTGATATTTGTATGCTGCTAATTGATCTGTAATACCATTTCATTGGTCTTGCAGTATTTGGATGATTTCTCCAATATCTTTGCATTTGATTTGATTCTCCTGTCTTTTACATATCTGCAAAACAAATGATTCAAAAGTTATTATTATTTTTCTTAAAATAGAAAAAAATAATAAATGCATATTTGTGTAATGAATGATATCAAAATAAAATACTAATACATACCAATTTTCCATTGGAGATGAGCTTGAAGTATTGAGGTACATTATATTGTAGTAACAATAATTCTTTCCTTATGTAACTTAAGCTCCAATCTTCCTCCACCTCCATAACAAGTAAGAAGCATGTTGTCGTAGATAATATCAATCGATTTTATTTTTTAGTGTCCATTCTTTCCAAAGTCTTGATCAAGTGGCATCCATTTATTTTTTATATTTTTTCATCTTTGGTAATGAGAACAAAAACTGAACATTTGTTTTCAATTTGATAACGAAAACATATAGACAATGTTTTGATTCTACATTTTATATTTCCATGACAAAAATACTTAAAATAACAAATCAGCTCCATCGAACAGTTTTTGATCGTGTAGTTATCTTCAAAGAGTTTTCACATCATTGAGAAACTTGCAACGAAATGATTCACATCCTACAGTATCTTGAGTAATCCATTCATCACTTCTCAAACAAGGTAGTGGAATGCACTCGATCCTCCCAAAACTCCCTTGCAAATCTGGAATATACGTAGACTCATAAAAATATATTCCAATATCAGCAAGCTCTTTGATAGTTCTTGATTTATATTGTATTTTCCAATATCAGAGTGTATTACATTTAATACACCTGCAAGAAACAAGTCTGCAAGTCTGCAATAAACAAACAATATGAATACAATTTCACAAAATAATAAATCGAAATCGAAAACATACAACAAAAATAATATATCCATACTCACAGTTGCATTTCTTATCATCTTGAGAGTTTATTCCTTGTACATTTATTTCTGAATGATGCTGAACTAATATCTTTGATATTGCTTTCCCTCCTGCTGAAGTATCTTTGCTTTCCAATAAGAACAGAAAGAGAACTTTGTCTTTTTACTTTTACAAAATGTTCCTTTTGATGATGGATGCATCAACACCCAAGCATTTTTTGTATACTTTCTTGGTACCCATGATCCTTCATCATCTTTCTCATTGAAAAGAACCACAGAGTCGATAGTGGATCTCGATCTCCTGTCGAAAATGTGATAGCTCTAATGTTGAAAATGTGAAGGCTCTTCCATAAAAAATTTGAAACATTGGATTCTTTTTGGCACTAATGCTTAACCCCAGCTGATGAAATTAACCATGATTTGATAGGTTTTAGGATTGAGGCCATTAATGTTGCATAGAGTGACTCAAATTAACCTTCTGTCATCTATATTTTTAGTCCAGTTGGGTCCTTTCGGGTAGTGGTAAGCTGGAAGGGCAGGTCTCAACATCCAATAGGATTTTCCAAAGCTACCCGACGAAGCTTTTATTTATTTCAAAAGTATTTTTTCTTTTCTAATTTGCGACAAACTACGTTACGTAGAAGTCTTATATCATTGTTTCTATTGGTCCACATGGCAACTAAAATGGAAAAAAAAATAAAAATGTATCTTTCTCAAAGGCCCTCTTCGGGCTTAAACTTTCTCTAATGGAGGCTGAGACTTGGTTGGAGCTCGCCCTGAGTCGCAACCCGCACTCCCCTATAGTATTGGTGGGATTCGCCACCTCCCCTCATACCAAGTACTCTACCCAGGCTGGTAAAGCACATTTTCTCTCTCTACGATTTTTGTCTCTCTAGAAAGTCATTTTCTCTCTCTAGAATTTAATGATCCCCAGGCTTCCTTTAATCATGCCTAGATCGTGTGAGGTGATTGCACATCAATCTGAGCTCTCTGGACTTCGTTAGAACCAATCAAAGATTTTCAATCATAGGAACTTGACGTCTGCTGGATTCTGGTCACAGTGGCGCCGGGAGTAACAGTGGCGTTGCTGGCGCCAGTGATGCTGGAAGTAAAGCTTGTAAAGGTAGCTTTACAACAATATCTCAAGAGAGATTTATAGGCAAACATGCCAAAATTGTGACGTGTATGTCTACTTGGGCATGGCTCCCACTGCTTGACGCCACCTATCCACTCGCCCACATCTCCCACAGATGTGCTCATTGCTTGGCGCCATTGCGCATTGCCCACCGCCCAATTGGTAACTGCCCTCTGTCTCTTGCCTGACCCAGCGCCACCCGCTTGCTCGTCGCCAAACCAGGACTTGCCTATGCGCTTGGATGCCCGTGCCCACGAAAATTGACCGCCCCTTCAATTTTTGACGATCTTTTCTCGCCTGGGCTTCGGGGCCACGTGGCACCTAGCCACCGAATGCCAAACACGTGTGGCCCTATGCCATAAAGCGCCCGAGCCCCAACCGCCCATGTTGTAAAGCTGACTCAGGTGCACCAAGGTGCCTTGTAAGACTCTAAGGGGTGACACTCTCTAAAGCTCCCAGAGCGAGTTAAGAAGTCAAGGACTGTGCCTCCGACCTGTGGTGAGCCAGCCAAGTAGTTACAAGTCATGAGCTAGCTCTGGAGCTCGAGTCATGGCCTAGTCAGGAGCCAAGTTGATTCTGCCGCCGGGACGGCTCCCGAGGCCCATCTTCGAGAGCCAAACTGATTCTGCCAGGCATGCCAGGCTTAATCAGCAAAATAAAAACTAAGTCCAAAAAAGCGTGCTTTACCAAAATGCACTATATTCCAGGACAGCGGGGGTGCGCCGAATCACACCAGAACTATAGGGGGAGTCAGGTGGCAGACAGAAACTTGGGCAGCTCAACCAGCGCCAGGTCTCAGCTCCCTCTACCAACACGAGCCAGGCACAATGCCCAGCACGTGCTGGTGCCCCTGAGACCAGTCAGTTTATGTATGAATGTAACCTCTTCCAAATTTAATAAAGTTGTTCCTTGGGGATGATTACCATATTGGTTTCGCCTCCGGGACTGGTCCAAGTGGAAGGATTCTTACTACAACATTTTTGCGTCGCCAGCGCCTAAGGGTCCACGTTACCGACATATGGCTCACCGTTATGCCACTTGGTCAGTTTGGTGACCACTATGCCTTGAGTTTCATGTGTGGCTTGTCTTTGCCTTTGGTTACCTTTTGGGGACGGATTCTGAGTTGGCTTTCGGGTTGGTTGGGATTCTAGTTTTCTCAAAGTCTGAATGGTTAAGCTTCTTACATTTCGAAGTTGGCTTTTACATAAGTGCCTGATGAATGAATGTTAGACTCAAGCGCGTGTTGGAGAAAACCGTTGCTACTGTCCATCGCTCGCCACCAGCCCGTTGCCCGAAGCCATCCTCCTACTCGGCGCTGACCGGGACCCCACCTATGTGGCACCTGGCCGCCCGTGCCTATGAAAAACAGCCGCCCCCTCAATTTTGACAGTCTTTGTCCATTCGAGCACCAGGCCACGTGTGGCGCATGCATCCCAAAAGGAACTGGGAGCCACGACTTAGCTTCCCAGCCTTCAACTCTTGCTGTCCAAACCCACTTGACATACAAGCAGCCAACTCGCCAACAACGATCAGACTTAACCAACTGGAAGTTCAGAAACCAACATTGCGATCCAACCTGGCGCAATGCCAGATCGGGGGTCCCGATGTGGATGACCTCCCTCCAAGCAAGCCGCCCGAATACATCAAACTTAACCAACTCGAAGCTTCGTTACAAACGAGTAACATCCATTCCAAGCAAGGGGTCTGACTTACATCATACTTAACCAACTGAAAGCTTCATCATGAGCGCTGGAAGCCAACTTGGCGCCACGCCAGACTGGACAGCCATAAACAGGTAACTTCCACGCAAGCAAGTCATCCAACTCAGCCGACAGGTTAGAGCTCGTTTCCCAAGAGCTTAACCCATTCACGTTCATGCAAGGAACACTCAGAACCACAAGCCGCAACAGATATGGAGACAACCAGTTCCTAGACCAAATGGTCCGGACAGCATACCGCTGGTGCCACGGACCGAATGGTCTCGACGGCATACCACTGGCGTCCCGGGATACGACCCTCAACTATGTGCCAACTTAAAAAGTTTACCGAACACTGAAACTCAGAAGGTAATTAGAGTCAGTTTGAGGAAAATCCCACTTTATTGATAAATCTGAGAAGGTTACATTTCACGTGTGTGACCGACCCTAGTCTCCGGGGCGCTAGCATGTCAAGGCGAGTGCTAGGACAACATTCCAGCCAGGGAGGCTAAGACCTTGTTGGAGCTCAGCCTGAGTCGCAACCCGCAGTCCTCTATAGTATTGGTAGGATTTGCCACCTCCCCTCAGACCAAGTACTCTACCCAGGCTGGTATTGCACATCGATTTGAGCTCTTTGGACTTCGCTAGAACCGATGAAAGAATTTCAGCCATATGAACTTGGTGTCGGTTGGATTTTGGTCACAGTGGCGCCGTGTAGCGCATGCATCCCAAAGGGAGCCTGGAACCACGACTTAGCTTCCCAGCCTTCAACTCTTGCCATCCAAACCCACTTGACATACAAGCAGCCAACTCGCCAACAAAGATCAGACTTAACCAACTCGAAGTTCCGAAACCAACATTGAGATCCAACCTGACACCATGCCAGATCGGGGGTCCCGATCTGGGTGACTTCCCTCCAAGCAAGCCGCCCGACATACATCAAACTTAACCAACTCGAAGTTTCGTTACAAACGAGTAACATCCATTCCAAGCAAGCGGTCTGACTTACATCAGACTTAACCAACTGAAAGCTTCGTCATGAGCGCTGGAAGCCAACCTGGCGCCACGCCAGATTGGACAACCATAAACAGGTAACTTCCACCCAAGCAAGCCATCCAACTCAGCCGACAAGTTAGAGCTCGTTCCCCAAGAGCTTAACCCATTCACGTTCATGCAAGCAACACTCAGAACCACAAGACGCGACATATATGGAGACAACCAGTTCTTGGACCAAATGGTCTCGACAACATACCGCTGGCGCCACGAACCGAATGGTCCCGACGGCATACCGTTGGCGTCCCAAGATACGACCCTCAGTTATGTGCCAAACTAAAAAGTTGAAGCGGCCTTACAACTGGCGCTTTTACCAAACACTGAAACCCAGAAGGTAATCAGAGTCATTTTGAGAAAAATCCCACTTAATTGATAAATCTGAGAAGGTTACATTTCAAGTGTGTGACCGACCCAAGTCTCCGAGGCGCTAGCATGCCATTGCGAGTGCCAGGACAACATTCCAGCAAGGGAGGCTGAGACTTGGTTGGAGCTCGCCCTGAGTCGCAACCCGCACTCCCCTATAGTATAGGTAGGATTCGGCACCCCCCCTCATACCAAGTACTCTACCCATGCTGGTAAAGCACATTTTTCTCTCTCTAGGATTTTCTCTCTCTAGAATCTATTGATCCACAGGCTTCCTTTAATCATGCCTAGATCGTGTGAGGTGATTGCACATCGATTTGAGCTGTCTGGACTTAGCTAGAACAAATCAAAGATTTTCAGCCATAGGAACTTGGCACCGGCTGGATTCTTGTCACAGTGGTGCCAGAAGCAACATGGGCGATGCTGGCGCCGGGGACAATGTTGGCGCCAGTGGCGCCGGAATAAAGCTTGTAAAGGTAGCTTTACAACATCCACCCCACCTTTATAAAATCTGAGTCCTCATCAGATGTCAGATTAAAGTAAAGGTGTCTCCCAATTAAAATAACTATACATTTAAGCTACTTGGCACAGTACTCAATTTACTGGCCACGTTTCATTAACATTCAGGCTGGCACACCACAAGTAGGAGGCTCAGCTGTTTGTACTGAAAAATTACATAACTTGAAAAAATCTCTTTGTCTGGGAAAAGCGTAGATTTTATATCGCTTACGTAAAACCCAAAAACCTTATTAACTAGTGACAGAGGCCTTTCTGTGAAATGTTCGCCCCTGTCGCTTCTTACTTTTGACTTTGGAACTCCTTTGAGCTTCTTCTTTGTCCTTGATGCACTTTGTGTTGAGCTCCCTGAGCTCCAGATTTGATCAGTTTCGCACAAGTATCAAGGCTCCCTGAGCCAAAGGATTTATTGTTTAATTGCCCACTTTATGGTCCACTTCGTGCCTTGTTGCTTATGCTCCTTGATTTCTCTCCTTGTCCCAGCCTGATCTTCATACTTTTCATTTTTGGCTCGTTAAGGTAGGCAAACATTGAGTACTCCGCAATGCACCTCTCACTTAGCTTGAAGTAGCTCTTTGAATCAGCCCAAATGTAACCATTGACCTCGTGGAGAGCCAAAGGGTCGCACCAGTTTGATCCGCATACGAACTATCTCTTCGCGTTTGTTTCAAGCACCATGTCCGTCGCGCAAAACTTGACTTTCACAATTCCATCACTGGTCAGTTGCCTCACAGTCAAAACAAGAAGTGTACATCGAGCTTGGCTTCAAGTAGCTCTCTTTGAATCAGACACATGCACCCAGAGTTTGCACTAGTCCGATCTCAACATGAACTGTCCCTTAGCATCCGTTCGAAATACCAAGTCCCTCATGCAAGACTCAACTTTCACAGTTCCTTCATTGATCAGTTGCCTTACACATAACACAAGCCAACATACTCATATGTTTCCTCATCATTGCTGGTCCAGAGAAAGCCTATAACAAGCTTTCCTTTCCACAACAAAAACTTGTCAACTTATTAGGTCCAAAGTTCACCAGTCTCCTCGTGTGAGTATGGCTAGGTCACCTTGAATTTGCCCCCGTTTTGATCAAATTTCATTCAAAATTTGCCCCAAGAGAGAGGAGTGTGTGATAGTTCCCCCTCCACTTATAAAATCAGCTGATCGGACTTAGAGTAGAGTTCTTCGGACAAAAAGCCTTTCCAACACTTTGCTTCCCATCTGCTAGGATTATGGCTCGATCCAACATGTTGCCAATCTCTGAAGAGGATCCTAGTCTTTCCCCTTTGAGGAAAAACCCAACTGATATTGGACATCACCCATGCTCAGTGAAATTCGAGCAGCATCTCTGTATCAATGGTTAACCCGTACAGTTTGAATATGTCGTCCCGCACCCCACAAGGCACAGACCGTGCTTACACCAACCTAATGGCAGCACACTGCCTCATCTGTCCTACGTGCAGACAGCGCCGGGCCCAAACCGCGAGAACTGACCGTGCTTACACCTCAAGGGTAGCACCTTGAATCATCAAGTCCCCCATTCTGCCGACCACCCTGATCGGGGACGCACCCATGCTTACACTGTGGGCAGCACCTTGCACAATAGTTGTCTTGATGAACCCCAAACAATGGCCATTTTCGTGAGATCCGCATAGCTGACCGGCCAGTCGGCTCTGATACCAAATGGAGCGCAAGCATCCCAAAGGGAGCCGGGAACCATGACTTAGCTTCCCAGCCTTCAACTCTTGCCATCTAAACCCACTTGACATACAAGCAGCTAACTCGCCAACAAAGATCAGACTTAACCAACTCAAAGTTCAGAAACCAACATTGAGATCCAACCTGGCGCCATGCCAGATCGGGGGTCCCGATGTGGATGACTTCCCTCCAAGCAAGCCGCCCGACATACATCAAACTTAACCAACTCGAAGCTTCGTTACAAACGAGTAACATCCATTCCAACAAGCGGTCTGACTTACATTAGACTTAACCAACTGAAAGCTTCGTCACGAGTGCTGGAAGCCAACCTGGCGCCACGCCAGACTGGACAGCCATAAACAGGTAACTTCCACCCAAGCAAGCCATCCAACTCAGCCGATAGGTTAGAGTCCATTCCCCAAGAGCTTAACCCATTCACGTTCATGCAAGGAACACTCAGAACCACAAGACGCGACAGATATGGAGACAACCAGTTCCTAGACCAAATGCTCCCGACAGCATACCACTGGCGCCACGGACCGAATGGTCCTGACGGCATACCGCTGGCGTCCCGGGATACGACCCTCTGCTATGTACCAAACTAAAAAGTTGAAGCGGCCTTACAACTGGCGCTTTTACCAAACACTGAAACCCAGAAGGTAATCAGAGTCAGTTTGAGAAAAATCCCACTTTATTGATAAATCTGAGAAGGTTACATTTCAAGTGTGTGACCGACCCTAGTCTTCGGGGCGCTGGCATGCCAAGGCGAGTATCAGGACAACATTCTAGCAAGGGAGGCTGAGACTTGGTTGGAGCTCGCCCTGAGTCGCAACCCGCACTCCCCTATAGTAATGGTGGGATTCGCCACCTCCCCTCATACCAAGTACTCTACCCAGGCTGGTAAAGCACGTTTTTTCTCTCTAGATTTTATTGATCCCCAGGCTTCCTTTAATCATGCCTAGATCGTGTGAGGTGATTGCACATCGATCTGAGCTCTCTGGACTTCGCTAGAACCGATCAAAGATTTTTAGCCATAGGAACTTGGCGCCGGCTGGATTCTGGTCACAGTGGCGCCGGGAGGAGCAGGGGCACTGCTGGCGCCGGGGACAATGCTGGAGCCAGTGACGCCGGAAGTAAAGCTTGTAAAGGTAGCTTTAAAACACGCCGGGAGCAGCGCCGGCCCCGGTGGCTTCGGGAGCAGCAGGGGTGTTACTGGCGCCGGGGACAATTTTGGCGCCAGTGGCGCCGAAAGTAAAGCTTGTAAAGGTAACTTTACAACATCCACCCCACCTTTATAAAATCTGATGTCCTCATCAGATGTCAAATTAAAGTAAATGTGTCTCCCAATTAAAATTAACTATACATTTGAGCTACTTGGCACAGTACTCACTGGCAACTTTTTATTAACATTGAAGCTGGCACACCACTAGTCGGAGGCTCAGCTCTTTGTACTGAAAAATTACTTAACTTGAAATGTCACTTTGTCTGGGAAAAGCGTAGATTTGATATCGCTTTTGTAAAACCCAAGAACCTTATTAACTGGTGACAGAGGCCTTTCTGTGAATGTTAGCCCCTGTCGCTTCTGACTTTGGAACTCCTTTGAGCTCCTGATTTGTCCTTGATGCACTTTTTGTTGAGCTCCCTGAGCTCCAGATTTGATCAATTTCGCACAGGTATCAGGGCTCCCTAAGCCAAAGGATTTATCGTTTGATTGCCCACTTTATGGTCCACTCCGTGCCTTGTGGCTTCTGCACCTTGTTTTCTCTCCTTGTCCCAGCCTGATCTTGATACTTTTCATTTTTGGCTCTTTGAGGTAGGCAAATATTGAGTACTCCGCAATGCACCTCGCACTTAGCTTGAAGTAGTTGTCTTTGAATCAATCCAAATGTAACTATTGACCTCGTGGAGAGCCAAGGGCTCGCACCAGTTTGATCCGCATACGAACTATCTCTTCACGTTCATTTTTGAAACGCCATGTCCGTCGTGCAAAACTTGACTTTCACAATTCCATCACTGGTCAGTTGCCTCACAATCAAAACAAGAAGTGTTCATCTAGCTTGGCTTCAAGTAGCTCTCTTTGAATCAGACACATGCACCCAGAGTTTGCACTAGTCCGATCTCAACACAAACTGTCCCTTAGCATTCGTTCGAAGTACCAAGTCTCTCGTGCAAGACTCAACTTTCACAGTTCCTTTATTGATCAGTTGTCTTACACGTAACATAAGTCAGCGTACTCATTATGTCTCCTCATCATTGCTGGTCCAGAGAAAGCCTATAACAGGCTTTCTCTTCCACAACAAAGACTTGTCAACTTATTAGGTCCAAAGTTCACCAATCTTCTCGTGTGAGTATGTCTAGGTCACCTTGAATTTGCCCCTGTTTTGATCAACTTTCATTCAAAATTTGCCCCAAGAGAGAGGTGTGTGTGATAGTTCCCCTCCACTTATAAAAACAGTTGATCGGACTTAGAGTAGAGTTCTCAAACAAAAAGCCTTTCCAACACTTTGTTTTTCATTTGCTAGGATTATGGCTTGATCCAACTTGTTGCCAATCTCTGAAGAGGATCCTAGTCTTTTTCTCCTTTGAGAAAAAATCCAACTGATACTGGATATCACCCATGCTTAGTGAGTTTCGGTTCCGAAGGTAGCCATCCCAAATGAAGACCAACTGCTCCATAGAAGATCTCCCTTGAAATTGCTCTTTCCAACTTTTGACTTCCTGCTTGCGTTTGGTGGGCGTCGTCGCAAATGAAACTAACCCAAGAAACAGTCTAGCCATCCATCCTTTTCAAACATCGAGTCATTTTGTTGCCGTTCACGTGGAAGTACTTGAACTGCGAATCCGCCCCCAGATTCTGTAGTCCTCTTTGTTTGATGGTGTCAACCTTCAAAAGAAAGGTTCCCTCTCAAGCCATCAGCTCCTTGTATCACAAGCAATCATGCAAACCAGGCAAAGCACGAGTACTAAGAATCAACACGAATACATGCAAGCAAGACACTTAGGCAGGTTTATTAACAGGTAACAAAGACAAGGTCCCCCTTTGAGATAGTCCTGCCAAAGGACCTTTGCCTGGTCGTGCCCATACAGATCGATCACAGAATCAGCCCACAGAGAACACCCCTCTAACTACCCGTGCTTTCACCATTAAGCAGCACATTGCCTCAGTCACGCCCCACCACTTTTTGGTCGATAGCCCTTATAGCTAAACAATCGGTAGCTATCCCGAATATACCACCCCCGTGGACGCACCCGTGCTTTTACCGTTAGGCAGCACATTGCCTCAGTAACGCCCCCACCAAATCTAGTCGATAGCCCTTATAGCTAAACGATTGACAACATACCAACCCAATTGTGGATGCACCTGTGCTTTCACCGTTAGACACCACATTGCCTCAGTAATGTCCCCACCAAATTTGGTCGATAGCCCTTATAGCTAATAAACGAACGGCAGCTTATCCTTGAATATACCACCCCCGTGGACGCACCCGTGCTTTCACCGTTAGGCAGCACATTGCCTCAGTAACGCCCCCACCAAATCTAGTCGATAGCCCAAACGATCGGCAGCATACCACCCCAATCGTGGATGCACCCGTACTTTCACCGTTATGCAGCACATTGCCTCAGTAACTCCCCCACCAAATTAGGTCAATAGCCCTTATAGCTAAACGAACGGTGGCTATCGCGAATATGTCACCCCGCACCCCACAAGGCATAGACCATGCTTACACCAACCTAATGGTAGCACATTGTCTCATATGTCCTACGTGTAGACGGCACCAAGCCCGAACCGCAAAAACTGACCGTGCTTATACCTCAGGGGCAGCACCTTGACTGATCAAGCCCCCCATGTTCTGCCGACCACCCCGACCGTGGACGCACCCGTGCTTACATTGTGGGTAGCACCTTGCACAACAGTTGTCCTGATGAATCCCAAACAATGGCAATCCCCGTGAGATCCACATAGCTGGCCGGCCAGTTGGCTCTGATACCACATGTAGCGCAGGCATTCCAAAGGCCGCTGGGAACCACGAGCTTCCCAGCCTTCAACTCTTGCCGTCCAAACCCACTTGACATACAAGCAGCCAACTCACCAACAACGATCAGACTTAACCAACTGGAAGTTCAGAAACCAACATTGAGATCCAATCTGGTGCCATGCCAGATCGGGGGTCCCGATGTGGGTGACTTCCCTCCAAGCAAGCCACCCGACATACATCAAACTTAACCAACTCAAAGCTTTGTTACAAACGAGTAACATCCATTCCAAGCAAGGGGTTTGACTTACATCAGACTTAACCAACTGAAAGCTTCGTCACGAGCGCTGGAAGCAAACCTGGCGCCACGCCAGATTGGACAGCCATAAACAGGTAACTTCCACCCAAGCAAGTCATCCAACTCAGCCGACAAGTTAGAGCCCGTTCCCCAAGAGCTTAACCCATTCACGTTCATGCAAGGAACACTCAGAACCACAAGCCGCAACAGATATGGAGACAATCAGTTCCTGGACCAAATGGTCCCGACGGCATACCGCTGGCGTCTCGGGAGATGACTCTCAGCTACGTACCAAAGTTTGAAGCGGCCTTACAACGGGCGCTTTTACCGAACACTAAAACCCAGAAGGTAATCAGAGTCAGTTTGAGAAAAATCCCACTTTATTGATAAATCTGAGAAGGTTACATTTCAAGTGTGTGACCGACCCTAGTCTCCGGGGCGCTGGCATGCCAAGGCGAGTGTCAGGACAACATTCTAGCAAGGGAGGCTGAGACTTGGTTGGAGCTCGCCCTGAGTCGCAACCCGCACTCCCCTAAAGTATTGGTGGGATTCGCCACCTCCCCTCATACCAAGTACTCTACCCAGGCTGGTAAAGCACATTTTCTCTCTCTAGAAAGTCGTTCTCTCTCTCTAGAAAGTCATTTTCTCTCACTAGAATTTATTGATCCCCAGGCTTCCTTTAATCATGCCTAGATCGTGTGAGGTGATTGCACATCGATCTGAGCTCTCTAGACTTCGCTAGAATCGATCAAAGATTTTTAGCCATAGGAACTTGGCACCGGTGGCGTCGGAAGTAAAGCTTGTAAAGGTAACTTTACAACACCACGTGGCGCCCAGCCACTAGGTCGAGGCCAAATGCCAAACCCGTGTAGCCCTGTGCATAAAGCGCCTGAACCCCAACCGCCCATGTGACTCCGCGAGGGACCAGCCCCCATGTTTTCAGAAAGTGGGCATAATGTATAGGAGAAGGCCCTATAGATTATGCCACGTGACTTCTCTTGAGGAGAAGATCTAGAGCCAAGGATTCTTATATAAAGCAAAATCAGCCAACAAACCAAGAAGAGAAGAAACCAAATCAAGAAGAAAACACAAAAATAGAAAAACCAAAATGATGGAAGACACCTCAAATCTAGGCCCATTCCACATTTAGATCCAAAACTAAGCTTGACAACCTTAGTCGGCCTAGATTCTCATTCCTATCACACCATTTACTCTCTCTCCCTTGGATCGAAACCTGATACTACAAGTGATATTCACTAGGAATAGATCCATAAAATCTCATCTTTGCCCTCTAGATCCATCCAATTAGGGAGGCACGAAAAGGGTCCAACATTTTTTTCTGGCGCCGTTGTTCGAGAGATGATACTAATATGTCCTAGAAGTGGATTTTTGGTTTGTATTTTTTTCTTTCTTTTTGACAAGTTTATTACTCACCCTACTAAGTTTTTTTAAGTTTTTGTTATTTTAATTTTCTGTCACTTTTCTAGAGAGCAGAGTAGAGCCTCATACACCATCAAACAGCCTGACAAGTTTTACTTACTTGCCCATTGTGATTACTCATCTATTTAAAAATCTCGAGTTTTTCTTATTATTTTTATTCGCCCTTTTTATAGAGCTCTCTACATAGCCAAATCTCTCATTAGACAGTTCAACAAGTAATTAGCCAATTACTTGCCAGTTTGATTTTTTTAATTTTTCAGCTGCCTAATTACTCATCGTTTTCACAGAACATTTAAAAGCTTTAGATCTAGCATCCTACAGTTCGGCAAGTAATTCTCGTTTTTTTTTATACTATTTTTTGCAAATTTGAATTTTCTCATCATTTTTATATTTTCTCATGTTTTTCTATTATTCGTCAACTGAGATTTCTCGCGTTTTTGTCAGTATCATTACTTGTCATCTATATAGTAGCAAGTATAGTGCTTTATCTCCCATTTGACAAACTGACAAGTAATAATATTTCATCCTATTTTTCACCAATTGCTCATCTTTACTCACACTTTTCACAATTTATTCTGATCTTCATTCATAGTTCATAGGTAGCCTACTGAACAATCATCCTTACTCACCAATTACTCACCCCTGTCTATTACTCGCCTCTTTATGTGTCAAAGAATATCCCAATCCCACTATTGATCAAGGAAACTTCAGACGCATGAAAGAATGGATAAGAGAAGTCCAAGCCTTATATCCAGCCAAAGAGATAGCCCATGAACATAACAAGGGTCATCCCAAGGGTGACAACGATCGACATGGTCGAATGCTTCTCCCCATTCCCTAGTGAATCCGAATTTGTTGCAGTTCATCCGTGAGAATGCACAGGAGTGTTTTGGTATGGAGATCAACACAGTGACAAAAAAAAAAAAAAATGACCTAGACACCCGTTTTCTCAAAAAGTTAAAAATTGTTTGAAAATTTGCCAAAATATTGAATGTCAAATTTATAAAAAAACAATAAAAATAAAAAAAAAATTCATTTTGTTATAATTTACGAATATGAAAAAACATAAGTTATTATATATATTTTTTATTTCAAAATTTGTCTCGATTGCAAAATTTCAAATGTGAACAAATTCTTGATTAATTTTTTTTAAGAATAATTTCGATTTTTAAACTTTCAAGTTTACCTTTTCTATGCTTAGCATACCAAAAGTTTCTCTTGTTATGCTCAGCATAGCAAGAGAAACTACGTGAAAGTTTTAGAAACACAAAAAAAAATAAATTCCTGAAATTTTAAGAAATTCAAATTTTGAGAATTAAAAATCAAAAAAATCAAAAAAATCAAAAGAATTAAAAAACCAAAAAATTAAAAAAATCAAGAAAATTAAAATTTAGAAAGTTAAAAATAAAAAAACAAAAATTTCAAAAAACTAAATCAATAAAAAATCAAAAATTTATAAGTATCAAAATAATATAATATCATAAAATCATAAAAAATTAATATTAAAAATAAAAATCTTTTAGAAATTTGATTTTTTCTAAAGATTTAAAAAAAATTAAAAACTTATATGAAATATTGAGATAAAAATATAATTCAATATTAAAACATAAGAGCACTTTGATAATTCACAAATATTGTGGAGTATTTCACAAATATTTTTTTGTAAATTGAAAAAATGTGATATGTGAGAGTAGGCAAAAATAAAGTACTGTGATGATCCGAATGAAATTCAAATTGAAAGTCTTGTTGCACTTTTAGCTTCAAAAAATAGAAAAGACCATCCATTTTGGATTGCCAAAGTTATTGAGTTCAATCAAGATAGTAATCAGACAAAAGTATTATGTGTCATTTGGTTACGCACCACTTCAACACCAATTTTTTTGAGAAAGTACGAATTTGAAATGTTGCAAGTAGATCCGATAGGCAAGAGAAAGTGATTGTCAAAAAATCAACCAAGAGTCGATGATTTGAATTTACAAGATGTAGATGTTTTGGCATTTAATTTTTAAGTTAACAATAACCAATCATCTGCTAAAGTCAATTATATCCATATTGAGAGAACAACTTGGATTAATGGAACAATCATCATTTTCAACTTGTTAGTAATAGATTCACAAACGAGAATCTTTTGCGGTCCAGTACGAGTTGACTCTGATGAGAAAATGTGTCTTCAACTTCATCAACTGAAAACAAGAGCATTTAGAATATGTCAAGTTGTGAATCGAGAGACATTTGTGAAAATTCCTTAGAAAATATACTTTGAAAAAAAATTACGCAAATATAATTTAAGTCATTTTGTATTTTAATGGGATTTGGAGTTTCAAAAATCATGTGTTGTCTTAAAATGTTATCTCATTTGTGATTATGATGGTTTTCTGAAGTTTGCAAAAAAAACCCTTGTAGCGCTTTATTGAAAATATGCATTTTTTGACATTTTTTTTAATAGATAATTTAGAAAATTCCTAAAAAAAAACCATGATTTTGGCCTAAAACTAGGACCACTAAAAAATACCAAAAAAAATTACTCTTTTTAAGGTCAAAGTCCCAAAACAAATGTCATCATGTTGATCTCTTTTCAGACCAAGGAGAGGGAAAAAGACCATACAATTGTCTTGGTAGATCTTCACGTTGAAGGCTAGATTTTTTGCTTCTATCATTTGATATTGTACATCAAATGGATATATCGTACATCAAAATATGGATCTTTTTGCAACTTGTTTGAAATAGAAAAGAATCGGCTATGTTGGAAAAGAATAGGATTTTGTTTTTTTGCTTGTTTTTATTCCTCTCGTTTCGCTAAAGGAAAACCAAGTGTTGTTTAAGTGTCTAGACAGTGATTGTACCTCTATACATGACAATATGAACAATTGATGATCAATACACTTGAACAACTAAGGAGTCAATGAGACATTGAGATACATCACACAATGCACATGCACAATGTCTAGAGTTAGAGAACTGATGTGGGCTCAAAAGGATTAAGAAACGTGGACTAGACAAGATGTAAAAGTAGAGTAATGTGTGATCTTGTGTGCCATTATTTCAAATTTGAGTGTTTTGATTGGTCCATGTAAGGAAAAATTGAGAAAAAATATAAAAAAAATCTTTACAAAGGGTCTTTTTTGGATTTAGAACTCCTCTAATGACAGTGAATTTCTTCAGCACTGTTGTGACAAACCCACACTGCGCGTCGGCGTGAGAGGCACTATCTCTCTCACGAACTGTATACTAGCAGACTTCTAGACATCGGCTAGCAACACTATGCTTAGCTCACATTGGCATTCAACCACAACAAACCACCATGCAGACCCGGCAAGAAATCACCAACACTCACAACAAGAAATTAGTAACCAATTGAGCATCTTTCCTTGCTTTTATTGCATTTTAGACCAACTCCAACTCAATCAACAAGGCAAAAGACAGCCCAACAACAACCACATAAACTACCATTATGTGATCCTCAAGAAGCCACAAAAAATCAGCATAACCTCTAATTGAAATTGTTGCAAACTGAAAAGTGCTCCTAATGAAGTAACCGGCAACATAAGTGATTAAAGAAACCCAAAACTTGCTTTCTAAATAAAAATTTGAAGTGCTTAAAAATCGAATCGATTGTATACCTGGTAGTGCACCTACCACACAACCCATTGCACCTCAAAAAAGTGATTCACGAGAAGAAGAATTAAAATTTACCCCCCACTTGTTGCTTACTCCATTGATTGCTCGAAAAATGTTGAGATTTTGTATCACACAACAAAAAAATCCCCACACAATTTGAGATTCCTTCTTGAGCACAAATCAATGGCAAAATGTGCTTAGAACCGGCTTTGATACCAATATAAAGTCCTCACTCGAGGATCCTATTCTAAGCATGCCAATAACAAGCAACACAAGGGAAATAAATGGTGGACAAACCAACCCAACCAAACCTAGATCAAATGGATCTAGCTCCCAAGCTATGGATCAATATCAAAGAGAAATGAGGATTCACACCAGCAGCATACTGCTATCAAGCATACACTCGTGAGAGCTCAATAGGTATACTTATACCCTCCAAGGCCCATGCACCACTACTAGTGCACTGTGACACCTCACTAGCACCTCTGTAGCCTATCTGGGCCACGCCATCTAGTTCCCCAATGACTCATTGATAGACCCATACTGATCCACCACCATGAGTTTAGGCCTACGACCATTAATTATGACCTTGCACATAAGGGCCCCAATTCTCTTATAGTCACAATTAACTTACGGGTTATCAGTCTACTGATCCCTACCTGAGACCATTTATGGGCATGACAAAAACAGTCAAGGTCCGCATGCAAAGTCTGATTGAAGTTTAGAATTTGATAGATCTCAAAGAGAACAATTTGCAGAACACTAAATAAAACACTAGAATTTGCAGAACAATTTGAGAGACAAAGCCTTATTAGAACATTCTGAAATCTTAGGAGCTCATACCTGACATTAAGGCAACCTAGTATAGCTAGATTTCATCTGATTTGGATGAGCAAGTGAAAAGCTAAAAACAAGTTAATGGAAATTCTAGGGCAGCTTGTTGCCATAGGAAACCAATTTTCTGAGTTTGATATACTTGTCAAAGCTTTTTGAAATTCTAGGAGCTAGTATTAGGGTGACCTAGTTCAGCTAGCCTTCTAGATCCTATCCCATGAATTGATACCAAATGTTCCACACTTTGGTATCAATTTTTGTTGCCAAGTGTACCTGCTATGCATGATCTTTCTTCACCATTGGAATTGTAAGTCTTTTCACAACAAAGAAATTTATAAAATTGTGAGTGGAATTGGAGTGAAACATTACAATATGTCCTCTCCTAGAATCTTGCCTCTCTCTCAAAACAAATCATAAGGCTTAGAAGGATTTGTACCAAGACATCTACACGAACAACCATCAATACAATCGATTTCCAATTTAGAGAGATCTGCTACCATGGTGTTAGAAACCATTTCTTTAATTCCAGACATCCTTCCAAATAGCTACCAAATGGCAAAAGATGACCAAATTAAAGTTAAATATGGTGTTTTGGAATTGCAATGGGTTTCCATGGAATAAAGTAGTTGGCTTGAGTGCAGTAGCTAAGGGAAGGGACTCTATTCTCTTAGCTAAAACTTGGGAACATGAATGCTATAAAAATATCTTCGTTTGATTGCTTCTGCTCCAAGTCTTTATGGAATGAAAAAGGAGATAAGAAAAGAGGATTTGGTGGAGTGGCTTGTTATATAAGAAATTCTTTGGAAGACACTATAAAATACAGCACTCATGCAAATAATTTGACCATAACCTATATAGCCAATTGTTTTGATAAGTGTCGACTACATTTACATAAATATATCTAGAGAAATTCGCAAACTCATTATGTCCAAAGAAACTGCACGGGTCTGAAACAAATCAATTGTTATTTAGTGTATTGTGGTCGTGAACTAATTGCAAGAGGAGACAAGGTCACTAATCTATTGCAGGAACTTAACGTACTGACTCAAGGGTTTGTAAAGAGCCTTGACTGAAACAAGGGAAAAAAAAACTGGTTATCGATTAAGAAAAACAATGAAATATGCATTTGAGTACAAGTAATGAGAACAAAGACTAAAAATGGAAGTTGAAAGAAAAGAAGAATAATCTAAAAAATGGTTCGAAGAACTAATGATGCAAATGTAGAAGTTGACTAGTCAAAATGAAGTACATGTGAATCACTTGAGCAAGTTTTCCTATGGGGGTGGGAGAGCTATAGTATTCTCATAGATTGAGCCATGATTCTACTGTATTTGTTGCAATATGTATGCAGCTTGAAGTACCCTTTGAGAGACATTACTCTTTGAGCACACACATAAGGACCACCACGTAAGGACTGCATTTAGGCCACATAGGGACCACAACCACCTAGATCGAAAAATCATCGTCCGTCAATGACATACCAAATTTCCAAATCATCGGCTGCCACCTAGATCGGCCTCCATTGCCTGTCAACGACGAGCACTCTTTACTAGTATATATATATTTAAACTTCTATACACTTTCGTATGCATGGGTGGGTACCCATGCATCCTCCTCCCCTCACCCATGCATACACATTTTTTGAACTAAAAATCTAAAAAATGAGGATGCATGTATGAGGAGGAGGATGCATGGCCCTCCTCCCCATTATTATCTATATATATAAAACTATTTATGGTTTTGGACACATGCATGTGCATGGGGGGTGAGGATGTATGGGGTGGGCACCTGTCTTTTTACTTGTATTTTGGAAGTATTGATCTTGTAAGGTAGAGAAGCCGGGATTTTTTTGAAGGCATTCAATTTGTGGATATTTTCAGCATTGCCAAGGTGTCCTAGGAGTTTAGCAGTAGGGTTAATGGAGAGTTCAATGGCAGCATCAATCATGTGTTGTCCAACGACATAAAGATAGGCAAGGTGGGCTTCAATGACATCTTAGCAAGTTTATGTAGCCACAAGAAAAAAGCATTTAGTTGGTTTTGTAGAGAGGCACCAAGGAAGAACTTGGCAAGGTTATTCATCATAAAGTAGATAGCGTGGTCAAACCAAATAATACAAGAATTGTTTTTACATTTGTCACCGTATCTGCATTCAAAGAAAGGTCTTTTCCAGTTCCAGATTTTAGCTTGATGCAAGCTCATTCTATTAAAACCAGTTTCAAAGTGGCCCCTAGTTCTAGCCCAGGTTTGCTCAAAAAGATATCTCGAGGGTTCAAATTTGCTCATTTTTATGATGGTATAAAAGGCGATAGGAGTGTCAAACGAGAGATTCTTATGCAAAGAGGCAAGCTTGCAGGCCTGAACTTCTGCATCAGTAAGATGGCTAAGAGTAGAGATGGGCGCCAATAAGTTTACGAAAGGAAGGCTCTAAAGTTTGTAGGCAGTCTTGGCAGATTTAAACTCAATAGTGCGACTAGGTACCAATGGAACTTGACAACTCTTGGCTTGACAGAATTCAAAGGCTGATTGATTGTCAGCTTCACAAATTTCATGAGAGAAGGATTCTAGCTAGGAGGTTGGTAAAAATCAAGGGGTGAGGAGAACTAGGCGGTTCAATGTGAGTAGGGGTATCAGCAATAAAGACACCATTTTCTTTTTCCAAACAAGTAAATATTTTTCGAATACGCGAATCACAGAGGTCCCAATGATCTAACCACAGTGTCTATAGTCACAGTTAAGAACTGTTAACAGTTCGCAGTATAAGTTGACTAAATTCAAAAATATTCCCTCCATTGGTTACGAAAAGGGCAATATTTTCACTGGATCTAGAATATGACCGCCATCCCCAAATTTGAATCAGAAAAAATTGCAAAATGTTTACATATGCATTCCTTCCACGAGAATGGAAATATAAGCGCCAACTACCTATTGGAATTAAAAAATGAGCGGCATTTCCAAATTTGAATCAAGCATACAAGCATGGAGATTGGATTGATCGTACATAGTATATAATATAATCAAAGATGAGTATTTTGTTTTGCTTCATAGAATCTGGTCATAGTACTTTGATTCAACTGATTACTCTATTATTTTTTTGATGATGACATTATATCATCTACATGTGGATATCCCTATTGATTTGGCACCTTTGCAGAGAAGAGGAGGCAAAGGAGTTCAAATATATGCTGAAGATCGTTCTCGTTACAGGGCAGAAGAAAAGAAAAACTTGGATTTGTGGACAGATTGAACATTATATCCACAAGATCCAAGCACTTTGACACATCCCACATTCTCTTCAATAACTTATTTAGTTACATGGATATGCAATGGGCATAGTGGATTACTAGGATATTGTGAAAGATTGCAAAACCATGGAAAACAACTTTATATGAATAAAGTTCACTTTTTAGAAGGTGAGTTAATTCAGATATCCTCGTATTGTCAGAATAGAGATTGTCATCTCCAAAACACGTTAGAAGAAAATGAACAACTTAAAAAAAAAATGAATCATTACAGAAGATAACAATCAATATCAAATCAAAACTAGAGCAAATGCAATCAGTCTTACAGTCTATTCATATTGAAAACTTACAATTACTGAAGGTCATTGGGCACAATATTGACTTGCAAATCCATTGAGCATATCATGATGAACAATAGGATTTCAAATGTAAAGTGTAAAATAGCAGAGTCTTTGATGGTGGACATTCAAAATATTTTAGATAAGACTATAGTTCAGGGTGCTTCTGATTTTGCAGGTATTAGTAGGGAATCATATGCAACAATATTTAAACTATTTAGAGAAGCCTTTAAGCAAGTTCAAATTAGAAAAGTCCCAATCCCTAGGACATATCACTTAAAGAAAGAGAGGGATACATTAAACATAGGTATGCATAAGATCACTGGAACTCCATTTCATATTGAGGAGGTGTATGAAACTGATGGAAGATTGATATTCTATAATTCATCAAACAATTTATTTGTTGATCTAAATTACTTGCTGAGATACATCGTCACATTCTATGATATAACCTATGAAAAGGTGAATGGCAAAATAATCATAGTACTTAAGTTAGATGAGTCAGAAATTGTGAAAGGACAGAAGATGGAAAGGGTTAGTATAACTCTCATGAATGGTGCTCTATCACAAATAGAGAACCAAGAAGATGTCAAATTCAATGTCCAGTCAAAAAATGATATATGGTGGTTGGCAGCGTTTCAGGTAACTAGCCTCATTATTACATTACATTCATTGAATAGTATTAATACATTGTAAACTAAGTCTGATTAATTTTTTGGACAGGTGCTGAAAGAGGATCATGATATATTATCATGGATATTCTCAAGGACATCTTATCCTAGGATCATCAAGGACCATATGGATGGAGGACTTCTCAATGTTCCAGGAGTTGGAGACTTCAATGTTGAATGGCACTTAGCAGGTGATTTGAGAACATTGAAACGTATGTATAATGTCTCTCACAGTGGTACATCAAAACACCCTTGTTTGTACTACATGAAAATGGCAAAAGATGTAACTAGGAGTACAGGAATTACTAGAGAATATGCAGATCCAAATTGGAAGCCTGTGCTGCCTATCCCCTTAAAAAATGTGCATGTTTGCACTCTTCATGCAGAAGTTAGATTAATAGAAAAGATCATTTATCTTCATATAGTTTTTGCTTGGAATACTAAGCCAGCATCATTAGCAAAGGAAGCTATCTCTCGATTAGAAGATGTCTTATGAAAAGCAGGACTCCATAAAAGACATGTCAAAATTCAAAAAGATGAAAAGCTTTTAGGAAAGAATGGGAACATGCTAACTAAGCCAAGCATAGGAGGAGCAAAAACGAGTCACCTCAAATCTTTTCACCAAGGAGATCTCAAAGAGAACGATCCGAGCCTAGGAGGCTTACCTATGAAGATAGAGGCAAGCAAGTGGAAATCAACTCCACTAATTGTGCTTATTTTATTTCTCATGAGGAGCCAAAAGATGTATATGATGCACTCAACTCAAAGGAATGGTACCTTGCCATGAAGGAGGAATATGATGCTTTGATGGCCAATAAGACATGGGGGCTTGTGGATCTTCCATCCAACAAGCACATCATTGGTTGCAAGTGGGTTTTTCAAGTCAAGTATAATCAAGATGGCACAATCAACAAGTACAAGGCTAGACTTTGTGCTAAAGGTTTTGCTCAAGTTTATGGACTCAATTGATTATGAGGAGACTTTTGCTCCAATTGCAAAGATGGTATCAATTAGAATCATAATTTCTGTTGCTTGTTTTTTCAATTGGCAAGTTCTTCAACTAGATGTCTCTAATGCATTTCTAAATGGATATCTAGAAGAAGAGATTTATATGGATCAGCCTATTGGGTTCATCCATGACAAAGTCAAAGTTTGCTTGCTCTTCAATAGTTTATAGGACTAAAGCAAGCTCCAAGGTCATGGTAGTCTCGACTTTACACCTTTCTTGAGTCACTAGGATTTAATTTCAGTAACTATGATCCTTCCTTATATGTCAAATTTTTTGATAAATATATTGTCATCCTTCTTATTTATGATGATAATATCATTCTAACATGAAGTTGTATCAAGTTAGTTGAGGAAACCAAGATTGCACTTGGAAAAGAATTCAAGATGCAAGATCTTGGAAAAATTCACTACATTCTAGGATTAGAAATTGATTTTCTTAAAGATAAAGCTTTTGTATGTCAATCCAAGTATGCTCTTTCGATGTTTAAAAAGTTCAATATGTTAGATTGTAAGAGTATAGAAACTCCTGTGAAGCAAAATGTAAAAGACCCTAACAAAGGTGATGAAAGATCCTTCGTGGACATCACACTTTTTAGGAGTCTTATAGGCCCCCTTAATTTGGCTCACAATAACTAGACCTGACATAAGCTTTAGTGTTCATAAGTTGAGCCAGGCTATGCAAAATCCTACTATTTATTATTGAAAAATGGCCAAGAGAGTGCTTAGATATATATCTTCAACTTTTGATTATGGTTTATTGTACAAAAGTGAAGATCTTTCCATTGTTGGTTATTCTGACTCAAATTTTGCAAGTGATAGAGCAGATCCAAAATCTACAAGTGTTTATGTCATATATCTTGGAGGATGGCTTTCCAAAAAGCAAGATACTGTATCACTCTCATCATGTGAAGCTGAGTACAAGGCGCTCACTACAACAACAAAGGAAGTGCTTTGGATCAAGAGGTTGCTAGTGGAGCTAAAGATAATCATGGAAGAGGATCTACTTATGATCATGTGTGACAACATTTTAGCCCAAGCCCTTGCCAACAACCCGATATTCCAAGCAAGGAGCAAGCATATAGAAGTTGCACATCACTTCGTGAGAGAGAAGCTCATTGGAGGGGAAATCTACTTGGAGCACATCGACACATCATCTTGTATTGCTGATATGCTCACCAAACCTTTGAGCAAAAGTTCCTTCATCAAGCATAGAGCCGATCTTGGAGTAATACCAAGATCAATGTTCAAGTCAATATAGATTGTTTTTAGGAGAAGTGTTGAAATGGAAAACTAATCCATCTTGACTTTAGGCTTGCTACAAATATTGTACCATGCAAGTATGTTATTCAAAAATGCAAAATGCCAAGTTTGGCCTAGATAGAACTTGAGCTACATGGATATGTCACATCTAGAATGATGAGTACAACTTGCATATAGTTTGTAGACATAGAATTAGCAAAATTATGCTTGTAGAAACTCGTGGCAATTCACATGCATTAATTGTAAGTGATCCATAGTGACATGCAAGGCATGCACAAAGTGTAATGGACACATGCATGATGATTTGTACATTTCTAGTTAGAACTAGCACACTTGGAAAAAGTTGGTAGAGTTTCATGCATGAGAAGTGACAAATGTCACATAGACTCTAGTTTTCACTTTAGATGTCATTAAATGATGGATGGATGTGGTTCAACCTCGAGCTACCTCAAACTCCATAAATATGTGTAGCTCTCCTCATATTTTGTGATGAAAAACCAAAGCTTTGAGCTATCTCATTCCATTTTGGATCCACAAAACTTTTGCTTGTTATCTCTCTATCTTTCTCTCTCTAACTCGTGTTGAGGCTAATGCTAATACATTGATATCTTGTACTTTTGCTCATTATTGATTTATTGTTATCATATTCTGATGCTTAGCATGCTAGATTGTCATTTAGCCATATCTTTTGAACTAGATCTTGTTAATCAATCTAGAATCAGGTTATTGTGCTAATCACAAAGCTCAATTAGATCCATCATACTTGTGGGCATTCCCCACACGTGTGAAATCTGGAAATTTTGTCAATCAGCACCCACCCAGGTATGGCTTGTGCCCATTTGTACTTCCTTTTTGCACCTACTTGCTCTCTTTTTGTTCACATACTGCTCTTTTTTCAGCCCCCTATTTCCCTCTCATATTTGTTATTTTCCATGCCCTCCTCCTTCCTTTTTCCATTTTCTTAGAACCCTTCTACTTATTGGACTTGCACATTTGCTGTCTATTATTCCACTTTCTCAGCCCCTTATTTTCTGATTATTATCTATCTTGATTGGTTGTTTCTGTGCCATTTTTGGTTATTTTGGAGTTAGACTAAGTTGGGATGATGACAAACGTAGATGCTATCTTCTTGGCTACTGCCTTGCAGCATAAGTATCCTGAGTTATCTACTTCTTCTCGTTTTTCTTGCTCTCATTCCACTGCTTCTCCTACTTTGGCCTCTTCTACTATCGTTCCTCCTGGTCCTCCTACCGCTGTTTTTTTACCATGAGGCTCTTACTTCTGATGATTTTGATGTTTATATCCATATTCTTGATGCTCCTGACCCACATTCTGTTGATGAGCCAATTGACCCGCTTGTCATGCACAGCTTGCTTATGCTACTTGGGCTAGTGGGCATCCTGGTCCTCATTCTATTCGGTTACGTGTTCGCATTTTGGGACGAGAGTATATTGCTTTGGTGGATACTGGCAATACACATTCATTTGTAGCAGTTACATTTCCACCAGGGTTCGTGCTACACCTATTTCTGCTACACAGTCTCTCAGTGCTGAGGTTGCTCATTCTCATTCTTTTTCCATCTCAGATGTTTCAGGGCTTGGACTATAGCATTGTTGACTTCTTTAGATAGGCAAATTTCAATTTTATTCCTCTAGAGTGCTATGACATTATTTCTGGGGCAGATTGGTTTTCGTCACTTGTTGGTATTGTTGTTGTGGATCTTTCTCAGCAGACACTCTCTTTTACACATGTTGGTCGGCATCATTTACTTTCTGGTATTGATTCCCAGCGTGACTATCAGTTGGTTACCGGGAAGCAGTTTATGCATAGCCTGCCAAAAGCTCATGATGCAGCTCTTCTTTCCATTCATAGTACATCAATTGCTACTCCACTTTTACCGACCGTGGGTCCTCTTACTTAGGTTGATGCTGCTCCGAATTTACAAGTTGTTGCTATGTGCCTTGCGCCTATATGCCTTGATTCACAGATATCGAATTCGGTGGTCATTCATGGTTTCATTGATATTGAGGCCGTATACCTTGGTGGTATTTCTACTATTACTTTTGCGCCTACCTCCAATAGCCCTCCTGGTTCGGTGGTTGGTGCAGTATCTTTTTCATTGGTCTCTATATCTCCATCTCTTGAGTCCGTTACGGCTTGTTCCTGCTGATTTCTATAAGTTTTTTGCAGGTCCACGTTTGCTGGTTCCCTCGCTATTGGTGATCAGGTTGTATCTTCTTTCACTTTATTCCATGGATCTTTGCTTGAGGTTTGTGATTTGCCTCATGATATTTCTACAGTTCCTGACATGATTCATGAGCCTTTCACCCTTGCCATTACACAGTTTCCATCCGAGGATATTTGTCAGATGGTCACTATTACTTATCTAGGGTAGTTTTGGGCCTCGAAAGTTGCCACGTAGGCCTGCCACATGGAAACCATGTAGGCTTGGGTCTGTCCATGTGGCAAGCCACGTAGGCCTACCATAGGCTTGTGTGGCTTGCCACATGGCCTACCATAGGCTTGTGTAGTAGGCCACATAGGCCTACTATCTAGCAAGCCTACATAGGTTGCCACATGGCAAGCCAAGTAGGCCTGCCACATGGCAGATCATGCAAGCTTGGGGTTTGCCACATGGCAAGCCATGTTGGCCTACCATAGGCTTCTGCAATAGAGCTCTACGATATAGGCCTGAGTGGACCTAGAGAGAGAGATATAGAGAGAGGTGGGCTCAAAAGCTGACACATAGCAAGCCATGTAGGCCTACCATAGGCTTGCATGGCAGACCACATTGGCATGTGATAGGCCTCATGTTTGTCATGCAAGCACGTAGGCTTGTGTGGACATAGAGAGAAAGCGGTGGGGCTCGCAAGCTACCAAGTGGCAAGCCATGTAGGCCTGCCACATGGAAGACCATGTAGGGTTGATACTTCCCATGTCGTAAGCCACGTAGGACTACCATAGGCTACCAAATGTGCACTGGAATGGAATGTAGGCTCGCATTGATCCATTGACTATTTTTTTGGCTCCTAGAACCTTTTGCCCAGGGAAAGGATGCTGCCATTACTAAGACACAGGCTACTTCTCACTCTTTATCATAGAATCAACATGAATTCTTGCAAGCAAGACTTCATAATGCATAGATGCAATACTCAAACTTCTGGTGAGACCATCATCCACATTAAACATACAACCTAAGCAGATTCGCATCCTCCACATTAAACACACAACCTAAGTAGATTTGCATGCCAACTCTGACTCACAACAGGGCCCTTTGTAATTCACACAATAACTTCTAAAACACAATAACTTCTAAAACACAAAACTTCACACATATCGTTGAAGGCGACACTATAACAGGCTCATTCTAGTTGCCAAAGAGTTCCCATCATTGATTTAAGCTTTGCAGTCTCATTGATCAGCCCATTCATGGCTTTGTAGCTTGCATAAAAAACTCGAGCGCCTATTCATCTTGATCCACAGATGCAACCCAAATGACCACTCTCGATGTCTCTTCGGGAATAACATCTAACTTATCGTTTTATTACGAACATGGCTCTCCTGCTGCTTCTTTGATCTAGCTGCTTCTCTAAGAGTTTCGGCCTTGTGTTGCTCAACCTACTCCTGCCGCGATGCCTCCTCCTCATCTTTATAAACTTGCTCCCTCCACTATGCCTCCTCATCTTTGAGAACTCGCTCCCTCCGAGATGCCTCCCCCTCATCTTTACGAACTCGCTCGTTGTTTTCAAAATTATACACATTTCAAATCTTCTCTCGAAGAATTTTCAAACCTCCATGCCCACCCATCTCTCTCTCTCGGCCTCGGGCTCAAGTTGAGGCTCAGGCTCATGAGGTCGCACCACCAAGCAGGGCGCATGGTGCATGGGTGGAGGGTGCACCTGGGGTGTGACAATGGTTAAGGTAGGAGTGGGCCCCTTAGATGCATGCATGAGAAATGGGGGGTAGGGCCATGCATCATGTTTCATATACATGCATTCTCCTCTGAGCTCTCCATCATTTTTAGTTCAAAAAATGTTTATGCATGGGTGAGGGGAGGAGGATGCATAAATCCCCATGCATACAAAAGTATACATAAGTTTAAATATATATATACTAGTAAAGAGTGCCCGTCGTTGACGGGCAATGGCGGCCGATGATTTGAAAATTCAGTATGTCTTTGACATCTTACGCTGATTTTTCGATCTAGGTGGCGGTGGTCCCTATGCGGCCTAATTGTGGTCCTTACATGGCGATCCTTATGTGGCCTAAATGTGGTCCCTATGTGGCCGATGATCTAGTGAAATGCGTGTCCTAAAGGACCACAAATGGCCTAAATGCAGTACCTATGTGGCCTAATAGCGGTCCTTGTAGTGAGGTTATGGTCCTTATGCAGTCCTTGTAGTGAGGTCGCAAGCACCTCCTTTGTTCAAAAACCTCCTTGAGACGGAGAGAGAGAGAGAGAGAGAGAGAGAGAGAGAGAGAGAGAGAGAGAGAGAGAGAGAGAGAGAGAGAGAGAGAGAGAGAGAGAGAGAGAGAGAGAGAGAGAGAGAGAGAGAGAGAGAGAGAGAGAGAGAGAGAGAGAGAGAGACCTTATGCGGTCAACATTGCCTTCATTTGTGGTGAAATGCGTGGCCTAAAGGACCACAAATGGCCTAAATGTGGTCCCTATGCGGGATGAAGGGAGGGGCCGCAAACACCTCCTTTGCGGTCGTTTGGGAGGGGTCAACAACGGCCTGTGAGAACCGATAGCATGTGAGAGAGAGAGAGAGCTTCGTGAGAACCGTGAGTGTGTGAGAGAGAGAGCATCGTGAGAACCATGAGAACCGAGAGCATCCGAGAGAGATTGAGCACTGTGAGAACTATGAGAACCGTGAGTGAGTGAGTGAGTGCGGTGAAATGCAGGCCTTAGCGGAGGGAGAGAGAGAGAGAGAGAGAGAGAGAGAGAGAGAGAGAGAGAGAGAGAGAGAGAGAGAGAGAGAGAGAGAGAGAGAGAGAGAGAGAGAGAGAGAGAGAGAGAGAGAGAGAGATTCATGAAAATCATGAGAACCGTTGGATCGCAACTGGCAAGAGTTGTTGAAGATCGCGACTGGCAAGAAATGTTGAAGATCGCAACTGGCAAGTGCTGTTGAAGATCGCGACCTACAAGCTGTTAGAAGCATGAGGAGAAGAGCCTGCTATCGGAACCTTGAGCCGTGAGCTTGCTATCACAACTGTCGGATAGAGATGAAGAATCACACCACCATCATAAGGTGTGTTTGTTGATCAACGATGTCCAATTTGTAGATCAACACCTTATATGATTGTAGATAATGCCAAATGATGAGATAGTTAATCATGTAAGGAGTACATTGAGGTATAAGGTGTGTTTGCAGATCAGCGATGGCTAGTGAGTGAGCGAGTGGAGGGGACGCAAACACTATGAAGGGAGGGGCCACAAATACCTCCTTTGCGGTCGTTTGGGAGGGATCAACAACGGCCCGTGAGAATTGATAGCATCTGAGAACCGTGTGAATTGTTACAAAAGTGAGAGGAACTGCGAGAGAGAGAGAGCACCGTGTGAATTGTTACAAAAGTGAGAGGAACCGTGAGAGAGAGAGCACCGTGGGAACCGTTAGAACAGTGAGAGGAACCGTGAGAGAGAGAGCACCGTGAGAACCGTTAGAACAATGAGAGGAGTCGTGAGAGAGGAACCGTGAGAGAGAGCATTCTTACTTTTAACCCTTTCTTGGCTCTGAAATTTTTTGTTACCATTCACGAATCATTATCCTTGATGGTAGAAGCAGATGAAAGACTTCAAGAAGATTTTGACATTGACCTCGAAATATATGAGAAAATTCTTTGATCTGCATTGAATTGACTGCTCTTATTATTTGAGGGCACCTCTCCTTGCTCCACTTGTAAGCATAGCCTCATTTTCCTAGACGACCTATCACAAGACGATGTCGAATCAATTACTCAAAAATATTATCTTCCTCCTCCTGCAGATGTATCCGAAACATTCGAGTTTTCGGAAAAATTGGAGTCGTTTTAAAAAAGTCGCAAGAGAGAGAGAGAGAGAGAGAGAGAGAGAGAGAGAGAGAGAGAGAGAGAGAGAGAGAGAGAGAGAGAGAGAGAGAGAGAGAGAGAGAGAGAGAGAGAGAGAGAGAGAGAGAGAGAGAGAGAGAGAGAGAGAGAGAGAGAGAGAGAGAGAGAGAGAGATAGCAAAAGTCCGAGTCAGAGAGAGGCCAAGAGAGCGACTTCAGGCATATCTCGCATATACCGCATATCTAGCTTGTTTTGTACATCTCGTATTTTTGGAAGTGTGTGTTCATGTGAGGCAAGGTAGATACAACATAAGAGCAAGAAATAAAGATGTTGAAGGATAGAATACATATAGTGGAGCTATAAACTTGTTAGGTGTATCTTGAGACCATGAAACATAAAAATCGTTGATAATACACAACGAAGGAGGAGCAAAACTCCAGCTCTTCTTTTATATAAAAAATATGTACATCCCAAAATTGCTAAGAGAATTACTGCTACCATCAATCCCGCTATAACACCTTCCCTCGACTGATGATTTTTGCTGGTAGGTACAGCGAAAAAGCCGGCACACAAAAGACCAAAAAGTATGTCTGTTGACAATGGGCATTCCATCTAAAATTTCTATTTGGACCGGCCGTATACATGAAACTTCTATTGTAGATGCATCAAAAAATCAAACAAAGAGTAGAATGCTTGTAACAAAAACCTTTGAGTCTGCCATCAATGCATTCATTGTTTGTTTGAAGGCTAGAGCTATACTCTCTACTATTTTAAACATCGACAGAAAGTGCATTTTTCCTTGCTATGATACATTCAAGTGTGTGTGTGTGTGTGTGTGTGTGTGTGTGTGTGTGTGTATGGGTTAGGAGGAAAGCCAATGGTCGTTGACCGGTGGCCGATGTATGTGTGTGTATGTATGTGGCCAAAGTACGGCGGGTGGTTGTCTGATTTTGGGTATCAAAAAATTACAAATTTTCCAAGTCAATCCCATATCGAAAATTCCGATTTTGGGTATCAAAAAATTTTGATTTCGGGTATCAAAAAATTACTGATTTTTCGAGTTGATCTGTTATTGAAAAATCCTGATTTTGGATTAAATCGATCATTGGGTCGAAAAAATTTGATATTGGATTTTTTTTATTTTTGCGAGCTTTCTTTTTCTGCTTTCTATATAAGTACATACAGCTTTCAAGATGCTCATTATTGAATGGATTTGAGACTGAGCATTGAAATCCAATAGAAAATGCCTAAAATAGGAAGGCGGTGTTGTATTTTTCGGAAAAGGGGTTGAGGGGCAATGGACGGCCGGAGAGAGAGAGAGAGAGAGAGAGAGAGAGAGAGAGAGAGAGAGAGAGAGAGAGAGAGAGAGAGAGAGAGAGAGAGAGAGAGAGAGAGAGAGAGAGAGAGAGAGAGAGAGAGAGAGAGAGAGAGAGAGAGAGAGAGAAAAAAAAAAAAATTGGCTCGACTCACCAGCGCCAAAACATCTTAGCAAAACAGGTGCTACCCTTACTAAGGCTCAGAAAAGATTTGTCTTGTAATCTTGTAGGTTCGATGTTTGAAAAGCCAATAGACCTTTGAGCTAGGAAAATGGCAGCAAAGTTGTTGGAATTTGAGAAAAAGTGCACAGAGCTAAGAGAAATTAGTAGGCGATCAGTTAGGCCAGCTAAATATAGGTGCAGGTGAGTGAAAATCAAAGATGGAGGGAAAAAACCCACACTCTCAACTAATTGCAACAGTCCATCAAGAGCTTGGAATTCTCCTATGATGTCTTATTAGCTATTGGCATATACAATCACTATCTTACCTCCTCACATAAAGTATTGACATTCATTGGCATGGAAGAAATGGATCATGTGTATATATGTGTGTATGGATTTTTTGAAAACAGTTCGTACTACAAAAGTTACTCTTTTGATGTAGGTTTGGGAATGTAGGCCAAGACTAAATAGAAAAACTTCTCAAAAAAGACTGTGTAGAAGTTGGCAGATAGATTCAAAGTATAGAACATAAGCGCATTAGACCGACTACTTCTGGCATTTCTTGGAACCGCTAGCATCTCCACTACAATACTTTCCACATCAAGCTGTCTCACGAATAGCGTGCGTTAGTTGGATTTGACAGTCAAAGATGTGTTGGCTTTGACAGTGAAAGATGTCGCAAAACTGTGATGCAACCAAAACTTTGATGGTAAGCTTTTTCTTTACCTTGGTCTGAAGTTTGGCTTTCTAGGCCATCTGGGAATGGTCAGAGGGGGTGGATCATCATCATCCTTGGATAATCCAATGTAGATTACCAAAAAAATTCTAGCACATACTTTGTTCAAAAAGAGAGAGAGAGAGAGAGAGAGAGAGAGAGAGAGAGAGAGAGAGAGAGAGAGAGAGAGAGAGAGAGAGAGAGAGAGAGAGAGAGAGAGAGAGAGAGAGAGAGAGAGAGTAGAGTGAATTCAGAATTTTTGTGTTTTGAGAGAGAGTTCATCCAATTCGAGTTGAGTTCGTCCAATTCGAGTTGAGTCTGCATTTAGTCCAATTCGTGTCTAGTAAAATTCTCTGAAGTCGAGTCGAGTGTGTGTGTGCATGTGTGTGTGTGTGTGTGTGTGTGTGTGTGTGTGTGTGTGTGTGTGTGTGTGTGTGTGTGTGTGAGAGAGAGAGAGAGAGAGAGAGAGAGAGAGAGAGAGTGTGTGTGTGTGTGTGTGTGCGTGTGGATTTTGTGAGATTTTTTTAGAGTTGTGTGTGTGTGTGTGCGCGTGCGTGGATTTGACAAAAAAAAATTAGGGTTTTTTCATAGCTTGGGTTTTGAAGGTTTCCAAATAAAAAAAATAGCTGACTGAATCATCGATTCTTGTGTGTAAATAAAACTTGAAAATTCAAATTTTATCTGTTTTATAATTATCATGGCCGGCTTATCCATCATGTGAATTTTGAACTGGTGGGGATCTCGAAATGGATTAAATGCATTATCACCAATTATCAATCAATTAGACTTGCAATTATTTGAATCTGACCCCTAACCTTGAAAATGGATCGGAAATAAGACGAAAATGGTCCGAAAGTATCTCGAAAATATCCTGAAATGGCCCAAGAATCTCAAGAAAATACCTTAAAAATGGCGTGGTTTGGAACTCTTGCAAACAATGAAATTTTCACCTTATGCGAGAGTTAACTCTCTTAGCGATTTTTAGAGTCAATACTTCAAAAATGGCCCGAAAATACCTCGAACATGGCCAGAAAACACCTCAAAATTGGCCAGAAAACACATCAAAAATGGCAAGCAAACACCACAAAAATGGCTCGAGAATACCTCAAAACGTTCCTCGAAAAATTGACACACCCTCTTGAAATACCTCAAAAAATTAAGACACGCACCCTCAAGACATTCCTCGAAATACCTTGAAACGTTCCTCGAAATACCTTGAAAAATTGAGACACACCCTCGAATTACCTCTCATAGCTAGGTTTTTTAAGGTTTCTAGATAAAAAAAAATAGCTGATTGAATGATCGATTCTTATGTGTAAAGAAAACTTGAAAATTCAGATTTTATCTTGTTATAATTATCATGGCCGCTTTATCCATCATGTGAATTTTGAACTGGTCGGGATCTCGAAATGGATTAGATGCATGAAATTTATCAGCACTTATCAATCAGTAGGTATGTAAAGACAATCATCCCAGTTTCGCAGTTTCAATTGGCTCTGTTCCTATCAATCAGTGTCTAAGATTCTTACAACATTCTGAAGATATCGAGGCGGTAAAGAACAATCATACTATGTATAGGGATCATCTTCTCTAGCAAAATAATAATGTTTAAGACTCCAGAATTTCGACTGGTGAATATATAATAAATGAAGTTAGTACTAAGTAGGTGGATGAACCTCTCAAGTGCTCCTTAGTAGGATAGGGTCTAGTTGTTTTTTCCATTTCCATTTGGGCCAAAATGTGTTGTGCATTGCCAAACATAATGGTTGGAGCTACTTTCAAGTCTTCAAGAGTTCAGTCTGATCCATCAAAGCATCAGTAATAAGTAATCATTGGATGTTTTGATGTATTTTATGTTCAGATTTGTGAAAGCAGCAGTTATTATTTGTGCTTCGAATGTATCTCGAACACCACGTGTAAGTCATGGTCCTGAAAATCTTTTTCAGATTTCACTGGAAAAACCTTTATTTTTAAGAGTTCTATGGCTTCAAATCGAGGATATTTTGATATTTGCCGCTTTTCTTAAGCAAAACAAGGCAAGACTGATAGCGAAAGGTTTCTCTCATAGATATGGTATTGACTACTCTGAAACCTTCTCTCTTGTCATCAAACATTTGTCCCCACGTCTGTTATTTGCATATGCAGCAGCTTATGACCTCAGGATCCACATTGTGGACAAGAAGACAGCCTTCTTGCATGGCGAATTAGACGAAGAGGTCTACATGGATCAACCCCCAGGATATGTCTCGAATTCACTTCCTAACTATGCATGCAGAATGCACAAAAGTATCTACGGTCTGAAACAATCAACCCGACAATGGTACAAGAAGAAAGATCAAGCCCTGAAATCATCAGGATTCAAGCCTCTGTTGGCTGATTCTAATGTATATGTCAGAGTTACAGATGGGCAGATCATCATAGTGGCTGTATATGTGGACGACACTTTGATACTTTGCAGGAGTGAGCAGCTAATTGCTGAAGTAAAGGTAGACATCTCGAAACATGGGACGCCGATGATCATGGATGACTGCAAACGCATTGGAAATGCTAGAACTTTTGATAAAAACTTTATATTCCTATGATGTTAGAGATGGTGCTCACTTATGAGCATGTTGTTATTAAACCTTTTTGGTTTGTTGAACTTTAAGTGACATTTTGAAGACAATACTATGATGAGCTTTAAGTTCCCGACTTAAGACAATGTTAATGAACTTTACTTGACATGCTTTAAGTTCCTTGCAAAAAGTTCTTTTCTTATGTCAATGTTATGTTGTTAGGTGTCTTTCAGGTTTGTTGAGTGCTTGATGGATTTGCTTCTTCTTTTTCAGTTTTACCAATATGTCATTGTTTTTTTGTCTTTGCGGTCTTAGTTTCTCAATTTGTTTTTTTATTGTGTGGTGACTTGTTTTTGGGACTGGTTTGGTTGACCGTTGTCTCTTTGAGCTTCTGGATGTCCTGGTCCTTGTCTTTTGGGCTCCTTATCTGTTTCATTTTTGTTCCTGTGCTTTGGCTTCTTTGGTGGTTGGGGTTTGATAGGTTTTTCTGGTCTGTTCTTCTTTTTGGGTAGATGTCAACTCTTTTTGTTGAACTTGCGGGAGTGGTTTGGTTTGTTTTTGGTCGGTTCTCCTAGCTCGTTTGGGCTCGTCATGAATGGTCCATTTGTTTGTATAGGTCTATAATGATTGTTCTTTGTGGTTTGTTTTTGTTGCTGCTCGTTCTTTGTTTCTCCTTGTGGTTCTATTTCAATGTTTTTCAGCTTTGTTTTAAAAAAAAGGTTTTTGTATCTTGTGTTTTATTTTTTGGGTAAGCTCTCTCTCTCTCTCTCTCTCTCTCTCTCTCTCTCTCTCTCTCTCTCTCTCTCTCTCTCTCTCTCTCTCTCTCTCTCTCTCTCTCTCTCTCTCTCTCTCTCTCTCTCTCTCTCTCTCTCTCTCTCTCTCTCTCTCTCTCTCTCTCTCTCTCTCTCCCCTTGCTAGTTTTTCTCTCTCCTTCGGTTTTCCTTGCCACTTCCTTGGCCCTCATTTTTTTACTCCTCTCTTCGGCGCTTTATTGCCTCTGTCCAACTGATGGCTTTTGAGGCTGGGTGCGACAGTTGGCTACCTTCTTGGTTCGCACCATCTGCTCTTGGTTGTTTTACTAGTTACCTACTTTATGGTTCACTCTATGTGTTGGCTCGTTGGGTGTATATGCAAGATGGTCTACTTGACTTCACGTAATGTAAATGTTTATTTTTACATGGTTACATATACTTCTACAGATATACATATATATTTTTATGTATGTATATATAATACATAAATTCACAACTGCTTGTTACAATCATACGCTTAATGTTCATGTTGTTTGATGGTGTGGAACATCTTTGGAATATGATAAGGTGCTATTACACTTTTTTGCTTATCATTGCTAGAAATGTTTTTGGATGGAAACTTATGATATCAAAAGATAACAAAGAGGAATGAAAAGACAATTGTTAAATAGTACAAAAATGATGATAATATAAGTTCTTACTTTGAGTTATATAAAAATTCCTTATTTCACGGTACGTTTTTTAGAATAGGTGTAGACACCTGCAGTTCCCACAAGAATACCCTTGTTCTTACATGGTTGTTATTGTGGATGGATGCAGGTGAGCTTATTCTCCTTAGGTTGATACATACCACATTTGGTATGGAATGGAACTTTATGGTAAGATTACGAATTGACTTATTTCTGTAATGTATAATTAGCGATTATTGTTGTTTAACTTTGTTAGGTTTAAACACACACACACACACACACACACACACACACACACACACACACACACACACACACACATGCATGCAAGCAAGCACACATACTTGCCATACACATGCGATCACCCATGTGTGTGCTCGTGCGCCAATGCACGCACACACACACACACACACACATTGTATGGTTCTCATAATTGCAAGCACAATGTAAGAGACCTCTACTCATTTTGTTAACATTAATTTTGAAATGTAAATGTTTGGAAGATAGTTTTTCTCAAGTCATAATTGCACAAGTGTTTTTTATTATGTTGAATAATGTATGGGCATATTTTCATCTATTTTCATAGTCTAATATATATGTTTGTATTGGCCACATGATTATAGATGGAAAAAATATTTCTTGTGCATGAAAGAGAGGGAGATTTGACAATTGGATGACAAGTAGGAATTCAAGGGTTTAATCAATTGGTGAAATAGCCATTGGGAAGGGTAATAGTACTTAAATGGCTATATAGGACTTGAATTTAGATTACTAAAGAATTAAGTGGTTATGAAAAGTATAAGCTTTGTGAAGACATGCAAATCTTGTTATATATGGACTATATAAAATTTTAACAAATTAGAAATCCTTTTCTAAAATCAGCCTCTCATATACCATCACAAAATATATACTAAAGAACCATTATATGTGTTTGGATTTCTTGTAATAAGATATGTGACATACTATCCTAAAAAATGTTCATTTGATTTGGAATTTAAATATGACTTTTTTCATTTTAAGGTTTAGAAATTAAGTTTTGTAGTAAAACACTTATGATACATGTGATTTGAAATAGTAAATACATAATCAATCATTGCCTGATATTTGAATCATGTCCAAGTTTATGCACAATTTTCTTTGTTGATTATATGCTCACATTTATAAACAAATAAATTCTAGAAACAAATCTGTTGCTGAGTACATATTGCTAATATATAACAATTCCTACGCACGTGAAAACCCTACAAATGAAATCATACAAGTAATTTTTTAACATTTTTTTTTTTTTATCATTGTTCTTCATTGCATACCATTAGGTAAGCATACATGATGCTTGTTGCTCTTCAGCCATGTCCAAGTTTGGGATGACACATGCTTCATTTCTCAAGGTAATGAACAAACAAGTCAAAGTTGTAAGTACAAAATAATCTCATGTTGTGTTACTAATGTGAAGGCGCTATGTTTTTCTTTTTTTTTCTCTTCGATAAAAAATGCATGGTAAATAAAACAAGGTGTTAAATTGCTTGCAAAATGTACTATGTGCAAGTAAGATCTACCTTAAAAAGCACCTATATTGACTAAGAAGAGAGTGAAGATATTTATTATCATTCATTCATTAAGTTTTTTTTAATTTTTTTAATAGAGGCACCAACAACATAAAACAAACTTTTCTCATCTCTTGTATGAATGCTTGGAGAACAAGAGTTTCAAGAAGGCTTGATACATATACTTAGAATGAGACCTTTCAATTCTATAATGTGAATTTATACCATGGCAAAATAATTAGGTAATATAATTATATGTGCATGGGTAAGCTATATAGATATTAACATTGAAGATCGTCAAAGATAAAATTATAACTAGTTTTGGCCAATAAGTATGTAAGTATGAACAAAGTATACTAACTCTAGACAATATGTGTGTAAAATATGATGAACAACATTAACATGCTTAAAACAAACTACCACCAAATTTTATGTCTGGATAACTTGAAAATCAGTAAAATCTTGCAAGTTCTACTCAATTTGCTTTTCTATTAACAAACATACAATCACATATAAAAAATGTGAAAGAGAGGTTGAAGATTCTCAAATTACCACCAATTTCAATGGTTGAATAGCTGGAATTTCAACGAAAAAATTTCAAGCTCTACCTGATTTGACTTGTATGATAACAAACATACAATTACGCCCTTATTAAAAATGTAAAATAAAGGTTGAGAATCATTACTCTCCATACTAAATCAACAACACATCGTTTTGAACATGGTAATGCAATTATTAAGATTATTAAAAGGCATTGTTCTTAGCTATGTTTGAGACTCTTACTTTCCAAATTAAATGAAGAATTGTTGGTTTGAAAGTTTGTAACTCTCTAAAGTGTTTCTACTCTTAAGGTCAATGCTCCTTGTACTCTTAATAATGATCACTTTATTTTATTGGGAGATTTCAATCGTAGTACACTTCTAGAGAAGATGGTCATTTGTCTTTCACTTGTGTTGAGATACCTTGTTTGTTCCACTTTTGCTTTTAGGCATAACTTACAAAATGCTCATTATTTTTTTGAGAATTTTCAATCATACTTCACCAACTAATGAATACACACTCACTTGTGTTACGCTTTCCTAGATGGGTTTTACATAAATCCTCTTATTCTCCTTGGCTCAAAATATGCAAGGTAAAGAGTTTTAAAATTTAACACTATTCACACTCTATTGTCCTTTTGAAATGCTCTTTTGCCTCCTCTCTTTTGGTCAAAAACTAATGTTATATCTTGGAGAGCTCTCTTTTTATTTAAGCTGATACATCCCCTATGCTTTGACAAGCTATTTAAGGGCTCTTCCACATGGTAGAAAATTCTGACTCCATGCACTTTTCTCAAAATATTGAAAACTCTCATCACCTTCTCCCTCAAACTTTGTCCCAAATTTAATAGATTCACAAAGATCTAAAACATCTCCTCAATGTCCACAAGCTAGACAATTGCACATACCTATTTTTTCCTTAATCGTGTGAACAAGAGATATCTTGCACATACTTTCTAGCACTATTTTGTCAATGGTATTGAGAATTTTTATCCTAAAGGTTTACTTAGTGCCATCATTGACCACTTTGCCAAGATTGTTGATGGTATCCCTCTTCTTGTTCATTGTTCATTAGGACAAAGTTCTTTTTTTTTATTTACTTTGAAGATAGTCTTGAGATTCTCAAGGTGCTCCTCTATGAAGAATTTGACCTTCGTCCATGATCGATACAATGCATAATCAGGCTATGATGGTAGTTGTGTGTGACAACACCATCAATACATGTCTATGTGAAAGGCCTTAATTTGTATTGTGGTATATTAAGGTCATTTGGTCCCTATCCCAATTTTTTCTAACTAATCATTTGTATTAAGCATTTGTAATGGTAATTTCTTGCCCAATGAGTTTTTGGGCATAATGACTACTAGTGGTTGGCTTTCCATATTCAGTGGCAATTGGCTTTTTGCTTTTCATGACCAATGTCTCTTTTATTCTTATTATTGGCCTATATAAGAGAATTTTCTCTCACATATGTTAGCTTCTTGTATCTCTCTACTATCTTTTTGCTATAAAGTAACGAGATTTTTCTGTTTTGGTGTCATGTGCTTATTATGTTATGCTATTGAATGAATGAATGCAATAGTTGTTAGTCTTAATTCTACATTATATTAGAGCGGTGAGGATTGATAATTGTACAATTCGTGCATTCATCATTTATGTGGCATAAATATGAAGCATAGGTATGGTAGGCGATTTGTATTAGTTCTATGATTGATTCTGGCTAGAAACTTAGATTTTGAAGCTTGTCTTAAACCTAATAGAATGTTGTAGGTAGAATGCATTTATTCTACAAGTTTGATCCGACATTTGTGTAAAAAAGGAAGCCTGCTACTGCCCTAGTTGCTGATTTTCTACAATATCATCTATTGATTTTCTTCTCTGATTCTTCAGGCATTGCATGCAAATCCACGCAGTTGCGTTGGCGTGGGAGAAACACGGTTCTCTCACGAGTAAGCGTCTCACTTTACTAGCGGACAGTTGGATCTCTATGGATCCTGATCATAGAGCTTGTCTCTCGCACGCAGGCGAACTTGCTATCTGTATTTTTCATCTTGATCATTTACTAGCATCAGACTGTTACATTACACTGCACATGTTTATCCTGTTTATCTATATGTCAAGTATCATCCAGTAAGTATGGTCGCTCTATGTAAATCTAGGATTAGAGTGATTAAACATCTACAACTAATCAGGGAATTACAAGAGTGGCAGATTAGCCACAACCCAAAAAGGTATATGCTGACGTTATACCATCAGATCATATATCTGTACTTCTGGGTACTTGCATGATCTTGTTGATACCTGAAGGTTTCGTTTCCGTGTTGGTTTCGTTTTGGTCATTTGCCTTCTCTCGTACTGGACCGCAAAATATTCTCGTTCATGAATCTTTCATGTTTGCAAACCGTTCATCTTCGTCTACTTTAACTTTTGTGTGCAAACCATTCGTCTTCGTTTTCTTTGACTTTCGTGTTCGCGAAACTTTTCGTGCTTCGTGTCTCCAGGTCTTCGAGCTCGTGAATGTCTTTGTCGGACTGAGGGCTGAAAGCTAGCAAGGCTTTGTAATTAGAAACGTTCTGTTTTTTCAACTCCCTCTCAAAGCATGACAACTTTATGATCCCGAGACTGCTCCTTTGTCTCCCAAAGATTCCTTTGTCCAGGGCTTTAGTGAAGATGTCAGCAACCATGTCTCTTGTTAAAGAGGCTTCGACGAACTTGAAACAGAAGCCTTGGCTTACAGTAAAGGGAAGGAACCCATGGAATTGGAAGAACAAGAACAGTTCGCCAAAGAACTCGACAAACTGGTTACCAAGGAGCAGTTTCTCCAGTTGGTAACAGAAGTGGATGAACTGAAGTTGGCATTAGCCAATTTCAAGTCCAGTGTGAATGACTCGTTCGCTGAACTCAAAAGCTTGATTTTGAGTTCTACAAAAGGAAGCCTTCCCTCTATTTCTCAGTTATTCCCTTCTCCACTTCCATCAGTTTTGGGTGAGACTTTACGGTCTCACCCCAGTGTCTTTAAATATTTAAAGCCTCCTACTTTTAATGGGGAAGAGAAGGATAGAAATGCAGACATTCTACAAACCTTCCTCAGCAAATAGAAGAACATTCATGCTCTTAAACAGACCCCTGACCATTTGCAAGCTATTGAGACCAATCTTTCCTTAGGGCCTATGGCCTATAAGTGGTGGTTAAATCTCCAGGAGACTAGGTAGACTCCTCGGTCATGGAAAGCTTTTGAAGAAGCTTTCCTAAAAGAATTTCTACCAGAAAATGAACTTGATAGGGCCTGGAAAGCTGAGAAAGAACAATAATGGACAAGTCCCTCATCCAATATATCTCGCAGTATCAAAAAGCAATTTTAAAAATTAAAAATATGGATGATTATCAGAAAATCAGGGGATTTGTCCGTGGCCTCAAAGATGAATATAAAGTAAAGGTCCAGATAAACTCGCCTACTACCCTTGAGCAAGCTCTCAGATATGCTCAAATCTATAATGATTCAGTGAGTAGGAAGAGGGCGAGACAGCAGCCACTTTCTGAGCAGCCTTCTCAAAAAGACTTTCAATTTGAAAAGAAATTTTTAAAAAGAAAGAACCAAGATAAATTTAAAAGTGAATCTCCTCAAAAACGCCTTTCACTCATACAACCCTTAAAACCAGATGATTTAGAGAAAGCCAAACAAGAATGTTTGTGCTTTGTGTGTATGGTCAAGGGACACATAGTCAGACAGTGTCCCAAGGGGCCTTTCACTAAAAAAGATAAAAAAGATAAAAAACAAGTTCATCTTGTTCAGACTGTATGTTTCCCCAGTGACTCGGTAGCTTCCGAGATCAAAGTGTATCATGAAGATTATGAACACTGTTGCCAGCTAATCTCTGCAATGCTAGCGAGACCCTTCAGCTTTGGGCCGCATGACCTAGTACGTATGCATGGGAAAGTTGGTAACTAGTCAGTAAGAGTTATGGTTGATAATGGGGCAACCCATAATTTCATCAACTACACCCTAGTTAAAAAGCTTAAACTACTAGAAGTACCTAGTCAGCATAGGTACATAGTTCCATTAGCTAAGGGTGAAAATAAAAAAATATGGGAAACTATGGTAAGTAATTTGAATCTTGGTATTCAGGGGTACCAAGATGAAATAAACTTTCAGATAATGCACCTGGATCGTAAAAACATTGTTCTTGGGAGAGATTGGCTCTACAGTTTAGGACCCTCCCTCCACAGAAACTATCAGGAGAACGCCCTCAGCTTTCAGCATAAAGGCCGAGAGATCAAGTTGCATGGGGAGCATGATGTTCCCAGCAGTCCTATGGTCTGCAGTTCAGAACTCTATCAGCTAATCAGAGACGAAAACCATCAGGTATTCTTATGTGACTTTCAGTTTATTCCTGAAGTTTCTATTTCCAGTTCTATTCAGTAGAAAATCAGTAAATTAGAAACTTTATTGTCTAAATTTAAAGATGTTTTTCCTGAAGATTTGCCACATGGTTTATCACCTAGCAAAGAGGTAGATCATGTAATAAAGCTAGTACCAGGTATAGCACTTGTTTCTAAACCTCCGTATCGGGTCAGCCGAACAGAGGATGAAGAAATAACTAGGCAGACTATCTTGGGAAAGGCCAAATTCAGACCAATAGTTCACCATGGGCCTCATCAGTCCTATTGGTGAAAAAGAAAGAGGGGTCTATGTGTCTTTGCGTAGATTACAGAGCCCTCAATAAAGTCACAATTAAGAATAAATATCATATGCCTTGGGCAGACGAGTTGTTTGACCAACTCGACGGGGCTAAGTTTTTCAGCAAAATAGACCTCAGATCGGGATATCATCAAGTCCGTATAAAATCGAAAGATGTCTCAAAAACAGCTTTTAGGACTCGTCACGGTCATTATGAGATTAAGGTGATACCTTTTGGGCTCACAAATGCTCCAGCGACCTTTATGACCTTGATGAACAGTGTCCTCAGACCATACTTGGGTAAATTTGTAGTCGTATTTTTAGATGACATCCTCATCTACAGCAAAACGAGGAAGGATCATCTAAAACACCTCAGAAAGGTGTTTCGACTGCTCAGAAAGCATAAGCTTTATGCTAAATAATCCAAGTGTGAATTCTTCGTTGAAGAAGTAGCATATTTGGGTCACATTATCTCTTCAGATGGGATTAAGATGGACCCAAATAAGGTTAAAGCCATACTCAGTTGGCTAAGACCACAAAATATTTTGGAACTTCAGATCTTTCTTGGTTTGGTGGGATATTACAGACGATTTGTCAAGGAATATGCTCAGATAGCAGTTCCCATGACAAATCTTCTTAAGGGGAAGGGAAAGGAGTTCGTTTGGGAGTCCGCACAACAGGAGAGCTTTGATGCTCTCAAAACAGCTTTAGCTACAGCACCAGTTCTAAAAATCGTCGACCTCAATCAGCCATTTGTGGTCAAAACAGATGTTAGCGACTTTGCAGTTGGTGCTGTGCTAACTCAGGGTGGACGACCATTTGCGTTCGAGAGTAAAAAACTCGAACCAGCTCAGACTAGTTACAGTGCCTATGAAAAGGAACTCTTTTAGTCCATGCCCTTAAGACTTGGAGGCATTATTTGTATGGTGCCAACTTTGAGGTCCTGACAGACCATGAGAGTCTCAGATACCTTTGCAATCAACCTGAGCTTAGAGGTCGGAAAGCTCGTTGGGTAGAGTTGATGCAAGAGTTTGACATGTCTATCAGTCATAGACGTGGAAAATTCAATACAGTAGCAAATGCCCTTAGTAGAATGCCTATGATAAACGAGCTGAGTTTTACTCAGATTCGTAATGAGTTACTCGAGTCCTTGAGAGGGAAATGCCAGCATGATGCATTCTTCTCTACTATCTGGAACTCAGTCCAGAGCAGACAGTTACAGACTCCATAACCAGTTTTCGGGGCTGGTGCCAGTTCATCCAAGAATATGGCAGCTTCCATTGAGGATGATGATGAGTCCGAGTATACGTCGTCAGATGACGTTGAGGATTCTGAACCTGTATTACCCAAGCAAACCCCAGTGGTTGAGGGTCAGTTGACTCAAGGATTCAAATGGAAATAGGATTCCATTCAGGATGAGTACTTGCTCTATAGAGATAGAGTATGTGTCCCCAATTCAGAGGATTATAGGCAGTAGGTCCTATATGAATGTCATGACAATCCTAGTGCGAGACATCCAGGCATACAGAAGACCTATGAGCTTCTTCGTAGGCAATTTTTTTGGCCCAGTATGAAGAAGGACGTCCACCAATATGTAACCAGTTGCCAGAAATGTCAAGTAAACAAAGCAGAGCATTTAAAGGCAGGAGGGTTGTTGCATCCCTTAGAAATACCAGCTGGTAAATGGGAGAGTATCTCCATGGATTTTATAGTAGGCCTGCCTAAAACCCAAAAGGGTAATGACGCTATATGGGTCACAGTTGACCGTCTGACCAAAATGGCTCATTTCATTTCGACCAAAACAATCGTTAGAGCTCCAGAGTTAGCGAGGTTGCTTGTAGACGGGCTATTTAAATTGTACGGTCTACCTTTCGGCATAGTCAGCGACCGGGACAGTAAGTTTACTGGAAATTTTTGGAGGGCAGTATTCCATCATCTCCATACTAAACTTAATATGAGTACCACCAACCATCCATAGACGGACGGTCAAACAGAGAGGGTAAATCAAGTGCTGGAGGATATGCTTCGTGCATACGTCAGCAAGAAACATACTAATTGGGAGAAGTATCTCTCGATATTAGAGTTTGCTTACAACAGTACCAAACATTCAGCTACGGGATACAGCCCATTTATGCTGATGTACGGTTTTCAGCCACGCTCACCCACAACTGTACGGTTTAAACAAGAAAAAGTTGAAGCAGCCAGAAATTTTTTAGAAGACCTAAACCAGATGATATAACATGCTAAGCGTAGCATTAGGCAGTCCCAGGATCGAGCCAGGCATTATGCAGATCCACACAGATGGGATGTGCAGTTCTCCACTGGTGAGAAACTCTACTTGAGAGTCCCAGTTGACTCTAAAACCCTAAAATCAGGAGTGTATGCTAAGTTGTCTCCAAGGTATTGTGGTCCCTTTACCATCAGTAGGAGACTAGATGAGGTCACCTATGAACTAGAACTCCCACACAACAGTAAGGTTTTTCCAGTCTTTCATGTAAGTCAGTTACGAAAAGCCTTAACCAGATCAGACAATCTGATAAGAGACAGTGTTCTAGTTCTACCATTGGATCCTCAGAAACCTCCACATGAACCAGAGGAGATTCTTGATAGTAGAGAGACGCAGACTCGTCATACTCTATACCGAGAATATCTGGTTAAGTGGAATGATCAGCCTGTTGAGAATGCCACTTGGGAAAGAGGCAACGTCCTTCGCAAGATTTTTCTAGACTTTGTCTTAGAGGACCAAGATGGTTCTTAAGGAAGAGGGAGTGTTACAAGCTCGTAACCAATGTCGAACCCTAGGGAACACAGATAGGTCAGATACTACAGTCAGGGTCTTGTCCAGCGTACATAACCAACAGGGCAAGCCAGTGTGAGTAGTGTGTCCCAGCACGGTCCATAGCCATGGCGGGCCTAAATCAGCCTAGGGACCTTGTCAACAGGATAGGGCCCCCAGTTGGGTCCCGACGTGCAGTCGGCCACGTCAGTGCCACGTGGCCGACACTTGGCAGTTGCATGCTACCAGTCCTCACACTGGGCTAGGAGGGGCTTACTCTATATCAGGGAGTAGGCAAGGTTGGGTGGATCAGCTAGTGTTTGCCCTAATGTGGTGTTAGGATCTATTACAATTAGATCCCAGATCAAGTGTATTTGATTGCAATGTGCTTCGTTCTAGAATGGAACACGGGATCTTTCGTCAGGTGTATTGAAGAGGTGTTGTCCATCTGCAAGACCAGGGGCTCGTTCTTTGTTTTGCCCAATTCGTCCAAGAACTACCTTAGCCAGATTCTTTCGTTGGCCATCTTTGCTACTGTTATGTACTCTGCTTTGCAAGATGTCTGGGCTACAACGGTCTGCTTCTTGCTAACCCAGAAAACTGCTGCTCTTGATGCAATGTTGCATCCTCCTGAGACACTTTTATAGTCATCCTTGAGAGATGCCCAGCTAGCATCGTTGTAGGAAAGTATCCTAAAACCTGCACCACGACAATAACACAAGCCATAATTTCTCATTAATTGAAGATATTGCAAAATTCGTTTTGCAATCTTCCAATGTGTCAAGCCTGGATTCGTGCAGAATTGGCTTATCTTGAATACTGCATAAGCAATATCAGGACGTGTATTGTCAACAAGGTACATCAGTGATCCTATCAGCTTCCTGTAAGGTGTGAGCTGCATCTGTTCTCTCTCTTCCTCAGTCTTTGGACAGACATCATTCGTCAGCACCGTCACTACGAGCATTGGAGTGTTCGCTCCTTTGCAGTTCAGCATCCCAAAGTCCTCTAGGATCTTCTGGGTGTATCTGGACTGGTGAAGGTATAACTTACCTCCCTCGTAGTCCCTTTCAATTTGTAAGCCTGGGTAACACCTGGCTTCTCCTAGATCTACTATCGCGAAATGTTTCGAGATGTTTGTCTTTACTTCAGCTATTAGTTGCTCACTCCTGCAAAGTATCAGAGTGTTGGCCACATACACAGCCACAATGATGATCTGCCCATTCGTAACTCTGACATATACATTGGAAGCAGCCAACAGAGGCTTGAATCCTAATGATTTCAGGGTTTGATATTTCTTCTTGTACCATTGTCAGACTGATTGTTTCAGACCGTAGATGCTTCTATGCATTTTGCATGCATAGTCAGGAAGTGAATTTGAGACATATCCTAGGGGTTGATCCATGTAGACCTCTTCTTCTAATTCGCCATGCAAGAATGTTGTCTTATCGTCCACAACGTGGATCTTGAGGTCATAAGTTGCTGCATATGCAAATAACAAACGTAAGGACGAATGTTTGACGACAGGCTAGAAGGTTTCAGAGTAGTCAATATCGTATCTCTGAGAGAAACCCTTCGCTACCAGTCTTGCCTTGTATTTCGTGATGTTCCCATCTGGTCCATATTTGAGTTTGAAAACCCATTTGTATTTTACAGTCTTGCGCTTATGTGGTAATGGCTCCAACGTCCATACTTGGTTCTTCCTCATGGACTCCATCTCTTCCTTTTCTGGACCTTCAATTGCCTCCTCGAAAGTCTGTGGTTCGCCACTAAACCCGCAAAACTCTTCTGATGTGGAAGCTGAGCTGCTTGGCACATATCTTGCTAGCGCTCTTCGTGGTCTTGTCGACCTTCTGGGAGATCCTCTTGGAACAGCTATGCCTTTGCCCTTGTCTGCTCTGCTCGGTCCGGAACCATCTTGGTTTACAAAAACCGCAGCAACAGGTTGCCTCTCGAATTTTTCTTCGTCAGATTCATTGCTCAAATGGGAGACGACACGAAAATATTTGTTTTCGTATTCGTCCTCTACTCCCTCTATCGTTGGCGGCAGGTCATAGTACTATCTCTCTAGAACTTTGTAGCTGACATGATCGTCATTGGCCATTGTCCTGCTCTCATCGAATCTGACATCTCTCACTGTTTTCATAGCGTTCGTGTCTGGCATGTAGACTCTGTAGTATGACAAATTGTTGTCATAACCTACCAGAAATCCTTGCTCGGCTTTCTCATCAAGCTTCTTTCAAAGTTTATTAGGAATATGTGCATAAACTTCACAGCCAAAGATTTTGACGTGAGACAGGTTGGGCTTTCTACCCCACCATAGCTCATTTGGTGTCATGTGAGGAACACCAGACTTGCCTATTATGTTCTGGATGTATGCAGCTGTAGCTACTACTTCAGCCCACAGTGCCCTTGGAGCCTTCGAGTAGGCCATCATGTATCTAGCTGCTTCCATTAGGGTCCTGTTCTTTCGTTTAGCAACACCATTGTGCTGCGATGTGTAGGCTGCAGTTCTTCTATGAATGATGCCACGATCATTGCAAAAGTTAGTGAAGCGATTCGAGATGTATTCGCCACCTCAATCTGTTCTAATCTACTTCACTTTGCTGTCTGTGTATCTTTTTGTCCAATTCACATATTTTGTTGATTTATCAAGTGCTTCATATTTATTCTGAATGAAATACACTCTGGAAAAATTGCTATAATCATCAATGAAGGTTATATAATACTTTGAACCTCCTACTGAGATCATGTTGAATGGTCTACAGATGTCAGAGTGCACTAGCTCCAGAATCTTTGTCGTTCTGTAGGAGTCTTTAATGAATGCTGTGCGTGACATCTTGCCCTTCAAACATGCATCACAGGTGGTCGAACTAGTTGCATTCGAGATGCTGACCCCTGTTATCGCTCCATGATGGCTTGTCTGGTAAAGTGCCAGTGAGTTCATGTGGCAGAGTCTTCTGTGCCACAGAGTGTCTGGCGAGTCGTCATGAGTCTGATGCACCTGATCTGTAGATAGGTGTACCTTCAGATGATATAGGTTCTCTTTCCTTCTACCTTGAGCGATGAGAGTACTAGTACTGGCATCAATCACATTGCATGCTTCGTCAGAAAACGTCACACGCATCCCTGCATCTGCTATTCTTGCTACAGAGAGCAAGTCTTGTTGCAAAGTAGGCACGAACAGAACATCTTCGAGTCGTCTATCTTTGCCATTTGTGTTGAGCCATAGTGAACCAATACCATTCACTTGATGTCTAGATCCATCTCCAAGAACTATGAATCTTGAGGGATTTGCACTTCTGAAATCAGAGATGATTCGTCTTGATGTCATGAAGTGTGAGGTGGCTCTTGAATCTAGGATCACCTCATGTGTGTCAGATGTTGATGCTGCATACATGTCTTCATAGATATAGGCGGTTAAACAATATCTGTTCGTTCTTTCTTCGCCCATTTTCGAGCTCTCGGGCTCCTCGACATAGGATGAACTATTGTTGTTCTCCTATATGTTCTGTGCTGACTTGTTTCTTGGGTTCTGGCGGCAATCCATGGCTGCGTAACCCTTCTTGTGGCAATGGATACACTCAATCTTGGGATTGAGCCAGCAGGTATCTACTGTATGTCCGTCTCTTCTGCATCTCACACAAGTCTTCTTGTCTGCACCTTGTTGTTTCGACCTCCCTTTGGTCTTCCAGTTGCCCTTGCTTGTTCCCTCTGCTTGTTGGTCACGATCCTGCCTCTGATTGGACTCCCTCTTAGGCTTAAATTGCTTCTTTGATTTTTCTTTGTTGCCATAGAGGGCCTGGTGAGAACCATCTTTGTGATCCAAATGTTCTTTGGCCTCGACTTCCTCTCGAATCTCGACAATCACCTTTTTGAGGTTCATGGTGGGATCTTTCGTGAGCAGGGTTCTTGTCATCTGGAATGATCTAAAGGTGCATTCTAGTGCACTCCTTACAATGCAAGAGAATAATCACATCCCAAGGGAATTCACTTGGCTTAATATGTCCCATACTAAGATATTCTCTTGTTTGCAAAGCCACTTGATCTTCCTCTTTTTGGGCAAACTAACAACATTTGCTATAAGATTATCTATCATGTGATCCATTGCCTTTTTGGGAGGCAAGCCATAAGCCAACCAATTCACTATGTTATACATCTCCAAATTCATATATGAGATTATGTTTTATTTGTTGCTTATTGAAAACTAGAGCTTCCAAAAAAAGCTACATCTAAAAAGCGTCCATGATTGTCAACAACATTCAATTGTACTTTCGACCATATTAAAAGAGGAAAAACATCATACTCAAAAACCTTTTTATTTTTGAAGAAGAAGAAAGCACACAACAATAAGGAGAAACTTCCATTTCTCCTTGAACAGGCTTATTCCATCAACACAAAAAGCATGTCATAGTTTTATCACTATAAACAAAACTATTGGATGAATAATAAAATACCTGAAATCCTAGAATAATATTGTTCGATCAACATAAATAAGAAATCAATCACTTTTGGCTTAGTAGAATCTTTCAAAGATAGGATATACAACCCTAAAGGGTTGGGCTCCAAATTACAAATTTCAATCTTTGCTAAGGAACTAATGGTAAACTAATCTAATCTACTGTAGAGGGAATGAAGATAAGTTCAAACCTCTTACATGTTGTTTCGGTGAGAATTCAAACTAGACATCATATGGACATTGTCGTAAAGTAAAAATCCTAAATTCTCTAATATTACATCTTTTCCTAAGTACTAGCCATCACAAGCAAACATAACACAATGATCATAATTCAATTCACAAGCAAACGTAACACAATGATCAAAATTCATTTTTTGCTTTTTGCTAATTTAGGTGCTATTTCATAAAATGATCAAGAAATATTACATGATTGCAATATTTGTATTTAAAAAAATTGATATTATATTTTAGCTTTCTATCATGCCCACTCAAAGTTTTATTGGCTCATGACTACATGCATAGACAAACGACCACTATTCTCATGAGTTATCATAATATCACCCAATGATGACTATATTTTTGTTGATACATGCAATTATTCCATTGACAATCAAGTAATCCAAGTTGATTTTGTCAAATAGTTGTTCCATGCAAAAAACTGCATCACTACTTTGCGTCCATGTATGAACCAAACTATCACATTGAGTAACCCCTTGCACGAATACTATTGTTATCGAGAACCTATTCCATGCATTCAAAACGCTTAACAAACCATACAACACAACATATGCACAAAAATGGTGGACAACATTCTTGGTCTATTGCTTGTAATCCATGCCTATCTTTCTGGGATACACCATAAATGGTTTTAGATGACCTCTATGTACATATAAACCTCCAAGGGTCCTAACCTAATATGAACCTAATTGAGCAACAATAATGATCTACACATCATACTCAACCTCCCATTCATAAACAAATGTACATGCTCACCCTCGAGCTAATGGAGCCTATACCATGATCAGAATCTTAGATCAATTTCTAGAAAAACCATATGATTATATTTAAGTTCTTGATCTAACTCCCATCATATTCATGAAACTTCTCTTTTCCTATGGTATGACATGATGTATCTTTTTTGTCTGAACAATTACTCTTTATCATCTTGTACGGATGATTTTTCTAAAGCTTGTATATTGCTCAAAGGCTATGCTTCCACAATCATTTGCAATACATGGAATCGAACATTTCGATTCACGAGAGGAAAGAGGAAAGAGGCTATCAAGTTTTCCAATGTCAATCAATGTGTTGCATGTGAAGTACTAAAATGTGATACTGATTTAAAATAACCAATAAATTTAAAAAATGCTTAGGTATGCAAGTCTCTAAAGAGGTCCCAATACAGTTTCTTTTACTTTTTTCATTTGTTTTAAACATAAATAAATGATATACATATTTTATAAACATATACAACAATTGCGTAAACAAATTCATACCACTATCAACATTATTGATAGACATAAGATGTATGCCTAAGTTCTCTTAATAAGTACATAGTAGCACCAAATGTTAATCCTTCTTAAGATAAACAAATAGATTTGAATATTGTGTAGCTTTATATGATTGCGAGGGTCTTTCTTTGAAGATTTTAGTGGTATCTAATGTTGCAATCCATCACTTGTAGTCCAAGTTAGACATTTTTTGTGCTATCTGAACAATGAGTAATCTTGAATGATATTTCCCTCATCTAAGAACACGACAGGTCATGGTTTTCGAGACAACAAATAACTGCTACATAAAAAAGAGTGCCACTGTGTTATGATGATGATGTTTGTGTGGTGTCTTTTTATAAAAGGAGAATTTTGGACATAAGTAATTTCAAACATTATCATATTATGCTGTCAAAGGACTATAGCGAAATACCCATAGGCAAACATAAAGCAAGACACATTTGATCCCAAATAATGGAAACTTTTATTCTGTTGTAGATTTTAAGGCAACTAGAGTACATGCACAATATTCACTAAAATAGTCTTGGATGAATCAAAGATACCCTTCACTTATGCTTCGTACCTCGGTCTTTCAGGAATCGGAATCATGACATCTTCCGTCCGGTTGGGTGAGCACTGCTCCAATGGCATACTTGGATGCATCGGTATGCAGTATTCATTGAACAAACGTTTCACTTGTGGAAACTTTTAGTGCTCATTAAAACTTACAGCTCCAATGAAAGTAGCAAGTCACTAGAATGAAAATTGAAGTATTTAACTGCAACATTCCACTCAAACACTTCCAATGCTTATAAAAACTTGCAAGAGAACCATATTAAATACCTACAACATTTAGTGGAAGTGATAAGACATTGCATAAAACCCTCGATCTTTGAAATTTACATCATGAGTTGAAACTTACAAGTATTTAAACCAATTTGCGAAATGACAATCTTAACAAATTAAAAATTATCCTTTAAGATTTTATCATTATTTGAGAGCAATGCAAACTTGTTATTTTGAAGATCACACTGGACTAAGGCCATGATTGATGACTATAGATGATGTACCCTCTACGAGACTATACCGTATTTACAATTTTAACCATTATCTAACAATATATATATATATACATTGCAGGCACAAGGTGTAGTGGATTGAAACTAGGGAGGCCTTAATTCAATTTTCAAGGGTAACTTCACTCTTCAATAGCCTTGACCCTAGGTCCAATACATTGAGACTAGTAAGGACAAAAACCAAATAGGCTCACTTTGACTTCAATTGGCAACACCCCAATGCGCAAACATGGGGCTTCAATAATCCAACCCAAGGCCACAATCTTCACATTCAATCACAATCCAAAGGTTTTCTCACACATCCATAGGGGCATTTGGAACTGCCCGGTCAAACCCACAAGCCAAGATCTTACCATCATGTCACTGTCACAAGCAAGCTTACATGCCATTGCCAATATTATGATTTATATCATAGCCAAGATCTTACCATCATGTCACCCTCACAAGCAAGCTTACAAGCCATTGCCAATATTATGATTTATATCATACATCCTCATATATGCTATGCAAATTTCAATGGAGAATGGGGTCTCTAGTTCTAGGACCTGTGCGTTAGTCACATAATTGCTACTAAGTAATGAGTAATCGCAGAGGCCAGGCCAGGCCAGGTCCACCACCAATTTAACAAGAGGAGAATCAAACAACAAATAAAACGAATTTATTAATGTGATGAAAGGTTGAGAAAAGATGGGAAATAAGGGACAAGGGACCCAAGTATTTAATATTCTCAGTTTCAAACTATTTTCTTTATATACTTTAATTGAATTTGGAATCCTAGTTTCGAGATAGAAAATTACTCCTGAATTAGCTCCTTGCTCTTAATTCGCCTGCCATTTCACTTCAATTGTTTATTTATATAATACTCGGATCTGCAGCACAGCTCTGACGCAAAAATTTTTTCTGTCGATTTTCATTAATTGTTTTTTTATTTTTCCGAAAATCTCCCCAAAAGGCTCTCTGGCCGGCATAATTAGCTTAACTACAAAATTTATTGTACGTTAGTTTTTCTCGGCTTTACATATTTAGGTTAACCACATATTCTCATTAGTTTTTAATTCTTCCCCACATCTTAATGGAATGGTGGATTCTAAACTTGTCATTGGCCACCGTCCGATCAATCTTAGAAGCATTCCGATTGTGCCATGTGGTTAATAAAGCCATTGAGATGTTTCCGCGTGGCATCTTGACGCGTGGCTAGCATCCACGTGAAGGCGTGTGAAATTTATTATTTTCCTTGAGCGCCATGGCGCGCTCTCTGTCTATCTCTCGCTCTGGCCTGTACAATTAGCTTAATCGCATTGTTTAATTTTTCAATTAGTTGTTAATTAATTTTTTGGGTTGGTTAATTTTTTATTGATCTCTCTCTCGTTTTCGTGTGTTCGATTGTTCGTCCGGGTGCTGGCTCGAAGAACGATGAAACGTTGCCAAATATCGTCAGCTGCTGTGAGTTGTATCGTAAAATTGTGAGCAAACGATAACGATCATTGGTTGCAGATCTTCCTCGGAGTGGCGTGATGGACTAAGACACAAGGCGCAAGACGCAGGTGGTTTTCTTTCTTATTTATTTGCTCTTTTTACGACGCTCTCATCGCCGTCGGTTTCTCGTTGGTCTGTCATTTTTGCTACGTTTGTACATGAAACAGCTCGCTGAACAAAGATGTAAGCTACATTTATGCAGAAGCTATTGATTCTGTCAGAAATAATGTTTATAGATCTATGTAGTTTGCTTTGGACTTATCATAAGAATCTATTTTCTCTATCTCTCAGATATCAGTTGCATGTCTTCTGCTCAACCTGCTGTTAAACAGATGAATAGTGCTTTCTCAAGTCTCCTTTTATTGATTATTATCAACAGCTCTACGTGGATTAGTTTGGCCGACGATGCTAAAGATCTAGCGACTTCTGCTATATTCGTTTTCTGTTTCAGAAAAAAATTATAAGTGTCTATTTTTCACTTTTACTTCCGCTTTGATTAGCATACGCTTCAAACGTATGCTAACTGACTGCTTCTGCATTATCTTTTGCAATAGCATTGAAGCCAAAATATTAGTACTGAACGGTCTTCAGCGAGGTTATGTCTGGACTCTGGTATTTGCTAGTTTTCATTTTGATGAAAAGTAGTAAGTTGTCTGTAATGCCATGTTTTCTTTTGTGAAGGTGTTGAGACAGCTAGTTTTATATGGAGATTTTTGCTGCTGCTAGCCAGTAAAATCATGAGCAATCATCAAGGAAATTAACTAATGAATGTATATACAGCTTGAGTATATACATTCGGACGTATATACAGCTTGAGTATCTCCAAAACTTTCAGAGCATATTGAGCACGATAACAACCGTGCTATGACGAACAAATGGTAACACTTAAACACAGCTAATCAGATTCAAAGCTATAGTTTAAGAATTGAGCATGCTATGATATACATACTTATCATGTATAGAGAGCTAATACGAGAAGCAGCTACCAATTCTTCATTATTTACGATGGATTTAGTTTTCGGGTGACATTGCATTGCTTTTTCAAAATCTTATGCCATCAATCTACGATCTATCCATAATAGACTACCGAACACAATTTATCTAGACATGGTTTACCCCTCTCAGTTCGTCTCAGTTGTCCTCTAGTGTGTACACACGTTGCCATCTAGTTCGAAAAGGCACCGGCCTTTACAGAGACATTATCACAGTCTTTTCAGCCGTTTGGTCGGCTTTTGTCGATTGTGGAGATGCATGTCTGAGTACCTTTCGTGGATCCGTATTTTCTTTTTAGCCTATGCTGAAGTTTCAAGTAACTAATCCTTGGAAATAATAGCACTTTAGATGCCCTACATAGCTCTCTTCAGCGTCTGGATCGTCCACTACAACAGGCTCACAATCTGTTGACTTGACTCCACAGTACAGTCTGGATTATAATCCACGAGGCCTGAAGGCATCTAGATTCTACATCAGACTTTTAGTAGACATTTAATTTATTTTCCGATATGCGTGATCTTACCTTAGTATATGCTGCCACAAAGAGGCTAATACTTCGCCTACTTCTCAATATGTGTGCAGGTGGTTAGATTTATGAGATTTCTCTGAGTAAAATTCTTGTTATTTTGAAAACAAATGCTATTTGGCATCGAAACTTTTGGTAGCTGTTCATTCCGATGTTGTATGAAAGCCTTGAATCTCTCTCACGAAGGCGGACATGCTTTGGTTGTAGATCAATGTGTTTAGAAATGGACCTGGAAGAGGCCAGGAGGAAGCTCTACACAAGGGTACAGAGCTTGGATGCTGACAACGTTCTCAAAATAATGGGTTACTTGCTGCTTCAGGACTGGGAAGAGCAGGAGATGCTGCGCTTGGCTCTAGGCTCAGACATCGTTCTGCATTCCCTGATCGCCAAGGCCAAAAAAGAGCTCGGCCTCACTTCTGTTACCAAGCCAATACAGTATTCAAGTCCCCTGCATTCACCTCGCCTTTCTACCCCCAATCGTAACATTGCTCTTCGGGCTTCTCAGCAGCTTCAACTAGGCTGTAGTCAATTTAGCCCATCAGAAACCAGCTATCGTTCTCCTGACCTTTATGCAATAGATAAATCTTCAGCTCAAGATGCAGCTATGGCAGTAGCACAGAGGACACCACTAGATTTGAGCAATCTGTATGACAGATTTGCAGGAAACGAACGATTCTTGATCATGAAGGACAGTCAGCTTTCTTGCTCCATTCCTCTGTTGAAACCTTGCCTCTATTTTGCTCGGGGCTACTGCAAGAACGGTAATGCTTGCAGATTTGTTCATGAAGGTGAACGGGCGAGCTTAGCTTACTTTGTCGACGCATCTCAAAAAACTCAAGAGACAGACGGTACTGAAGGAGTGCAGTTGGAGTGCCTTGAGAAGGAGCTAAGCGAGCTTCTTCGAGGAAAGGCTCCTGTATCCATGGCTAGTTTACCACAGCTTTATCATGAAAGGTACGGAAAACTGCTCCACGCAGAGGAGTGCTACAGTGAGGGCCAAAGACAGGTGAATTCTGACAACAGCCTTAGTAATCTGCTTGCTGGGCTACCAAATATCGTCACCCTCGTTGATTGGTAAATTTTTTAAAGCATTATCAATCTCATGCTCTTCAGTAGTCTTAATTGATCAAGGTCCCTATCCACGTAGTGTCAACCTCTGAGATTCATCATCAAAGAATCATACCGTCCAGAAAGAGTGGCACTTTGCCTGTGGACGTTGCATATATGACATATCAATCACCTGTTATGTTCACAGAGTCTCTGTAATTTGCTCGGCCTACTAGCATATCACCACTAGTGATAGTAGTAGCCCTTATCTTGTTCTCTCCACTATCGTTGAATAGATGAAAAATGTACTGTAACACCTGAAAGATCGCGTTGCTAACTGGTTTTCTCGATCAATGGATCAAACAGGCCTTACGGTCAGCAAGCTGTTGTTCTAACTGAGGAAGCATACAAGTTTAGAGCTTACAGAGGAAGTGCTTTGGAAAATGACTCATTCAATTCAAGCTCAAGACAAATCTATCTAACTTTTCCTGCCGAGAGTACCTTTACCATGCAGGATGTCAGTATACATTTCAGGTGAGTGCACAGTCCAATGCAACTTTCAAAAACTCTGTTTTCCTGTGGTTGGTTTTCAAGCAAGATTCGCGTGTTATCTTGCATGCCCTCTTTTGTGCGGCTGATTGGAGAGATCAATATTTTGCAACAGTTAATCTAGGTAGCCGCAGTCTTATAAGAACATGTTGCACTTGTCTACTTGAAGTAATATTTCTAGTTGAGTTTACATATTTCATCATGCCCTTTCAATATAAGCAAATGAGATGGTGTAAGTTCAACTTGCAAAATACAAAGATGTGTTGCTTTTTGTAGGGCATACGGTCCTGTTCAAGACGTTCGAATACCAACGCAGCAGAAGCGCATGTTTGGATTTGTAACTTTCACCTATTCAGAAACCGTAAGGACAGTTCTTTCAGAAGGAAATCCACACTACATTTGTGGTGCGCGTGTTCTGGTGAAGCCTTATAAGGAGAAAGCAAAGCTTGCTGAAAGGTGCAGTTAGTAGTAATGGCCAAGACTTTGATGTCTTCAAGTCAGCCAGTCTTGTAAGCTAAAGCTTTTGATGGTCATGATAAGCTTAATCTACTGAAACATATACATTGCTGTTGGTGTAAACACTGTATTAACCTGGAACTCAGCAAAGTTAATTAACATTGCTACAGGAAATATTTAGAGAAAATGGAGCTTTTGAAGAACGCTCACCCTTGCAGCATGGATAGAAACCATCAATTTGAAGGTATTCAGCCTCTCATAGGACCCTATGTTTTGTTTTCTCTTTGGATTTACAGGGTGTCTGTCTTTATCACAATGACAAGACAGCAACACTCTCTACACCCTATTGAAAGAAAGCTTTTACCTACTTTCTGTACATCAGATTCCCAGATAGAAGATACGAAACACAAACCAATATTCAGCTGGAAATTTTTTCCAAATCAGGAGTAAACATTTGGAAACTTTTGTGGTTTACAGTGGTAGAACAAATCTCGTGGTGATAGCTAGCAATTAGTTGCGATCTTTGACTGGAGTGACTAATTGAAGTACTTAGTAATGATCCTGTGATAAAGGGTTGCAAAATTATGGCTAAACTTGAGCTATGGTTTCTTCACGTGTTAAGATGAGCTGTGTGTAATTATTGCCTGAGAAAACGTTTTGAACAAACATTCTTCTAGTGCATTTGAACTTGCATACTTGCCCGTTATGGGACGGAACGGACCATTAAACTTTGTTTTGGTTAAAAATCTAAAATCTTGAAAACTGTTTTGAGTTTAAAATTTTTGCCTTTCATTTGAACTCATGGAGCAGGAAGAAATGTTTTCTTTAGATGGCCACCTGTATTGCTTTTGTTTTCATCCAGAATCATAAGGGTTTTTGGTAGTGTTTCCCTGCCTGCCTGGCTACAGCCCAAATAGCCAGGGAGTACCTCAATGATTTTGAATGGAAACTCAGGTTCAATTCCGCTTTAGACACTGTTGCTACTTTGCAAGCCTTTTCCATTTTCCTTGAACCATGGTGCTGAATTCCACTCTTTTCTCAAATTGCAAGGTTTAACCTGTGCATTGCTTTTGCTATTCCGAAGCTCCGACTTTTCATTTTTTGCATAACCTTTTGCGGAAAGCCTGTCTTGCTGTCTCTGCTTTCCATTTTGTCTTCTGCCTGTGCATTCCTTGTGTTGCTTCAAAGCTGGGATCATCTTTACCTATCAATATGGTTCCTCAAGAATCTTCTCATCCTCTGCAGCTCACAGATTTCAATCCTCTTGCTCGGCGTGGAGAAAAGAGACCTTCTTCACCTTCAGACCATCCTTCCATGGCTTCCCCTTCAAGTGCACATCGTGAAGCTCATGGTGATGTTGCGGATTCCGTGCTTCTTTCCTCTGGCCAGGTGGCACCATACTGTCCACCCCATCTTCACCACCACGTTTCTTCCTTTCTTTCAGTTTCTCAGCTTTCTCCTCTTTTCTCGCGCCCGTGTTCCATGTCCAGCTATGGTCGTCTTTATGTAGAAGGTGCCGTTCTTTCTCGCCATCAAAACGCTTGCTCTGCTTTTTGTCAGCAGCTCGCATTAACCAATGTTGACCTTGCACCTCACCCTGCTCCCACTTCGCCATGGACCTGGATTCGCTCCCTTGATATTTTAGCCGCCTTTCACTTAGCTTTCCTCGTCCTCATCTTTATGCACACATACCCTTTGCCTTGCGCTTAGATGTCCAGAGAGCTTTGTCCTTACCTTTGTCTCGTTTGGCTTCTAACTCTTCTGATGGCATGCCTTTTTGCTTTTTCCTCTCTAGTCTTCGCCTCTGCCTCCTCGGGGTGGTGATGTGTGGTCATCGGGAATCTCACAATAGGATTCGTCGCTTTATGTCAGGAGATTGGGAAAATCTGCAAGAGGAGCATTTCCTTCGCTGTCATGCGCTTGCTGCTCAGCGGGGTTCTACTTCGGATGGTGTTTCTATACCCCTTGTTCATCGACGGTTGCGTCGCTGTGTTTTACTTTTGCAAGTGGGTGAGTATTCTCGTTCAGCTCGTGCTCTAGCTCCTATGAGTTCACTGTTCAACGACTCCTTCTGCTGCCACCCTTCAGGCTTTGAAGCTTCTTCTTCCACTGACAAATGATTGTCTTCTCTCTATTGTTGAGCACTGAACTTGATATTGATCTGCAGCTCTCAGAATCCCATTTTCTCAATGCTTTTCTACTCAGTCCTCATCTGTCAATTGGGGGTCCTTCTGGTATGGTTTTCGAGCATCTTCGTGATTTTTTCTCTCCTGATGATTCTGCTAGCGAGTTTGATTTTCTCTTTTCAAGTTTCCTCCTCTGTAGCATGTGGGCATATTCCTCTTGCTATTGCTCGTATTCTTGGTACTGCTCGTTTGATAGCCTTGGAAAAGCCTGGCGGTGACATGCGTACGATTGCTGTTGGAGAGGTTTTATACAAGTTGGTTTCTCGGGCTCGTGGTTTTCAGCTTCGTCATAATTTTCATGACCACCTATTTCCTCATCAGTTTGCTTGTGCTAATCCTGGCGGTTGCAAGATAGTCGTACATGCTTTGCATGCTACCTTGGATCTTCATCCAGATTGGGTCGTCTTTCAAGTGGATGTTTCAAACGCGTTCAATTATGTTTCCCGAGGGGCCATTTTCCAAGACTATATTTCAGTCATGCTTCTCTCTCAGGTGATGTTGTGGTTATCCCTTCTGTTGATGGTATCAGACAAGGTGATCCCTTGGGTGGTCCTCTTTTTGCTTTGGCACACTTTCGAGCATTGCGAGCTCCTTCTGCTACTTTTCCATCTTGTTTGTTTCTCTCCATTGCTGATGACATGCATAATGTGGGACCTGCTAATGTCATTCCAGCTTTCCTGCATTTTTCTCAACAACTCTCGGCTTTGAATCCCTCTAAGTGTGTTGCTTGGTGTCCTTAGGGCCTCCCTCATGAGCTCCCTTTACCTACAGGTTTCAATGCTCCGGTTGATGGGATTTGAGCGCTTGCTATTCCTATACATTATTGCTTTGTTATAGTTGATGTACAGTATCTCAATTCGCCTTATGGCCTTTACACTTTCTACATGCATTCCTTTGTACTCCGATGGGTTTCCCCATCTTTTATTGATAAAATCAAGAAGTTTTGTATTGAACAGTCCCACTCATTAGGGCAGGCAGAAAAGTTATTTTTAAGCGGCTACATTGAATTGTCCCACAGTGCGAGTATAGCAAGATTATGGTAGTAAAACTTGTGATGCTGTTGTGTGCAGGAAATTTGTGGATATTCATAGGGCAGCCAGAAAAGTTTACTAGGATCGGTACTATGCTTGCGCTAATAAGATTTTAACCCCAAAGAAAAAAAATTCTGCCTAATCAGCAAATACAAATTTCAGAAGCATACACTTTTAGGTAGGTTATTTTTTAGGTTTTTAGGTAGTTATTAAGTTTTTTAATATGTACTGCCCCAGTACGTTCTACTGTACTGATACGTTCCCAGTGCCCACCCGTTTTGGTCGGGACGGGTTTCTGAGATTTGAAGCATCAAATACTGCGTTAGCTAAACTCTTCATCAGTCTCAAATGCTTCCATCAGTCTATGGGACAGGTGATGTCAATGCTTTCTTGACCTTCAAAACTAGGTCACTACTTAAGCAATGATATGATGCAGCAGCGCTCTTGCATGTGCAAGGAGATATTTTCTAATGTCTGTAGTGATGTAGCATAATTGAATGGTTCTAGAGAGTTTCATGAGGCCTGCATGAGTGCCGGAATTGGTGCTCAAACACAAATCTTCAATTCAAAACTTTTTTTTAATGAGATTAACTTCTAGACACCTTCATTTTAAAATAAATGGAAGAAAGTGGTAAATACCTTGACTGTGAATATGTCCTTCATAATAGAAATAATGATATAGAGACACGAGCCAATCATAAAATGTAATAGCAGAGCCCCTTCCATATGCCTCCACAGTGGGATGTCAGGAATATTCACGGTCAATAAATATCGTGAGAAAGAAGCAGCTTCCTTGCAGCCGTCTTTTTTAGAGGAATGTTTGGTAGAAATAATCTTTCATTGGGTATAAAGGCTTCCTCCAATTTTTCTTTCAAGTAAAGCATGTTGCCTGCAACTTCGCTCTCAAGTATCTTCATTTCAATGCTGATAAGTTGAATTTTGATGATTAAGTTCTGTACTTACAGCTTTGAAAATATATAATCAAGTGCTTGGGAGACAAATAATGCATGAAGAACTAGAACCATTGACTGCGCTCCAATGGAGACTCGCACAATTGAATCTAGAAGACCATAAAAAGCATATTATGGAGGAAGAGACTTTGAATACTTCCACTCAAGTGAAGCAGGCGCCTAGTACATATGAACAAGCTCAGTTCATCGATGACCACAGATCTAACACTGAAGGTGGATATTTTTTTGGCTTGCTCCTTTCTTGGTTGATTGAGCTTACTCCATTCAGGTCAAAAGCAGCACATTTGTTTTCTAAGTGTGAAATATGGACTTGGAGGACGAAACATTTTTAAGTAGGCTGGTGTACATTTTAGACTATCTTAAGTGCAGACTTCAATATGGTTGGAAAATGGACTTTGTGCAAAAATATCTATATGCAGAGTCGTGTTGATGGCTATGTTGCCAGAAAGAAAATAGCTGGTCCTGTCATAGATAGTTACTTTTCTCAGCTTAAATCTATTGTCTTTGACTTTGTAATTGAAAACCCCCCTCAGGGATATACACGCCAGCAATTCACTTCAATTTTGACACCTCAAGTGCAGCCATTCGAAGCTTTGTTGTTATGTTAGCAAATTGTGTTTTGTAGCTCTGGGCAACTAGGTTTTCCAAGCATTCGAAGTTCATTACTGTCAGAATCTTTCAGACCTTTTCCTGCCAACATTATGCCTTACTCCTTTTCTTGATTCTCTTATGTACAGCTTTCAATTTGTCTTCCATTATTGCCAGTTATCCCATTTCCCGAAGACTAGCAACCTTATCATGAAGAATGAATCACAGTCATTCATCTGTAACATCATATACAGTACAATTCTACTTGACATTAGCGTGTGTAGAATCAATTTGTTATTGGGTGCTAATTTTGGCGTTTAGTCTCTCATGCTCACTGTATGTACTTTTGTCTTGATATCTCTTGTTCCTTGCTAGCAGAGAAACTGTACCTCCACTCAAGTCAATACGATTGGGTTTTAGATGTTCTGAATACATCTGAAGTGACTGATGAAGTGAATGGCAGTGATATCTTTCAAAATGATCCTGAAAGGTAGCACTCAAAATCTTGAAGAAACTCATATTGATGTTCTACAACATGAGAAATGGCAAGTGATGTGTGCGTATCTCACTCCCACTAAATTTGGAACCTGATTTTTCAAGTGTCACCTGCCTTGAGAAGCACAGGCTTTGAGTTGAAGTCTGTATAAAAAACTTTTTCTATGCTGGTTTCAATGAAGTACTTTATCACTTCAGGAAATTGAGAGTGCTGTTTAGAGATGAATTGAGAGTGCTGTTTAGAGATAGACATGTGACATGATGGTAACCAACATTACAGAAGCTGCTCTAGTCATATTTGGGCAGAGTAGGTGATGGCTTTTACACGTTTTCTTTTGCCAACCAGGCTATAGAGGCCTGCTACATGATAAATTTTACTCAAAACTCTCATGTTGATGCATTGATTTGTTAATGCTTAGTTGGTTGTGAGCTGTTGCTTTCTCTCAGCTTGTGTTTATTGCACAGTTTTGATTTCATGGTTCTCTTGAAAACAGCAAAGGAATCCATCTGCCTTCCATCAGTTGTTCTCAGCTCTGTGACCTGAAGGTAATTCTTGGAGAAAAATATGAACTCGTTATAACCTCTCTTTAATTAAATTGACTCCGTAATCTGTCCTATTGTCTGGTGTATCGTTTGCGTTGATGATCAGGCCTGTTCAATTTATACCTGCCTTTTTGGTTTTAGAATATTGCACCTTGGGTTTTTGAAATCCTTCATGATGATGTTTTGCAGAGCCCAACTTCGCCTACTTTATTCCGACAGAATACATACTGAAGGTCCGTATCCATTCTCCTGTGTTGTGTTCTAGACGATATTTATAAATTTATGATAATTTTTTTTGATAGCCTCCTTGTGAGGGTGCCACAGCAGTAGCAGTTTCTCCTTGGACGTCAGCAAATAGTTTTGTTCTTTTGCTTCACCAGAACGGTCATTGTAACACAATACACCCAGCACAAAATTTCTCTCACCGTCAAATCAGTTGTGCTTCATATAAGTTTATTGCAGTTTTTTGAGATATAAATTGTCATCCATGTGTGTTACCTAAAGCACAAAATTTCTTGTCATTTTTTGTGCAGAATCAAAGAAACCCCAGCTGAGCTGGAACTTTTTAAGAGATGACGGCAGACAAATGTCAAGCAATGTGTCTTAGTTATCACTTGGATTTTTGGTACAACTGACCTTTTCTTGAAGTACTTTCTGGTGCATTTGATATCCTATTCTGGGCAGCAGCAGAATCACACTAACGTTCTGACAAGAGCCTCTGGCAAGTGAATAAATAATTCAGCTCCCAATACCAACTACCACAAAATTGAGTGAATATGAAACTGCACTGCACCAACACCTTAGTCATCAAATATACTGGAAATGCAGCTATTGGAATGGCTGGACACACTGGTCTATTCATCATATGTCACCATGCTTCAATATAAATAAAAGTGAAGAAAAATGACCATTGGTTCATGTAGATATTGAAATGGCCAGGTACCTTTTGTACTTGTAGCCAGCACCATAATTTATAACTTATTCAGAAAAAGGAAAACAAAGCAGAGCTGAAAGTGGGCTAGTATGCACTGTGCATACTTTCAGTGTTAGGATCTCACATCTCAGATATGTGAACACTAATTTTCACCTGGTGAACTTGTACTCATGCAGAGATGGATCCAAAGGATAAATCCTGGAAGACCTTCTATGCACAGATTCTATGCAGATTTGTGATACAATTACTTGCACATTTGCATTCTCAATCGACTACAGTTATTATGATATTGATGCACTTATCACAAGTCCACAGCGATAGCTTACAGCTTTAAGTATATGCTTTGATTTGCGTTAGTTCATCTATGTATGGTCAAATTTCTTCCTAGTTTGTTCAATTTAGCCTAAAGACATGAACTGATAAGAAAATGATGCATGTACTCTAATCAGAGCAAGAATTTTAGAGCTAGTTAGACTTATTTACAAATTGTATAAAATCTGGTGTGATTATTGGCTATATGGAAATAAATGAGTTGTCTTGCAATTGAACATGTTCTCAACAAAGAAAGCACCTCTTCAAAGGCTATAGATTTTCATCAGTTAATAATTTGAAAAGTATAGCAACATTCAAAGCTCGTTGATTTGGAAGGTTTGCTTTGTTTTTTATTGACCTTTCATGAAGATACATGAAGCTCAAAGATTGGTTTGATGTACATCTGCTTCATAAAGTGTAACACTAGTAGATCCATTCACTAGCTTTTCTTATTGTCTGTTAAATTTTTGGAGGAAAAGACGGCTTCCTTTGTATAACTGATATTGGAATCATCATGATGTTGATTGCGGTTAGCAGCACGTCGCTAGTAGATTTATCAGTGGTTTCTGTAGTTGAATAGGGATAATAGTGACTAAAAGTATATGGGTTATGAAGTTTATGGCCAATTGGTCTTTCAGTGTCAGAATGGCTGGAATTTTAAAGACATGTAAATCACTTTTGTTTGTGGTTTCTTACAACTCGAATCTCCTTAATATGTATTCATGAGTACGTAAAGTGGTTGAAGAACAATATCCTTGACTACGCAATTGAGATAATCGATTGATATTATTTCAGTCAAAATTTATTCTGAAATGTATTGCTAGACTAAATTGGTACATTTTGAGTGAAGTCAATGTTCGTTTCATGAATGAGAATGTTATGATGGCCCCTTCATTCAGCTTATTTAGATGTCTCTTGTAATTAGTTTTTGTTTGTTTGAGTTTTGTTATGTCCTATTGTTTTCATTGGGCTGTTGAAGATGTTTAATGCTACGCTGTGCTAGATTTCCTACTCTTAAGGTTTATGTAATTCTCGCTTTTCCGTAACTTCCCTCTTGGTTTTTATTTCATTTTGTACCATTTATGTTTTTGGCGTCTACCCAACTCTACGTGACCTCTGTTTTTAGCCTTCAGGGATGCCCTTTGCACCTTTGGTCACCTTTCCCTTGGTTTTTGCTTGTACCTGTTATTCAGATCGCTGCGATGCCCAACACAAGTATTAACTTATACAGGTGTTCATTGTCTTTTCATTCAATAGATTACGGTTTTCTATCCGACTTATCCTCTATACGGTACAGTTTTGCAATAAAGTGGATCCTCGAGATGTGAGATCTGAATAGGTTTTGGGACGGATAGTGCAATTGTATGAATATTACAATACGGTTTCTCAATCAGCTGCTGTCCTTTCTTTGTAGCTACTTGTAGATAAGCTAATACTTTGATAATGCTATCCTTGGGAGGATATGTTTTTGATAAGCGATTTTCTGACTTATTACAATAAGTAATTGACGTTTGGCCGATTTTAAGGCCATTTTGGGCCCTATATTATTCTGCATAATATAGGCCCCGAAGTCATATTCTTTTGTTTTTTTATTGGAATGGCTGCCTGGGTGGGTGCAAGAGACAGCGACGAGCGGGGAGAGAGAGAGAGAGAGAGAGAGAGAGAGAGAGAGCCTCCGCTCCACACCTTCTACTGTGTGTGCGTTCCCTCTGTGAACGACCTGCTGCTACGCATTGTGCTCATTTGGGAGCTTGTGGCAACCTTTGCTCCTCTACACTGGCTGCACGCATTCTGTGGCCACAACTAGTTCCTACGGAATTCACATTCTCTTTGTGTCCTATCTTTGCATGCAAAATCTGCATCTACATCTGCACTGATCTATTGTGCCTGCACTGATCTACTAAGCCTGCGTTGATCTACTGAATTATGCACTGATCTACTAAATCATGTAGCTCTACGTAGTGCGCATCCAATGTTTGCACGACCCGGCAATTAAAAATTTAATCATTTCTTTGCAGCCTCTGCGTAGTCTGTGGATAGAGAGCGGAGAGAGAGAGAGTGCAAAGAGACAGAAAGAGAGTGCGCGTGGAGAGAGAGAGAGAGAGAGAGAGAGAGAGAGAGAGAGAGGAGAGAGATAAAGAAGAGAGCGCAGGGAGAGAGAAAGAGCTTGCGCTCGGAAGAGTGAATGTGAGAAAAGAAGAGAGAAAGAGAGAGATAGAGAGTGAGAGTGGAAATTAGCTCAAATGCTCCTTTTGCTTGCTAATGGAAAAACATTAATTAAAACAACCAATAAACATGAAATTAGAAAGCAATGGAAAACACAATTAAAAGCATTAGCAAGTAGTGAATAGCACATGAGGATGCTTCTCTCCAAAAAAGTGGTAGAGATTTCTCCTCTTCATTAAGCCACCTCATAGAGTACAAATGGTGCCTTTTTATAAATGGGGAAGGCCCTTGCCCCAAAATCCTATTGGCTAATATTTACATTGATCTTATCCATTCATCTTGGACCCAGCTTGATCCAAGGGTCCACAAAAAGTACATTGGAAATCACAAGATTCATGTGAGTTGGACCCAACTCTAAAAAAGTAAACTCTACGTCTAAAATTGACTTTGGGCCTCAAGTTTTATTTTAATTACAAAGGGGCCCAAGTCTATTATTTTATTTACAACTTAACTTGCGTGTTCATTGAGCCATGGGCTTATACGCGCAGGATGTCATGCCCTCGCAACACAATTTATTGGTCGAATTTATTTATTTACAATGTGTTGGGAATACTGTGAAAATGCAAAAATTATGCTTGGTCAAGGCCAAAATCATGTATATAGGATGATTACACATGTGTGGAGCCTGTTTTCATGTGTGAAATTAGTGTACTTGTCATGTACTATAATCATATAGGTTGTACATATGATTTAATTCAAGTTCTAGTGGCTAAAAAGGCCAAAAACTAGTTTTTTAGACATATAACACATGGCATCAATCTACTGATTGCATGAGCCACATCCTTAGGTTAGGTGTCACATTCCATGTGTAGAAGACAGCTCACACGTGTGGAATAAGCTGAAGTAGGCGAGTTTTGACTTCTAGAAGATTTCCAAGTAGATCTCCATATAGTAGGAAATTGGACCAAAAGTGCTCAAAATAAAAAGTTTTATTCAAGTGTCAATTTTGCATGATGATTCACCATATGACAAAGCATCCTCACATGTGTGAGATCTGATGCATGATCAGTACCTCGAGCTCCAAGAAGTGTATATATAGGCATATTTGGCCATAATCAACATGAAACATCAATCTTGATTTTGGAAACAATTTTGTGTCAATCTTTCCATTTGTCTTCATTTGTTTTGAATGTTTTGAGTTTCTATCATAGTGTACTTTGTTTGTTGGAGTTCGTACTCTGACAGGTTTTCATACGTGTGAAACTAGCAAGTACATTTACCTTCATTAATGATTGTTCTTGTTAGATTTTTATGTCTAGAATTGATCTAGATTGATCTAAATCTTGTGTAGATTGATAGATCAATTGTATCTAACATCCAATTCCTCTTGTGGATCAGACTAGGATCCATTCATGATACTATTTTGCAGGTTTCCACATATGGTATCAGAGCCAAGTACAAGAGGATTTATTGATATTGATGGGGTTGATTCAAAACTAAGCCCAAATTAGCAAGTTTTTGGAAACTAGCTAATTTTTGTATAGCGAGTTGTATAGCGAGTTGTGGGCTGTAGAAACACTTTTCACATGTGTAAGGCCATAGAGAATCTATTCCTATGATTAGTTCTTGGATAAGATCAGCCAGAAACTTAAATTTGAAGCTTGATTCAGGTGCATTGAATGAGTTTCTCTAATTTTTTGAGTGCATGTTGAAGTTGACAAAAATCATAGATCAAGGAGTGATTTTGCAAGATTGAGACTAGAATCTAAATTTCCATCATTCTAGATTGGTTCATGAGTGATAGGATTGAGCTTTCAAATTGCTAGAAGACTTTAGGTTCAGATCTCTTAGAGAAACCATAAGAGTTTCTAGTGCATTTTCACATTCAAAAATGGCATCAATGGGTGGTTTTTTGCTTGAAGCTAGTGAAAGGCTCACATCCACTAATTGTGCTAATTGGATAGTTCGAATGGAGCCTTTGCTTGTACTCCATGATCTTTATGACATAGTACTTGAGGTGGAAGTAGAACCTCAAGGAAGAGTTGAATTGGTAAAGTACAAAAAGAGATGTAGAGTTGCATTACATTGCATAAAAATGAATGTAAGTAATGAACTTTTGAAGGAAAAATAGAATGATGTTTGTTTTGTGGTAACTTTTTCGGCATTTCGGTATGCCTTGCATAGAACAGATGGTAACTTCTAATCCCAATCAGATGCGTGAGTTGTGGTGATCTTATTGAGGATTTTACATAAGATGCCATTGACTCGTTCAGTCAAACCATTTGCCTTCGGATTGTATGGAGTCGTCTTCCTATGTCTTGGTAAGTAGACGAATCCTATCGTTTAAGAAATGAGTTCCTCTGTCACTCACCAATTCCAAGGGACATCCATATCTAGTTATAATGTTTCGAAACATGAACGAAAATGATTGTGTCGTATTCGATGTTTTTAAGACAATTCAGTGTATCAGTATTGTTTAAAATTGATTTTGACATAGCATCTTTTAAGGCCTTGGTCAAGGTAATTATCGACTTTTGTCATGTATGATGTGTAGTAGCTTGCTGCCGCATAGGGATCTAGGATGTATTGGATGTCAATGTTTTCATTTCACAATTAGCTGATTTGAGAATTGAAAGGATTTGTGTATATATCTATTGGATGCCTTTTTAAAATTATTATTGGTTTTTGAGTGGATGTATGTAACGCTTGTATGTACTCGTTATTGTTGAGTCCAATTGATGTTATCCATGTAACAACATCTATCTCTATGTTTGCAGTTATTTCCTGAAAGATCTTGGTATTCAAGTTTTGTTCGATGGCAATACATGCCGCATGATCGAGAAAAATACAAACAAATTGTTGACGGTTGGATGCAGAGAAGAAAATCTCTACCAAGCCAAGATAATCAGAAACTCTAATAGTTGGTAGGGTATACCTGCCATCCTATGTTCTTCTTCTTCCATTTTTGGGCAATCCTGCTTCTTGAGCTTGGCTCCAGCTATCATTGGTGTGGCCTTTTCTTTGCAGTCCATCATGTGGTACTACTTTAGCACCTTTCTGGCATATTCTGACTGACTCAAGTGCATTTTGTCCTTTGTTAGATCTCTTCTGATCTCCAACCCTAGGCATTTTGTTGCTTTTCCTAGATCTATGATTTCGTAGCTTTTTGAAATCTGACTTTTCGTGTCCTTTATCAGTATCAAAGAATTTCCTATCATCAACGAATCATCCATGAAAATGGTCAGTATCACAAAATCCTTTCCTACTCTCTTAATGTAGACATTGTAGTCTGGTTGAGAAGGATTGAAGTCTAGAGACTTCAGAAGACCATCAAGTTTTTTATACCAATCTCGTGATGTCTGTTTTAGACCGTAGATGCATCTCTGCAATCAATAGACATATTGTCTGTTGTCGAGGTCTTCATAGCCTTCAGGTTGCTTCATGAAGATTTCCTCCTCTATATCTCCATGGAAAAAAGTTGTTTTCACAATCTGGTGAATTTCCAGATTGTATTGTGTGGTGTATGCAAGGAATAACCTTATGCTTGTCATCTTGACCATGGGCAAATATGTGTCGAAATAATCGACACCATATCTCTGCGTGTAGCCCTTCGCGACAAGCCTGGATTTGTAGTGGCCAATGGTGCCATCTGATTTCATCTTTTTCTTATACACCCACTTGCAGTCGAGTATCTTTCTATTTTTTGGCAGTGGCTCTTATGTCCATGCCTCGTTTCGCCTCATCGACTCAATCTCCTCTGACATTGCCTACTTCTAGAATTCTCCCTCTTGACTCTGGATATCTTCTTGATATATTGATGGCTCTTATGTGAAGCTGCAGTATTCAAATTGCATGTCTTCGCTCCATTGAAGATTGTCAGAGTAGCGGTTTGAAGGTCTTCTTTGTCTAGTTGACCTTCGAGATTCGTTTCCTCGCTGCTCAAATGTTTGTTATTCGTGGGGTTGATCCTCTGCCTCCTACTGCTCTGGTGTCTGTGACTCTACATTCTGATTTGATGTCTGTCTTCGATCTCCCTCTTGAATAGGCAGTAGTGTGAAGATCTCATGGCTTCTTTCGTCTTTTAGTCCAGGGAATGTGGACTCATTGAACTTCACATCTCTACTCGAAACAACCTTCTTCGTGGTTGGGTTGTAGAGCCTGTACACATGTGTTTCGTTTGAGTAGCCAACCATGATTGTTTGTTCAGATTTGTCATTGAGCTTGCTTCTTTTTTCTTTGGGATGCTTGTATGCTACACATCCAAACACACGTACGTAAAGCCTTTTAGACTTTGCATAAGATCCACCAATCTTATTGATGCTAAAAGGTAACTTTGGAAAGTTGAGACCAATCTCCTTTTCCATTCCATCCTTTTTGTTAGCAATAACAAAAGCATCAGGCTTGAAAAGTCTATCTTGTCTATTGCCCCTAGCAACCAAGATTTTTTCCTTTGTAATGAAACAAGCATCACCACCAAACTTTACCATGTATCCTTTCTCTATCATTTGACCAACACTTAAAAAAAATTTTGAAAGTGAAGGAATGTAAAGAACACCATCAAGTCTTGCTTTCCTATTAGTAGAGAGACAAATAGGAATTGAGCCAATACCTTCAATCACACAATCACCACCATTGGCCATGTGAATTGCTTTCTTGGCTCCATCACAGGTGACCAAAGAAGTAAAGAACTCCTTGTGACTAGTCATGTGTGAACTAGCTCCACTATCAATCCACCATGAATCTTTGTCACCTTCACTTGATATTGGACTTGAAGAACACATCAAAAGAGAATCACCACCACCTAGATCCTCATCATTAGTAGTAAAGTTGATTTGCTTGCTACCTTCATCTCTTTGCTTCTTCAAACATTCATTTGCAAAATGCCCTTTGATTCCACAATAAAAGCATTTCAACTTAGACTTATCTTTCTTTTTGCCAAAAGAGGAAGTCTCACCTTTATCTTGCCCTTAAGATCACTTGCCTTTGCCTTTGCCCTTGAACTTGCCTTTGATGAACATAGCCTCCTCTTTATATTGAGATGTCGATGTAGATCCACCTCCTCTTGATTGAAGCCTAAACTCCTCATTCACTAAGATCTCTTGCGAATCCACAATACTTGGCAAAGTCTTTTGAATAGCCAAACTTTGAACAAGATTAGCATGATCATCCAACAAGCCATTAAGTATAACTTGAACAAGTTCTACCTCCTTAATGCTTTCATCAATGCATGCTAACTCATCATTGAATGCTTTAACCCTCAAAACAAAAGCATGAGTACTCTCTTCCTTCTTTTGAAAACTTTGAAAGATTTGCCTCCTAAGAGTAAGCTCTCTTGATGTAGACTTGGATTCATAAATCTTCTTCAAAGCTTCCCAAGCCTCCAAAGATGATGTGCACTTACCAACTTCCTTGAGAAGTTCATTGGTAACATTCATCTTAATCATGTGTAGAGCTTTCTTTGCTCTCTTGTCATACCTCACTTGATCTTGAGGTGCCTGAGGCCTCTCCTCTACACCTGCAACAATCTCCATCAACTCATTCATCTCCAATAAGGACTCCATCCTCGCCTTCCAAGTAGAATAGTTGATTGAGGTAAGCCTATCATTGCTCTCCAACATAAATCCACCACTTGTAGCCATGTTGAAGTGACCTAATCTTATCTTTCAGCCTGTTCCAATGCACAAAGCACTCTCTTGAATTTCAACAAATGAACTGAAGAAGAAATCACAATGATATGGAACCTCTCAAATCTCTTCTAGCACTCTAACTAGAAAATCAACACATAGAATAGTGAAATCTTGATCAACCTATGATCTATCCTCAATCTAATGATTCTTGCCACTTCCTAAGATTGAAACGCACTCAAATGAAGTTCATTAACCTCACAAACTAGAGATCCAATCAAAATTAGGGTTTTGACAAAATCACAAAAAATTGAATATCTCAAATTCTACATGCAGTTTCTAGAAACTTGATATATCTTCTTGTAGACAATGCACCAAAAATTATCTAAATCCAGTAAACCAAGTGTGAAATTGAAATTGATCAAGTATATGACCTACAAAAGATCAATTCTACACATGCAAAAATGTTGAATTTTGAGTAGAGATCAATCTAGCATGCTATAGCATTGGTAACTCCTCCAAATCCTTGCTAAAGATGGCTGATCCTTTCATAACCTGAAACACAAGAGCTCTGATATCATGTGAAGGATTTCAGATCATTCAAGATCCAATCCATCCCAAATCTTTGGTTACAATAAGAAGCAAACCAACAATCCTGCCAATGTAGGAAAATCAACATCTACATACAAAATGAGATGCAAACTCTAAGAGACACTGATCAAACATGAACCAAAACATAAAATATGTTTGTTGTCCCTACAATTACAGTACCCTACTGTATTTCACATGCGTGGAACCGAAAATAGCAAAATATGAGCATTCTACACACAAGATTGCAAGATAACATCATAGAGGTAGAACCCAAAGAGAACCATGTATAATGATGAAATGAGAGATAGAAGAGAGAATATGTGTCTCTCCACGAGTTACATCCTTTTATAGAGTTTTCAAACCCTATTTGGCCACTTGGCTTTCTCTTCAAAATGTAAACTCTACTATTTTTGGGTCTAGATTCAATGTACCCAAAGTTCAAATTTGAATCTCTTTCAAAATCGACTACCAACTTTCCCACACTTTCAAAAAGTGTTTATTGAATGTTTAATAAACTAATATAACTTCAAAAAGTTTATCTCTAAGTCTAAAATAAGTTTTGGCCTCTTATTGACAATTTACCAAAATGTGACTAAACTAGACTAAACTAGTTGAAATCTCTCACAAGAGACACCTTACCTTTCGCACATAGGTGGTGCTTGCAAAGTCTGAAAATTGTTCAGAAAACTCATACCTGGATGATCGTAGCAGTGACTTCTTGTGAAGATGCCATGCTAGTCCCTCGAGTGCTCTTGCCTTGCTTAGACTCAAACCGTTTATAATGTTAGTGTCAGATATTGTGAAAACGATAATAAGCATGTTAAGGAAAGCTTACTACTCATTGCTTATATAAGTCTAAAGCGAATGGTTTAATGTGCATACCTGTGCAAACGCTTATAGCTTTATGATTCGAAATCAAACCGAATAAAAAACAAAGATAGTAGTAATATTCGATGCTACAAGGGCGCAAGTTTTATTTGTAAGTGCTTAGACACAGTAGTATCCCCTTTGAAATAGCAATCATTCAAAAGTATGATAGCAAACAGGTTAAAGCATGAGATATACTAATCATAATTAGAACGTGCCAGTGTCTGAGTTGTATCTTTTGTATAAGAGCATGATATCACAATAGCTTCGTCTCTGGAATATGTATGTAACCGTTCGCTACTTATGGAACAGCCAAACATTCATACTGTCCTTTGAAAAATAGTAATGCCTATTGTATACTGTAGTTATCAAACCAAACTTTCATCCTTTCATATATATGATAAAGAGTATGAATCCACACAACCATTCATAAGGTAAGAAGTGCTTCATCGCTGGTCTATAAGAAGCTTTTGTCTCAACCTACAATATGTGATGCATACCTATCATTATCATGCTTACAAAGTATGTGGAAGGAAGCATTGGTTCATCGCTGGTCCATCGCTGGACAACTTACCATATATATCCATTTTTTGAGTACACAATTTAAGAAAAATCATTGTAGGTCCATTGTTGGACAACAACTCATATATCTTCAAAAATCTTCTACACAGTTGAGCATGCTTCATTGTTGGTCCATCATTGGACAACAGATAGTCTTTATGCAAAAACGCCATACAAAAATGTGTATGAACCCTCGCTGATCCATCATTGGACAGCGGATCCATACCATCACGTTTATCACCCAGTAAGCTTGATACCATTCGTATGTAGCAAAGAGATGAAGCGATGATATGAAATGAGTAGAACAACATACCATGAAGTAGAAGTAGATGACTTCAAGCCAGGGAGGGCACAATCTCTATTGTGAGCATATCTTCCAACCTTCTTCTCACCGTATAGTAGAAAAAACTCATTCGAGAACATGTTATATATAGTGGTTCAGTAGAAAGTATTGTGGAAGCTCCCTTTCAGCCAAAATTGGTGGAAAACTACTTTTTGAAAAGTGTCATATATGGTTGGATTGGCAACAAAGGCTAGGACCATCAAATCACATATGTTTATTTATAGCTTGATCAAGGGTGGTAACTTCTGATAAAGAAGAGTCCATGAGAGAGAGAGAGAGAGAGAGAGAGAGAGAGAGAGAGAGAGAGAGAGAGAGAGAGAGAGAGAGAGAGAGAGAGAGAGAGAGAGAGAGAGAGAGAGAGAGAGAGAGAGAGAACCCATCAACCGACCCGCAGCTAGTGAATCCCTTAGGGGGCAGTTAGCTCCCCGTAAGGGATAGCTTTGTACATACATAGTAGATATGGCAAAGAGTCGTTCCCCAAGTAGATGTTGGGTAAAAACCCAATTAGCTTTTCCATAACATATGTGATAGTTTTAAAGCCCGATTTTACGTAAATCCTTAAAGATGGGCCTCAATCATATTACCTTGAGAAAGAATAATATGAATGAGGTGGCTTCTGAACATTATGATGGATGGTTCAAATTAATCATGCTCTTGCCTATGCATGAACATTTAAATGAAGAAACTATAAGGGAGCATGTGATTTTTTGTAAAAACATTGCCATGAAAATCATCAAAAAAAGAACCTGGCTATATGGCAATAAGAACACGACTATAAAAATACAAACTACTAAAAATGAAAGACTATGCCTCACAAATTTGCTCTACATCAATGGCATTGACAAGGCACAAACACAATCCTAGTTTCATATGTAAATTCTTTGTACAGAAGCTTGTCCTAGATAGACTTAACAGTCCCGACTTCAACCCCTTTCCTAATGATCAAGAAAACTCAATAACAATATTGCTATCCGTAGAAATAACATGCCCAAATTTTTTTGCAACAAAGTTCTTGAATCTATTAAGAGATAAGCATTCACACGAATGTAAGTTTCTATGTCAAAATCACAAAAAACATTATAGGGAAAATACCAATCACTTTTGACACTTGGTAGGTAAGTCCAACCGAATGTAATATCATGAAAGCGTTCATCTACAACAACGAATAGTCTGAATAAAACATGAGCATAAAAAGTCTTCACATGGATTGCTTCAAAAACTCTATTGCGGTAACATAGATGTAAAAAAGAGCTCCATGAATCACTGCTAGTGGTCAGCTATACATCCTATTGCTGAGATACTGACTTCTCTCCTTTCTATCCTTTCCTCATCCTGCACACCAATTAAGCTCAGTAAAAATTCAGCCTTTTGATAGGGAGGTCGCTCTTTGTGCTACTTTGCCCTTCCTTTCCAGTAAACTATCTTCTCTTCCCTGTCCCTGATGCAGATATCACGGAGTTTGGATTGTTGAGATTAAAATTACTCATTCTTTTGCTTGTGTTTTGAAAGTATTTATCTTGGAGAGTGGAAAAGCTTGGTCACTTAAGGAGGTGCTCTATCTCTCGTATGTTTTCAGCATCGCCAAGGTGTGATAAGAGTTTGGCAAAAGAATCTTTGGCAAGCTCAATAGAGGCATCAACCATGTACTGTCGAATGAAAAGAAAGGTAAGGTGTGCCTTAACCACATCTCTAGTGGGCTTATGTAGCCATAGAAAGAAAGCATTCGTTTGATTTTGGAGAGAAGCACCAAGGAAGAACTTGCCTAGGTTGTTCATCATATACCAAATGGTGTGGTCAAACCAGATAATGGTAGAATTGTTTTTGCATTTATCACCACATCTACATTTAAAGAAATTTGGTCGCTTCCAGTTCCAGATTCTTTCTTGGTGAAGGTTTATATTATTAAAGCCAGTCTCAAAGTGTCCTCTGATTCTGGCCCAGGTTTGCTCATAAGGGCAACAAGAAGGCTCAAATTTGTTCATGCGAATAACAGTGGCTACAGGAGCTTCAAGAGAAAGATTTTTGTGTAAAGCAGTGGACCTACAAACTTCTATTTCTTTTTCAGTAAGATGTGACATCAAGATCCAAAGGTCGATAGGCACAAGGGCAAGAAAATTGATAGTAGGTAGGCTCCAAAGCTTATAGGCAGTAAAGGTAGATTTGAGCTCAATAGTTCTGCTGGGTACAAAAGGGATTTGACAGTTTTTGGATTGGCAAAAGTCATATGAAGATTGATCACCAATATCACAAATATCTTGAGAAAACAATTCAAGCTGGGAGGCACTGTACTCATCAAGCTCATCTAAAAAGACCAAAGGGTGTGGTGAAAGCAGTGCATCAGAGGAAGTATGTGGCACATCAACAGAGGAATTACCATTCTCATTCTCAAGGCACATAAAGACTTTCCTAATATGTAGATTAAAAAAAATTTCATCTTCTTCAAATGTTTCGACAGATTCATTGAGTCGGCCATACATATCTTCTACCAAACTCAAAGTATCCTTGTTTTTAACAAACTCCAGATAGATCTTGACCCAGTCCAAAGTCCCCAATAGTCAGTCAAACATAAAACCTTATCCTCAAGTCCAGCAGAAGAACAAGTAGCCCTATCAGTGTCAATGATAAAAGAATGCATCACTACGGCCTTTTTCATACAACAAATAAGCATTTGAATAAAGTGGTTAGGTGGAGGTAGGGGCTCTACATAACCCAAAAGAGCAGCATCTTCAAACCATCATGTGGACTAAAACATGAAAATAGACCTTTGTTAGCTTATGAACTGGATAAAGGATAAGGGTTTAGGACTCTCTCAACCAAGGAATAGTTGGAGTTACACCACAAGGATGCAGAGAGAGAAATACACCATTTCACCTCTTGACAAAGCAAGGCCAAACCCTTTGAAGCCTTTATTCATAAACCAACAAGGTACAATAAAGCTGAAAAGTAAAATACAGTATAGTAAAGCACCATATAGCATAACCGCTCTCAAAACGTCCAGCTGATACCTGCCACCATTCCACAACACAAAATTGCACGAGTTAGTACAGTGGGGAAGACAGGTGTCGTAGCTGAGTGTTAGTTGTTATTCATGTCCAAAAGAAGTTATACTACTTATCAACATAAATGGCATTTTAAATCATAGTCCAATCTTCCCAAACACAAAGACAATTTTTTAATGATAGGCCAAGCCCCTCCATTACCGTATCAGGATGAGTGCCATGCTGATCAGTTTTTTGGCATTGGTCCGCATCAGTTCATTTCGTTCAAAGCATAAGTATGAATAGTTTTCACAATATATATCGCTTATCGCTAAAAAAAATGGTGTGAATACATGTGCCGGTGTCAGAGCAAATCCATGCTATTCTAACCTTGGTGACTTAAGAAACGTCACGCACTATTGTCCATACTCCTAAGCATATCCATGCTTTCCAGTCGTATCTCAACATAATTTGATATGACTATTGAATGGGTAATAAATTTGCAAAAGCCATGGTTGAATAGTATAGTTACAACTGAACTCACGTTTATCGTAACTCCATATCCAACCCATGGTTTTTTAGACCTTGTATTGGATAGGCTTCATCTTATTGGTGAGGTTTCTGTGGTCTTTACAAGGTATTAGGGCAAATCCGTGCCATTCTAATCCTTTTGTAAGAACCATTTATCTTACGCAAATCCATGCTATCCAAGATAATTTGAAGAGAAACCTTGCTTTGGGACAGCGCGGGTGTCATTATACGCAAAATAGTTATATTATTTATGAAGTGATACAGTCGAACTGAGTAAAAAGCAACTAATTTCTGTATTTAGGATCATTATTAGTCACCAAGAATGGAATATATTTGTAAAGAGACACCTTACCTTTTGAGCATAGGTGGTGCTTGCAAAGTCTGAAAATTGTTTGGAAAACTCATACCTGGATGATTGTAGCAGTGACTTCTTGTGAGGATGCCATGTTAGTCCCTCGAGTGCTCTTGCCTTCCTTAGACTCAAACCGTTCATAACGTTATAGTCAGATATTGTGAAAACGATAATAAGCACGTTAAGGAAAGCCTATCACTCATTGCTTATATAAGTCTGAAGCGAATGGTTTAGTATGCATACTTGTGCAAACGCTTATAGCTTTATGGTTCAAAATCGAACCTAATCGAAAACGAAAATAGTAGTAATATTCGATGCTACAAACTGCACAAGTTTTATTTTTTAGTGCTTAGACACAGTAGTATTCCCTTTGAAATAGCAATCATTCAAAAGTATGATAGCAAACAGGTTAAAGCATGAGATATACTACCCATAACGTGCTAGTGTTTGAGTTGTATCTTTTGTATAGTAGCATGATACTACAATGGCTTCGTCTCTGGAGTATGTATGTAACCTTTCGTTACTTATGGAACAACCAAACATTCATATTGTCCTTTGAATGATAGTAATGCCTTTTGTATACTATAGTTATCAAACCAAACTTTCATCCTTTTATATCTACGATAAGGAGTTTGAATTCACACAACCATTCATAAGGTAAGAAGTGCTTCATTGCTGGTCATTAAGAAGCTTTTGTCTCAATCTACAATATGTGATGCATACTTATCATTATCATGCTTACAAAATATATGGAAGGAAGCATTGGTTCATCACTGGTACATTGCTGGAAACCTTACCATATATATCCATTTTTTGATTACATAACTCAAGAAAAATTGTTGCAGGTCCATTGCTGGACAACAACTCATATATCTTCAAAACACTTCTACACAGTTGAGCATGCTTCATCGCTGGACAACGGATAGTATTTATGCAAAAATGCCATACAAAAATGTGTATGAAACCTCATCGATCCATCGCTGGACAGCAGATCCATACCATCACGTTTATCACCCAAAAAGCTTGATACCATTCGTATGTAGCAAAGAGATGAAGCAATGATATGAAATGAGCTACCACATACCATAAAGTAGAAGCAGATGACTTCAAGCCAAGGAGGGCGCAATCTCTATCGTGAGCATATCTTCCAACTTTCTTCTCACCGTATAGAAGAAAAAACTCATTCCAGAATAGGTTATATATAGTGGTTCCATAGCAAGTATCGCCGAAGCTCTCTTTTAGCCAAAATTGGTGGGAAAATACTTTTGAAAAGTGTCATTAATGGTTGGGTTGGCAAAAAAGGCTAGGACCATCAAATCACATATGTTTATTTATAGACCAAGGGTGGTAACTTCTGATAAAGAAGAGTCCGAGAGAGAGAGAGAGAGAGAGAGAGAGAGAGAGAGAGAGAGAGAGAGAGAGAGAGAGAGAGAGAGAGAGAGAGAGAGAGAGAGAGAGAGAGAGAGAGAGAGAGAGTATTTACATAGTGTATTGGTGCTCAAGAATTGGGATAAACTCGAATGCCTTTGTGTTCTGATAGAGGCTTAGTCAAGATATCAACCAACATACTAGCAATAGAACAGTAACTTAATTGGACATTCTTATTCTGAACTTTCTCTCAAAGAAAATGAAATTGGACTTCAATGTGTTTAGTTCTAGAGTGAGTTTGTGGGTTTAGAGATAGAGCAATGCAGCTCTGACTGTCGCAATAGAGTATAGTTGGACTGATTTGAGATATCATAAGATCCTGAAGCAATCTTTCGAGCCAGATAAGTTCCTTACTGCAGAGGTAGCTGTGACGTATTCTGATTCTGTGGAGGACAAGATAAATGCATGTTTGCATTCAACTATTCCACGAAATGGGTCCTCCTGCTAGAAAACAAAGATAGCCAGATGTGGATTTTCTTGTGTCCACATTACCAGTCCAATCAAAATCAGAATAAGTAAGTGATGTCAAAGCATCCTCTATATTTGTATGTCTTAGTGTAGTCAATCATGTAAGTTTGTTCGTAGCCTTTGATGACTAGTCGAGCTTTTTATCTAGTTGTCGAACCATCTGGATTGAGCTTCAACTTGAAGATCCACTTAGTGTTGATGATCTTTTCATCTATAAGAGCTTCGACAAGATGTCAATAAGTGTTATTGGATTCATAAATAGCCTTTAATGAATCCCAAGCTTTCTTGCCTGAAGTGCAAATGGAAACTTCTTTGAGAAGGTCATTACTAAGATTTATTTTCACACAATGTAATGCTAGTCTTGCCCTCTTCTTGTACTTCACCAATTCGTGTCCACCTAGAAATTCATCATCTTAGACGTTTTGGATCACAAGGAGTGACTCCATCCTCAGTTTCCAAATGGTGTAATTTGTAGAGTTTAACCTCACTAGCTTCTACGATGAATGCACCTATTGATCCCATCTTTGCTAGTGACTTGTGCAATCAATGTACTTCTCGGCCCTCTCTAGGATCTCTACAAAAAACAACTCACACTTTATGGACAGAATCTGAATATAGAAGTTCACAAAGTCTTCACTTGCCTTCCAAAACACTTCTAGTCTCGGCCCTCTTTGCATCAAAAATCTCATCAAGATAACGAGATATTGGAGAGATTTCACATGACAGAGTGCAAACCTTCCATCACCCCTTGCGAAGCTGGTAAGATATTTAGAAAAATTCTGAGGATCCTATCAATTATGGAACTTTAAATGTAGGTACAATAGCTCCCACATACTTGAAAAGTAACATGCAGCCCACTATCATTAATCTGCCTCAAATTTTGAAGCAATCACTTGGTATAGGCTTGCCCTCTCAAAACTAGTTCTTTAGCAACAAACTATTCCCAAACAAGAGCACCCTCCCCAGGGAATTGACATCTTCTCCCCTCTCCTACGACCTTAGTTCTATATGACGATCTAATTTCTGATGAGATTTCCACTACTTGATTATCACAAACCAACTTTGAAAAATCGAAAATCTAAACAGAGGTCCATTATGAATCTCATGATTCGAAGGATACTAATGGGAATAGTACCTTCTTCTTGTCTACTTTTCATGCTATATCTTACAACATCTGTTATCAATGATGATAGATTTAGTGTCACCAACCCTACCTTGTTTTTGACAAGGGCATGTCAGAGTAAGTCTCATTACTCTCCAAAGCAAATGGACTATTGCAATTGTCAAATGTTGATGAATGCAAGTTTTGTTCAACAAGTGCTATACAATCCTCACTCTTTGTATAGTTTGTTTATTTTCTTGTTCCTCTTCATTCCTAGTGTGTGATTGATTTTTGCATGAAAAATAGCTACTGCACGAGAGTCTCAAGAACACATTTTCATTCATTTGTCCATCTTCAGATCACCTTGCACAAAGTTTACGATCTTTAAGCATATTGAAAATTTAAAAAATCTTTGTCACTTTTGAGTTGATTCCTATATATCGTCGTTATATTTATTTTCGAGTCAACTACAACAAGATCAAAACAGATTTAGTTAAAATTTGTTCAATCTTTAGTCTAGTCGCAGGTTCAACATGTTTCAACTACGTGTTCTAGAAGCTGATCCAATCTTGAGCATGAATAGTTACCAGCAACAACATCCCCACCAATAGATTTTTTTTTAATTTTTGGGAGGGGGGGAAGAGAGTGGATCTGCTTGGATCCACTGAAGCAGTTACCCTGCCAACAACAACATCAGCGAGATCGATAGCCAAGATCACAAAACCAAAGACGATAAAGGCAAGGCTAAGCAAGCAGATGGGCAATCCAAAGCGACTCACTGTCAGAAGAAGTATCCCAGTCACGACAAATATCCTTCAGAAAAGAAAAATCAGTCTCCTTCTTCAACCAGCCTCTTGCCATACTTCTACGCCCATCCTCATGCCTATCATCCACACCATCTACCGATGTCACCACCTCCACCTTACCTTCCATCTATTTGTTTATTATTAGTTCACCGTTCTTCTGAGAAATCTCCAGTTTTTTGATAAAGTTTTACTGAAGTGGCTAAAAGATCATTGCAAGTGTCTTGCGGAGACCAACTACCACCTACATTGGTTGATCAACCGAAAAAGATCTAAGAAGCAGGCAAAGTAGCTAGAAAAAATAAAGAGAAAGATCCAAGAAGCTGAGGAGGAAAGGACAAAACCTAAGCAACAGTTGAGTCAAACCGATCTTGATAAAAAAAACTCTCTAGAGCAATGATAGTTGAATCCTCTCTTATAAAGCCCAAAGAGATCCAAAAGTATTGGACCAAAAGAAACAGCTGCAGAAAAAAAAAAGATGAAGACAACCGTGAACCTGAGAAATAAAGCGAGCTCCTCACCCAGCAAGTGGTGGTCAAAGCTCGACATTGCAAGGGCCCAAGGGTGTAACTGTAGAACTATCAGTTCCTTCACCCTTCCACCAAGCCTTCGTAATATCTCCCTACCTTCACCAACCTATCCGTCCAAATCTGTTCCTACCACCAATTTGTTGATGAGTCCACCCCTTGAAGACTGATAACCAAGACTTGTGCAACCTGCCGATCGAAGGTTTTCCTTGAGACTAGGACTTCAACTGAACGAAGAACTGCGAAAACACCCAAAAGCAAAAGGAGGATACAGACCTCCCAGAAGTTAGAATATGCCAAGAAACCAGAGATGAAACCGTTAATGACAAATACAAATGATAAGAAAGAAGACATGCAAAAAGTACTTAGGCATGCAAGTTATGAAGCTACTAGGAGCTCTCCAATTTTGAGAATGTCAACCACCTATAGCAATAAGACATTCTGATCCAATTGTGGCAATTTGTAAAAAACAATTTTTGTGATAAAGACTGGCAACAGTAAGCACTTGGTTTTATGTAAGTGAACGAGGATCTATGCCTTTCCAAGTACTGTTCGAAGATGCCAATGCGGAAGTGGAGCAACATCGTCCAATATGAGTTGCAGTGGGTCTTGCAACACATTAGGGATGGGATGATGTTGGCTGATTTTGATGAATCCCCAAGATACTCGACCAGAGCAACTCAAGAGCACCTCTCACCTTAGATCGAGGAGGTCTCTGAAAAGACGAGTCTAACAAAGATTGAGAGCCAAGTATGAGAGCCGAGGAATACTAGTTAGTAATGACAAGCAAGAACTGTGTAAGCCTCATGGTGAATCCCGAAAGATGGAATGACCATGTAGGAACTACTATTTCTAGACAAAGTAATAAATGCAAGTAGACCCCTCTTAAAGAAAGTAGAGTGAGCCACCTTTTGATGGTGACCTCTAATGGAGAGCATAATTTCACTTGTAATTTGTAAAATGTGGAAATGCCATTAGGATGCCACCTAAGGAGCTCTCTTGCTTATTTAAGAGACTCCCTCTTTGTAAAGAGGAGATTTTTGTGTATTGTATCAACTCCATGTTGAAATGAGAAGAGTCTCCACAGGTTAGATGCATCCATTGAGCTCCTTGATCATGCTTGTTTTTTGAGTGAATGCATTCATGATCTTGCCCTTCCCTCATTTGTGTGTGGTTGTGGATTGTAGAGTGGATTAGATTTCCTGCTTTCCTAGAGTGGATTAGATCTCATTTCTTGTTTGTGGATTAATGTAGGAATCAACATTCAAGTAAACTAAATAGGCTAGAAATGTGGTGAAGATCCTGCATATTCTTGACATTCTAGCTCTTGACGTTCTTGGGATGTCCAGAATCAAAAGATTGGTTGGTTTCTTGATTCCTTGGGCTCTAAAATGATGTAGATTAGTTTCTTGTTCTAAGTTCTGTGGATTAATGCAGGTGTAGCTTAGTTTTAGTAATGTGTAGGATCTGATTCAGTTCGTTTTTAGAGTAGTAGCTGTAGAACTATTAAATGCTCATTTGGGCTGCATGCTGATCTATAAATGAATGTTCATGGCTTGCATCTCTGTTTGAGTGTGAGTGCCTTCAGAGAGAATGACCCTGAGTTGTCCTCTGACAGGCATGACAAAATACTACAAAGAATCAGTCCGTTTTTGCCTGGTCTGGGCATTGTAACAAATAAGAAAACAGCCAAGTAATGCCCAAACAAGCAAGAAATGGTTTCTGAACTAAGAAGTAAGCAAAAAAAAAAGTAAACAGATCCTCCCAAGTAGAGAATCTATCGACAATTCTCAATATTCACAATTAGTATTTCATAATATTTGTTTCTCCAATATTCACAATTTCACATCAGTATTCACAATCTTACGATTAGTATTCACAATATTCACAATTACTATTCACAATTTTCTCAATATTCACATCAATATTACATAGTATTCGTTTCTCAATATTCAAAATTTCACATTAGTAATTCACAATGTTTGCGATCAATATTCACAATCAAAACCTCAAAATCTTTATTTCTCAATATTCGCAATTTCAAATCATTATGCAGACCATCAATAAGTAGTCTTCAGGACGCATCTCTAAAAATTTGACCCATTTTTTCATCCATATGGAAGAGAATTTTGTATATGTCCTACAAAAGAAGACAAAATCTCTGAAATAATTGGATTAGAAAATGAGGTGTTATGTGTGAAAACTTATTGATGAAATTATATCTGTCATGAAAAGCGTAATAAACTAGAATTGCCTAGCTCAAGTAAAGCAAGAGTCAATGTCACCAAGATCTAGTTATCAATCAATCTCCACAGAAAACAAGAGAGAAGAGGCATAACATAACACAATACATGAGCTTTGAAAGATAAAGTTCAACTTACTAAAACTTATTAAATGTAACATGAATAAATTGAGAGAGAGAGAGAGAGAGAGAGAGAGAGAGAGAGAGAGAGAGAGAGAGAGAGAGAGAGAGAGAGAGAGAGAGAGAGAGAGAGATGTGAGAAATTGGCAAAAATCTAGCTTGGTATTTTATGATAGAAGTTTGTAAGTGAATCTCACATGTGTGGAGATGTTCCCACGTGTGGAGAATTGTAAAGTAAATCAAAATGTTTGATATAGGGGTCTCATAGAATTTCATAGTCAAGCATTTAGGTGTAGGATGTTGATATAGTCCAATTTGGCATAGATGATGGCAATTATCCATTTTCACTTGTAATGCCAATTGAGCCAGCCAAATAGAGCCAAATTAGAGTGTAAACAAGTGTCATGCTTTTGTTTGATGAAGCTTAAGAGGTCCAATATAGGATTTAGAGGTGGAACCTTGTGAGGTCCAATAGAAAATTGAGGTGTGCCCTGAATATAGTCCAATAGAATTTAGAGGTGAATGGATCAATGGTCCAATAGGATTAAGAGGTGTCAAAGTGTGATCCAATCATAGTTAAGCATAGTGGTAGCTAATCTATTAGTATCATTGTACTCCTCCTTTGGATCTAATTGATTTTGAGATTGAGTGAATTTTGAGTGTCATGAATTTTAGCTTTCTCTCTCTACCCGAGAGCTCATGATGGTTTTTCTCTCTCTACCTGAGGAGAGCAGCTTGTTTTTACTTAGAATACTTTTGGAACACTTCCCCACACGTGTGAGTGAGAGGTGAAGTGATTGAATGCATGTAGTAGTGTGTTTTTGCCATAGAATCAAAGATAGATCTTGAATCTCAATCTAGTCTTGATCTTGGTGCATCTACACACCTTAGGAGATCAAAAGTACATGCTGTGGACAGTCCACACGTGTGAAATTCAACATGGTATCAGAGCCTACCTAAGGTTACCATGCATTTTGATCCATTTGAGTGAAAACTATTCATCAATCTTGAGCTAGAAATTGTCAAGGCCCATTTTCCTAGCTATCTTGTTCAATTTTGGATCAAAAGAGATTAAAAGGACATTGATTGGGTCTGACCACTGTATGAATCAGGTGCTCAGACACATGTGAGGAACATCCAATTTCAGTTTGGGAGTTCTCTTTCATGTTTGATCCAAAAATCTTGCTAGATAGCTTGTTTTGCAGCTATTTTTGTCTAGTTTATGATGCAATCAATTTCATTCCATTTGGTTGAGCCAATCAAAAGTTATAAGCTTTTGAAGAGGGTTAGGTAGGGCACCTAGACCTGGGTGGACACATTTGGCTTGGTCAAAAGATTGCTTGTTTGATCCAAAATCCAGTTGAATGCTTACCAATCTCATCTATATGTGATCTAGGCACTGTTTTGAGATCTTAGCCATTTTGTTTCATGCAATATCATTGTATTTGAGTCAAATTTGGTTTCTTAGTGTATTTCACACGTGCTAAGAGTGTTTTATTCTAACTTTGCCCATACTCATCATTTGATGTGAAGTAGATCTAGTTTTGGAGAGATTGAGATAGCTAGTGAGAATCATCTCACAGTTTGTTGCAAGATCTTGCATAGGAGATGGTAGCACCATTATTGGATCCTATAGTGAGAGAGAAGCAACATTTTTTGTTCATCACTTTTATTTATCTCCACTTTACATGACTTCAATGAGTTCATACTTGTTGCAACCAAGTGAGAGATTGTCTTCTTCCAATTATTCAATATGGAAGTTGAGGATGGAGTCCATCTTGATACTCCAAGATGTGATGGACATTGTACTTGGGATTGAGGAGGAGCCTCAAGTCCTTCAAGAAGTACAAAAATACAAGAAGAGAGCTAGGATGGCTCTCCACTACATTAAGATGAATGTCTCTAATGAGATATTGAGGGAGATTGGTGATTGTTCTACATCCAAGGAAGCTTGGGATTGTCTCAAGTCCATCTATGAGGCTAAGAACACCTCTAGGCTCCTCACTCTTAGAAATAAAATATTCCAAAGTAGTCAAAAGAGTGATGAGAGTGCATCTAATTATGTTTTGAGAGTCAAGGATATTCATAGGGAGCTTGCATGTATTGGTGACTCAATCAATCAAAGTGAGCTAGTCCAAGCATTCTCTCAATGCTTGAGAGATGAATATGACAACCTTTTCCAATCCTATGCTATTAAGGAGGAGATACCAAGTTTGGAGGCCCTTCAAAGTGTGCTTATTTCTGAAGAATCAAGACAAGAGTACAAACTCTTGAGGATGGACAAGCTATCACTCAATCATGATGATGGCAAAGTTCTATTTGCCAAGCACAAAGAGAGGAGTAAGAAGCAACACCATCACTTCTCTAATGACAAAGCTAAAGACCAAGATGGAGAGGAGGAGGATACCTCTCATGCTTCTAATTCAAATCTCAAGAAGAAGATGATCAAGTGCTTTTATTGTGGCAAGAAAGGCCATTATGCCACCAATTGCTTCAAGAAGAAGAATCAACTCAATCAAGCCAACATCACCAATGAGAAAGAAGACTATATTGCAAGTGATGGAGAAGGCTCTCTTTATGGCATCAAGCTTCTCCTCTTCCACCCTTCAACAAGGATGACTCATGGTATATTATAGTGGAGCATCTTCACATATGTGTGGCTCCAAGAACTTTTTTTATCTATTATGCCTTATGATGGAGTCAAGAAGACCATATACTTTGAAAGTGAGCATGAGTGCAATATTGAAGGAGTAGGATTATTCCCTTGAAAGCTTGCATCTTCTA
>CM055110.1:32922328-32983435 GCA_029204225.1 Diphasiastrum complanatum | reverse complement strand
TGACTTCATTGAAGCAATGTTGATACCAATTTGATCATCAAAAAGCTTCCATTGGTGCTTTGCTATTTGTCTCCGTGGAAGATAGATTGATATCAAGAATTTTGCTTTCTTCCTTGAAATCATCAGCTTCATCAAAAGATTCATGATCTTGTTTGCTCAAAACATCTCGATCGATATCTACCTTTGGCTTGGAAGTTTGCCTTGGACTAGAGAAAGCGTTGTTCCATAGACATCAACAGTGGTACACAATTCAGGATTAGTAGTTCAATATCAATTGGCTGTTGTGTAATACCAGCCGATTGCAAGATAGAGTCAAAACGAGCAGCCATCTTGTTGTACATTTCTTCCCATCTTCGCTCTGACCTTTCTTGTAATTGTTGTCCTGTTTGTTATCCTGTATGGCAGTTAAAAGTGACCTAATATTTCTTTTGTTCCACCGCTCACTTTACTGATAGTAGGGTCTACACTATTATTTGATCTTCCATGAATATTGACCCACTATTGTTGAGTTGATGGTGTTTAGACTTACTACAAAATTGACATGGGGACTGGAAATTGTCGCTCCACTAGCCATAGTAATATTCCTTCCCTCCTTAAAATCGTTTGCATAAGCAAATGATGTACCCATCAGAGAAGGGCCAATCATACCTGTAGTGGCATAGAGAGAACACCCTTCATTGTCATCAATTGTTTCACTTTTATAGGCATCTTCATAGGCCTCATAATCAACATTATCATCTTCATTATGATCAAAATGTTGTTCTACAACATGGTGATGTCGTCTTTTGAGTTCATCAAGATCATAGAATTGCTCCATGGGCTCGTAGTGATATTCTGTTCCACTTTGCACCTGTTGTTGCTCATCCATGCTTGTCGCTTCAAACTGATCCTAAGTAGTCAATTGGAATTGATCTTGATCTTGATAATCATCATCATTGAACTCTAGTTATCCTGACCATCACATGGTTCAACTGCTTCATCTGCAGAGCCATCTTCAATGACTGGTTTGTGTTGTTCTTCACTTTGCTGATCGTTGTTGAAATCTTCAGAGGGGAATGTGGAGATGTAATGGAAACTAGTTTTAACAAGGTGTAGTTAAGCAGTAACAATAGGCATGAGTTTTTTTTATTAGAGAAAATAAAAAGGACTTTTGAAAAAATGTCAAATTTTGATCCCAATAAGACTTATACACTGACAATCTTGTTGAGCTAATGAAGTTTGCTTCTACGGCATTGAAATCCGAGCTCAAATGAATGAGATATGGTCAATCGAATGAATAAAACATAAAGTGTAAACAAGTTAGGACAAAGGGTCCTAAAATAAAATTAAAAATAAGAAGTACATAATGATGATGAAATGATGATCATTGTACTCAGCGCAGTGAACTGAGCAATTTTTTGTTCTTAATGCACTGAATTTTGACGTTAAACAAAAAGTTAAGGCTACATGAAGACAGGGAAATTACAAACTTAGAAAGGGACCTTTATAGAAAAGTTTGTTTCTTTGGAGCATTGGATCGTAAAAAGAAGATACCCGTAGAAATCTTAAAAATGATGGCTAATTTTTTTGTTGGTTACTTGTGCGCGGAAAATTCTGGCAGCATGAGCACAGGGGCAAGTAGGGTGCTCGGAAGATTCTGTCAGCGTGGGCACAGGGGCAAGTAAGAGAAAAAAAATCTCAACCGATGCTTTTTAGAGAGAGAGGATCTCAACCGACATTTTTATAGAGAGAGAAGATCTCAACCGACGGTTTTTAGAGAGAGAGGATCTCAACCGATGCTTTAGAGAGAGAGAGAAGTAGATGCAACCATTAAGGATGTGTTGAATCCATCCTCATATTCTTCCTCTTGAGCAATGTTCCCTTGATCTCCTTTGGCTTGTTGATTCTTCTTCAAGTAGCATTCTGAGGCAAAGTGTCCTTTCTTTCCACAAAAGAAACACTTTAGTTTTGCCTTGTTCTTCACTTTGCCTTTGGAGGTAGATCCTCCATTCTTCATCTCGGCCATCCTTGCCTTGATTTTTCTTGAATGGATTCTTTGGTTTTTCCTTGCTCCTTTAGATTTGTTATAACGTTTGACTTTCCCCTCTCCTCCCATTAAGAGACATGCTATGCATCTTGTCTTGAGGGTGTAGAAGCCTACTCTCCTCGGCCACAAGTAACATTGTGCAAACTTTTCAATGGATGGAAGAGAGTCTTGAATGGCAAATTGATTGGACTAATTTGGTAAACTCATTCACTTAGACCATTCAAAATGATTTGTACTAGTTCTTGATCTTCGATCTTCTCTCCTATTGCACCTAACTCCTTGTTAAGAGAATTTGATCCTAAGAACATACTCCTTGTCCACTCTCTCCACTTCCTTTCATGGCTTTTGAAAACTTGATTTCTTAGCATGAGGATCTTGAAGTATTGTTGGATTCATAAATGCTCTTTAATGAATCCCAAGCCTCTTTGGATGAGGTACAAGAAGACACCTCTTTCAAGAGGTCATTGCATACATTTAAACTTATGCATGGTAGAGCTTAATCTTGCTCTCTTCTGTATTTGGCATGTCTTGGGAGTTAGAGGCTTTTTCTTCTCTACTCCTTAACTATGTCATATAGATCATCGGATCACTAAGAGTGATATCCATTCTCACTTTCCAAATGGAATAATTTGTGGAGTGAGTCTCTCACTTGATTCCCATCAAATATCCCACCCATGATGACATTTTAGAATGAATGCTCTTTTAAAAATCACAAAGATTTTTGAATTTTAAAAGATCTATGAAAAAGGGCCTAAGCTTACTAGAATGCCCTATAGGCTCGTCTCTATCAAACTAGCACACAAGCTTGAATGATACTAAAGATCGTACCAAAAATTTCTAGCTTTCACTCTCACAAAAAAAATTGCTTTACACTTTTCATAAGAGATTTTCACTTCAACTAAGGATCTGAACAAATCAGCCCTCTTAAGATCTGATCTTAGACTCTAAAAATAAATGCTTCAATGATCCAAAAACTATTTGGTCATAGGCATTAGTTTAGAATGAATCTAGATCATTACTATGCTTCAAAAAGCACCAAAAATGAACTAGTATTGTGATTTTGGGACCAACAAACACAAAGTAACTTGAATTGAAAGTTGTTGTACAGTTTCACACGTGTGAAAAGTACATACACAGCCTCCAAGTCATTTTTATCCAAATGATTACAAGCTATCACTCTAGAAGAACTCGCCCTCACTAGTATTGGCCAAAAAACAAATTTTGCCAATGATCTTTACAAGATTTATGATTCAATGATCACTCTCTTACTTAGCTCTGATACCATGATAAATTTTACAGTTTTTAGGACAATAATGATTGTACTTTACAATCATAGAGAGTTATTGGTTGCTTAATCAATGAATCTATCAAGTTCTACACATTAGATCTTGATCTAGATTTACTACACTTGGATTTAAGCAAGAGCAATGGATCAACACATCATTCTTTTAGTGAGAGCGGCTTCACACGTGTGGAGTACTGTCCACTGTATGGCCTGCACCTGAAACAACAAGTACAATGATACTAGATAGCAATCATGCATAAAAATCACAAGACAAATGACTAGAAATCTCACAAAAGTGAAGAGTGCAAAAGTCTCATCAATTTTCTTAGCAAAATGATGATCCTTTTATGGATCAAGTACATCCATTAGTCTGGTACAGTCCAGCAAGACTTCACACGTGTGAAGAGTGCCACATCACTCAGATCTATCCATTTTATCCATCCTTGATCCTTATCCAATAGTTGACCTTCTAGAATATGACTAAAGTCCAAAAAGCTAGTCTCCTAGAATATAGGAATATTCCCTACAAAATAAGATCTAAGGAAAATGGTCAACTCTTATCTTCTAGTACTCTATACACACGTGTGAACATCCACTTGCCATGTGGGAGCATTTACTCATGCACATGCAAGGAAAAGCTAATTTGTAGGTGACTAGTCAACTTGACTAAAAAACTAGTCATTTCATGTTCACACTAACTAGAATGATACAAAATCAATTTGGATATATACAAACATGAAAAGTACATCCTTTCACACGTGGGAACAGGCTCCACACGTGTGAAATCATATCATCAACATATTCTAATATTTGATCAATATTTACATGAACCAATGTCAAGTGAGAAGTGACAATTTTCAGCACCTTGAAATATCCTCTTTCACCTGTGCAATCAATGTGTCGCTCTTTGACAGAATTAGTGTGTCGTCATCATAGACACCAATAATGATTACTTCACTATATAAAATCTTTACACTGTAGACCCACTTGCACTTGACAGTTTTCCTATCCGTTGACACTCGTTCAAGAGTCTAGACTTTGTCCTTCTTCATGGAGTCCCATCTCGTGTTCCATGGCCTTTATCCATTTGTCTTTTTCTGGACATTAAACAGCTTCTTGATAGGTTTGTGGTTCACCTCCAAATCCACAAAACTCTTCTGATACAGAAGCTGAGTTGTCTGGTATGTACCTGACAGGTTGTCTTCTTTCTCTACTAGATCTCCTTGGAGATGGTGCAGGATCAGCGACTGCTTTGTCTTTTTTCTTCATATTGACAACAGAACCATTGTGCGTTGTAGGTGTTCTGGGTACAGGCTGCAGGTCTTGCTACTCATTGTTTGAACTGTCACTCAGTTCATTCATAGTTTGAACATCTTGATCTAGATGTTCAAGATCTGTTCCCTCTTTTGGTGTGGGCAGGTCATAATACTACTTGTTGAGAATCTGGAAGCTGATTGGATCTTCATTAGCCATCGTTATTCCTTCATCAAACTTGACGTCTCTGACAGTCTTTACTTCGTTGCTCTCCAACATGTAGATCTTGTATAGTATGATGAATGTACATCATAGCCTACTAGGAATCCTTGCTCCACCTTCTCATCCAGCTTCTTTCTCTTCATGTTTGGAATGTGTGGGGGGTGTTATCAAGAGTGATCCACCAGTTATGTGAGTGGTAGAAAATACTTTCACTAATACATTCCCATTATTATTTTTACTAATATTTTCATATCCATCGCCAACTTTGGCTAGTCTATCTCCTTCAAAGCAAGCTACTCTTGGATGTTAGAAATGCCATGCAGATAAGCACGGGTTCGAAAATTGTTCACCTAAGTTGGTTTCTCTCATTGCATATATTTGTTGATTTTTCTCAAGTCAAGTCTTCGAAGGACACCAACTTTATTTGTTTGCAAAAATTTATCGGATGAGACTTTGTCAGATCTCATGGATCAAGGCTAGGATAGTAAAACAATTAATGATATAGAATGCAGGATAAAACAGTTGTCAATGATTTTCCATTATCATATAAAAACAAATGCTCAGTCTCACATTTAGCTGTCTGAGATTCAAGAAAACTGATGGTACATGGCTACCACTAGATCAAGACTTCCAACTAATCGAGTAGTATCAACATGAAGAAAGCACAAAATACTTGCTAGAGAATTCTTAAGATAATGAGTAATTCTTGATCAATTGGGTGAGTTAAGAATATAGATCTATTGGTTGAACTTTAAATTTCTTTACTCAAGTACATACCTGACTGAGATTGTGTGGATCTCACAGACATTTTCATTAAGTAATTACTTACTTATGAGGAATTTGCTTATCTTTCAGATTGTAGTTTATAAGTGCTTGTGTACAAAGTTCAGTCTATATCTCCAGACTCTCTAGAGCATGATCATAGCTCTCATGTGATTTTAGGCACATGAACCATTTTCTCCATCAAGAAAACTCTCCAAGAGAAGCTCCAAGATCTCTTAAAACTCAAAATTACAAAACGAACAAAAGCCTCCAAATTTAGCACGACCTCAGTTATTTATAGTGGTCATTTGTGCCTCTACTATAAGTTTGGGCCTTATTCAACTAAATTGGGCCTTACAACCATTATTACAATTCAACTATTCTCAATTCTAGCGAGGTTGTTTGAACCACTTTATTAACTCTCCTATTGACTAGTTCTAATCTAATTTAGCTCCATGGCTATATTTGGCAATTCATTAGTAAGCTCATGGGCTAACTACATGTAGCACATGACAGAAAGTCCACCACCAAACCATGCTTTTAGCCTCCTATAAAATAGGAGATTTGGAATTTGTCCCATATGAAAGCTATGTACAATGGATATGAACTTTGCACATGCATTTTCACACATGTGGATAGGTCATTACACGTGTGGATCCACATAGATATCAAACAAATAACTTAATCAAGGTGAAAATTGTCAAATCCAATAAGATGTATGATTCAAGTGTCCTAATCTATAATGCCAAAGTAATGTCTTATTGACAAGAACAAAGGTCTTCAAGGCTTAACTTCTATCGGAATAACAATGAGTCAGTCTATATAAGTATCCATGCCTCTTGCTGAGTGCAAGGATCTTACTTGTCCTATCGATAATTCGGTACTGATCAGACTCAAACTCTACCCTATGACCTAAATCAGTAATTCTACTTACCAATAACAGATTCATAGAGAGTTTAGGTACATACAAAACATTTTATAGTGTTTTGATTTGATCATGTTGGAACTTCAATCTTATAGTGCCTTCACCTTTGATAGTATGTGTGCTATCGTCACCAACATGAACTAATTTCTTTGTACTGCAAGGCATATAGGAGTGAAAATGCTCACGATGATTGGTCATATGTTGAGTAGCTCCCGAATCTAGAAACAATAAATTATCAACTTGCGTCTTTTGATCTTTGATCATAAACGCTCCTTTGTCCATGTTGATTGTAGGAGATTGAGATGATACTACGACTACATTCGCCTATTGATCTAGTTGGTTATTGGCATTTTTTTTTTTAGAATTCTGTAACCCTGAATCTCATGATTACTGTGTTTGCAATACTTATAGAACTTCTTCTTCTTTGACTGTGGATTTGATAATTGCTCTTGACTTTGTGTCGGCTTTTGATTCGATGTGGACTGCTTAGAGCTTTTCTTCTTCTGTCGCTTAGAACCTTTATTGACATATAGAGCGTGAGATGATGAAGTCGAAGAGGTGTCTTGACTTATTCGATTATCGTCTTGCAACAACATAGTGATAACTCTAGTGAGAGTTAAATCTGAGTGTGTCGATATGATCATCACCTAGTTTTCATATGTAGAAGGCAAGCTTGATAGCAATTTCATAATTGCGTGTTGATCGTCGATGGTTGATCCGACATTTGCCATCTATTGCAAGAGATTGTTAAACTGGTTAACGTGATTCTGAAGTGAATCACCATTTCACATCTTGAGTTGAAGTGATGCAAAAAATAATGATGGAACGCAAATTGCAAATATCAATCAAGCTCTGAAACAAAACGAAACAAAACGAAGCAAAACTAGGCAAAGAGAAAATTGAATAAGTCTGATATTGACATTGCTAAAGCGAAATCATATTAATCGCGAATGAAAATAATTCGGATGTATTTCAGATATGATTGATGGTCACTGCCTGCTATATGATTCCTACAATCCTCCAGAAAGTAGACAGGCACTGCTGATCTACGTTATAGATTAATACAACATTCAACAAAACTGAACCAGTGTGCGAAATCGATAAAACAAGTGAGTGAGATACACATGCGATAGTAGACAATAGTTCATTCAAGATCAGAAAAAATTGAGAGTGATATGTGTGTAATAGCTATAGTATCATCTATTGATCCTCTTGATTTCGAGGGTTGTATGATAGACCCACACAACGCAGTGGCGTGAGAGAGAATAGTGTCCTCTCAGGGATAGTGTCTCACTTACTAGTGGACTTCTTGGATCTCTGTAGATCCTGCTTACAAAGTTGTCTCGCTCATAGGTGGACTTCTATTCTGTATATTTTCTATCTACTACTGTATATATTTTATACATCTAGTAATTGAATACATTCAAAGTAGCATATTTGATTGGATAGATTAAACAATTTATAACTAATCATGGATTAAAGAGAGGTGGATTAGGCATGTCCTAACGTTCTTCTGCTGACGTCATCATATCATATCAGGATTTTTTGAACTTCATGGTACTTGCATGATCTTCATGATCCTTTGGAACGTGAAGGTCATAAGATGTCGCAAAGATTTTTGTGTCGCTTTGAGTCGTTTGACTTTCACGTCGTCTGACTTTCTCCTGTTGTATCACAAACATTTTTCTTTCACGAACATTTCACGTTCGTGTCTTTTCGTTAGGATGTTCGAGAACATTTTTGCTTTGTGTCTTTTCGCCAAACTAAGAGCTAAAAGCTAGCAAATCTTTGGTAATAGAAACGTTTTTTTTTCCTCAGGTCCCTCTCAAAGCGTGGTAGCTTGATGACTCCAAGACTGCTCCTCTATTTCTCAAATAGACCTTTGTCTAAGGCCTTTGTGAAAATCTTAGCCACCATTTCCTTTGTTCCAATGAAAATAGTGTGCAGTATCTTCTTCCCGATCAGATCCCTTATCAAGTGATACTTGATTGCGATGTGTTTTGTTCTTGAGTGAAATACAAGATCCTTTGTCAGATGTATTATCCATCTTCAAAATCAAAGGCTCATTCCTTGTTTTGACTAGTTTGTCAAGAAACTATTTGAGGCAAATGATTTCATTACCCATCTTTGTTGCTGCAACGTACTTTACTTTGCAGGATGACTAAGCCACAATGGTCTGCTTCTTGTTGACCCAGAGAATTGCTACTCCTGACGCGATGGTGCATCCTCCTGAGACACTTTTGCAGTCATCTTTGAGAGATGCCTAGCTAGCATTACTGTAGGAATGCATCTAGAACCCTGCATCATGAGAATAACAAAAAAAAAAAACTTTCGTTAATTGAAGGTATTGCAAAATTCATTTCGCAATCTTCCAATGAGTTGAGCTTGGATTCGTATAGAATTGGCTTATCTTGAACACGGCATAAGCAATGTCAGGACGTGTGTTATCTACAAGGTACATCAACGATCCAATCATCATCCTATATGCTGTAAGATGCATCAATTCTTTTTTATGACCCGAAAGTGAAGTAGAAGACTTTGTCGGGTTTTTTGCCATTTTCGTCTGTTGAAGTTTGCGAGTTAAAATGTAGATTATTGCGACAAATAGTTAAAAAATGAAGACTTCTTTGAGAGAGTGATTTACATAGAGGAAAAGGAGGGCTGTTAGGATGAGTAGGTGTAAGATTAAATTCCAACACATCGCACTCCCAATACAGGCAACAGCCTTGTTGGTCACCACATGTTTGATCGTCAGCTCCGCTCATGTCGACAAGATCTCCAAAATCTCCTTTCGATACCTTCTTTTCTATTTCCATACTCACTGTACCCATCTCCTACCCACATACAATTGGGCCCACCTGGTCTACAAAGAGCTATATTTAGCTCTTAACAAACCCAATAAATCACTACTGGTGGCTTACAAACCGACATTATTCTAGCCAAACTTCCTGACACCCATCCCCGCCCTGCAAAACCCACTGCTGCTTGCCAAGGCCCTTTTTGTTGGAAATTAAGCCCAGAGTTGTCTCCTTGGTGAATGACTAATTCCTATTTCATGATTCTTCGTGCATGCTTATTGATCATTGATATAGGGTCAGGTGAAACCTATTTTTGGTTCAAAGTCTACTCATTTGATACCTGCAAGAATCATAACTTAGATAGCCAAACTATTTGAAGAACATCTACAACGGGCTTCCAGTTGATCTCCAGCAAAGGGTAACCAATCCTGTCATAATTTCAAGCTCAAATGTTAAGTTTAATAACTTGAAGTCATTGGAGACTTGGCCATCTTCAAGGACTTCCACAAAACTTGCATTTAGAACAAGTCTGCAGATTTATACTACTTTTTCAACAGTCTGTAGAAATACACTAAGTGTCGCACAGTTCACATTTTTCGCACATACTCGAAAACTGTGACACTTGCCTTCTACTTCTTCCGATCAATTATTTTGAAGAAGTCAACTTGTTCATAGTTTAAAAGTTTAACTATTTTCAACACCTTCGGCTTTTTCGCATTTTCCTTAGAATGCGAAGAGAGAGAGAAAATTCCCGAAGGTCCTCTACTTTTAAGGGTTAAACTGTTAAAGGCACCTTCGCCTTGTTTTTAAGGACACTTTCAACTTTTTAAGGACACCTTACGGGCACCTTCGGCTTTTTCGCAAAATTTCGAAAAGAGAGAAAAATGTCGAAGGTCATCTATTTTGAACAAGGAACATTCCCAGCCACTTCCCAAAATTTGCGAAGTGAGAGAAAACCACTTCACTCAAAATGCGAATTGAGAGAATTTGCGACATCCTTGTCCGAATCTGTGAAAAGTACAGTACTAAGGACCATAAATGGATCTTTGAATGATCCACAAGGTGATTGTATGCTTGTTAAACAATCTATCAGAAACTAGTCATCAGAAAACAAGATCTAGTTTAGCAGCTTGATAGGAAACAAGTAGAGACAATCAAAGCATTGATCAAATAGTCTAATCCAACTCCACACGTGTGGAAATAAGGCTGTAGTACGACCTGTAGACAGTGTTTACAAAGTGCCAAAGCTGGGTTTCATTGGAAAAATAGAGTAATCACCATACAATGAGAGGAAACTCGAGTTTCTCCTTGAGGCTCCAAAAAGTTTCTATCTTCTCACTATGGAGAATGGAAATACATAGTAAAACACACTTCCTTTGCAAAGTTAGGTGAAAATCCAGCATGTAATAAGGAAGTAGACTCCACTTTCTTGCCCTAATGTGAAAACCCTAGTCTAGATCCAAGAGTCATGCTTGGTAGGTGCTTGGTAGGTACAAATCTCATCATAAATCATGGTCTAGATCCTACAAAGTAGGAATCACTACCAAATAGACACAACCACTCCTCTTGACTCGTGGTAACCTACTTTAGGTGTGTATGTACAAGTGGCACTTTGGCCATTCAAGTAACCAACAAACAATATTGACAAAATGTACAATATTCTACATGGCTAGATTTGCCAATGTAGGCAATTTTTCACACTCCTCCTCAAATCTAGCCTTAGAGATCACAATGCTTTTATCAATAACTCCAATTGAAGATCTAAGCTTGACAAATGAATCTTTAGGTAAAGGTTTAGTAAACAAATCAGCCAAGCAACTTGATGATGGCACGTGTTGGAGCTTGATCTCTTTAGCTTGCACTTTTTCCCTCACGAAATGATGAGCAATTTCGATGTGTTTGCTCCTTGCATGGAATGTAGGATTAGTTGCAAGTGATTGGGCTGATTGGTTGTCACAATAGATGATAGGGATCTCCTCCTCCATGACATGAAGCTCCACCAATAGCCTTTTGAGCCACAAGACCTCCTTGCATGTTGATGTCAAGGCCTTGTATTCGGATTCTGTGGAAGATAGGGAGATGGTATCTTGCTTTTTGGAAAGCCATGATACTACTCCATCACATAGAAAGGTGGCAAAGGCACTTGTTGATCTTCTATCCACTTTGTCACCTGCAAAATCCGAGTCACTATAGGCTCTTAAGCCAAGATTAGTTCCTCTATACAAAATACCAAAATTCTTAGTGAATGAAATGTATCTAAGAACTCTTTTGGCCATCTTCCAATGTGAAACTAGAGGACTTTGCATGAATTGGCTTAACTTTCCAACACTATAACTAAGATCAGGTCTAGTTATAGTTAAATAGATCAAGGAGCCAATAAGCCTTCTATATAATGTGATGTCCTCAAAGGATGCTTCATCACAACCAATAGATGCTTTTACATGTTGCTCCATTGGTGTCTCAATGCCTTTACAATTCTTCATTCCAAATCTATCTAGGATGGATGTAGCATATTTAGATTGACAAATGAAGCTAAAATCACATCCTCTAATAACCTCTATTCCAAGAATGAAGCTCAATAGGCCGAGATCTACCATCTTAAACTCTTTTGCTAAAGCAATTTTTACATCTCTAATTCCATCTAGATCATTACCACTCAAGATAATGTCATCTACATACAAAACAAGAATAATGATCATGCCATCATGAAAACTTATATACAATGATGGATCATAGGCACTCATTACAAAATTGATGGAAATGAGAAAAGAGTTTAGCCTAGAGTACCATGCTCTAGGTGCTTGCTTGAGCCCATAAAGGCTCTTCTTCAAAAAACACACCTTTCCTTCATGCTTTGCCTTGATGAAGCCCTCGGGTTGCCTCATGTAGATCTCTTCCTCCAAATAACCATTGAGGAATGCATTTGTGAAGTCAAGTTGGAATAGCTCCCAATTGAAGGTTGTAGCAAGACTAATGATCAACCTGATAGTAACAAGCTTAGCCACAGGAGCAAAAGTCTCATCATAGTCAATGCCTTTGGTTTGTAAAAGACCTTTGGCAACAAGCCTAGCTTTATGCTTGCTTATTGATCCATCTTGATTATACTTCAATCTAAACACCCACTTGCAATCAAGAGGTTTCTTCCCTTGAGGAAGATCCACAAGATCCCAAGTATGATTCTCAATAAGAGCATCATACTCTACTTGCATAGCATCCATCCAACTTTTAGACTTACAAGCATCTTCATAGCATGTTGGCTCATCTAAAATTGAAGTAAGAAAGGTGTAAGATGTGAAAGATGATGAGCCTTCCCTTTGATCACCTTGACCATCATAGGTGAGCCTCAATGGCTCGGATCTTGCCCTTGTAGACCTTCTTGGAGTTCTTGGAGTTCTTGCATCTTGAGGTGGATCCTCAAGTTCTTCTTCACTTGGAAGCTCCTCCTCCATCCTAGCATGATCCTTGGCATCAAGATTATTAGTAGCATTATCATCCAAATCACAAGCATGTCCTTCATCAAAAATAACATCCCTACTCACTATCACCTTGCTAGTGATGGGATTGAAGACTCTATAACCTTTGCTATTCTCACCATATCCCACAAAGATGCCTTTGATGGATGTTGCATCATCCTTCCTTCTCTTATCCAAGGATTGGTGTACATAGCAAGTGGATCCAAAAACTTTGAGATCTTTGAGATTGGGCTTCTCTCCAAATAGAGCTTCAAATGGTGTGATTCCTCCAATGGCTTGGTTTGGCAATCTATTGCACAAATAGTTAGCACAAGTTAGTGCTTCACCCCAAAATGGTTTAGATAGAGAAGCATCTAGCCTTAAGGCCTTAGCACACTCACAAAGAGATCTATTTCTTCTCTCACTCACTCCATTTTGTTGAGGGGTGTATGGACATGACAACTCCCTCTTTATGCCATTAGAAATACAAAAGTCAATCAACTTATTGGAGACATATTCACCTCCATTATCACTCCTTAATGCCTTAATCTTGGTACTAAGTTGATTTTCTACCAAAGTCTTGAACTTTACAAAAGAATCAAACACCATTGATTTGCTAGACAAGAGGTACATCCAACAAAATCTAGAATAGTCATCAATGAAGATTACATAGTACTTGGCACCACCATTAGACTCATGTGAAAAACTATGAACATCCGAATGGATGAGTTCAAGAGGAGAGTTTGATCTTGATGTAGATCTTGAGAAGGGTAGCTTGTGAGCCTTTGAGAGGCTGCATGCTTCACATCTCTTCCCACACTTTGACAAATGCTTGGGGAGTCCAACTGCAAGCTCCTTTGTAGTCATAGATTCCATGGCTTTGTAGTTGGGGTGGCCCAACCTTTTGTGCCACAGTTCCACCTTTGATAGCTCCACCTTTGCCAAGTTAACACTCTCCACTGCAATATTAGCATCAAGCTTAAACAATCTACCTTGCTTAAAGCCTTTGGCTATACATTCATCATTTCTAAGGATGGAACAAACTCCATGCTTAAATTGTACATCTAGGCCATTATCCATTAACTGGCCAACACTAAGCAAATTCTTGGTTAACTTAGGAACATAAAGAACATTATCTAGATTCATCCTTTTGGATGATCCCACATACAAGGGAATTGTTCCTATTCCACTTATCTTACATTCTTGACTACTTGCAGTATAGATTGATCTATGTAAGTCATTGTAAGAAAGTAAGGTGGAGAATATGTCCTTTTGATATGTCATGTGGGAGCTTGCCCCACTATCAATCCACCAAGAATCATTGGTGTTGTTCTTGGATGATGGTGGTTTGTTGGAAACCATCAAGGATGACTCTTCATCCTCCTCTTCCTCCTGATGTGCAATGTTGCTTTGTTTGCTCTCTTGTGCCTTCTTCTTCTTGAGACATTCTGATGCAAAATGTCCTTTCTTTCCACAGAAAAAACATTTGTACTTGGACTTGTCTTTGATCTTGCCCTTTGAGCTTGAAGCCTCATCCTCCTCCTTGGTCTCCTTGAAGTGCTTCTTCTTGCCATTGGTCTTCTTCTTGCTTTTAAATGAGAAATTAGCTTTCTCATCACCATCCTGCAGAGAAATAGCATTCATTCTTGCATTGGTATGCAACATCCTACACTCTTCAGCTACTAATACACTGTGTAGCTTTTCTATAGTAGGCAAAGTGTCTTGGATTGCAAAGCTTTGGACCAAATTTGTAATGCCACTCCCTAGACCATTTAGGACAATCTGAACAAGCTCACTATCTTGAATCTTCTCTCCAATGGAAGCTAACTCCCTATTAAGAGACTTGATTCTTAGCACATAATCTTGTGCATTCTCATCACTCCTCTTCATGCTTTGTAGAATCTGGTTCCTAAGCATGAGAACCCTCGAAGTGTTACTAGACTCATAGATAGATTTTAAAGATTCCCAAGCCTCTTTAGCACTCTTACATGATGATACTTCCCTTAAAAGATCATTGCTTACATTCATCTTAATACAATGAAGTGCAAGCCTAGACCTCTTCTTGTATCTCACTAATTCCTGTGCACCTAGAGGTTCATCTTCATCATCTATTAGAAACTCATAAAGATCCTGGAGCACCATTAGTGACTCCATCCTCACTTTCCAAATAGCATAATTGGTAGAATTTAACCTCTCACTAGCTTCTAGAAGGTAGGCTCCCACTGATCCCATCTTACTAGCAAGATTCTACACACAAGATATAGATTTGTTTGGACCTGAAACTCACAAAGGTTTCAAACTTGCAGTGTTTCACTCAAATATTGACTTCTAATCCAACAGATGGATTTGTAATCACAGTTCTATCACTCCCTCACAAGCTGGAATGAAGATAAAATGAGATGAAAACTACACTCAAGCAAATCTTGCCAATCTTGGCTATTCTTGGACAAAAACTGACTCTATCTCTCTCATTCACTTTGATGTACTTTCAAGACCTGGTTTCCACTTTAAGAAGGCCATCGCAGTTGATGCAGCTGTCATTTGAATCAGTATGAAACAGACAATAACTGCCCAACCTTCTTGTGAGGCAGAGTATGTTGTTGCAGCCAAGATGGCTAATGAGTTGACATGGCTCAAACAGTTCCTAGATGGACTAAGAGAGAGCACCAACAAACCACTAATGTTGTACACGGACAACACTTCTACTATACATTTGACAAAGGATCATGTGTCTACAAATTACTGTCACTATGAACAAAAGGTCGAAATTAAAACACAATCAATTGATTTAGCGTGTAATACTAGAAATTTGAGATATTGTAGTAAACATGTCATTGGAATAACTTTCTACACAGAAATATGCTAGTTTGTCACACTTTTGCTCTAAAGAAAATCTTTACTCAATGGAAGCATGGTTTTGTATTGTTTATACAAATCAATTTATATCCATCAATGAAGTAAAACATACTCTCATTTCAACAGATGTGATCAAACTAAACCAAAAGTTGCAACAACTGTTTCCCAGTCGTCTGCTTGAAAATGCTTAATTTTCAAAGTTTATATGTTGAGTAAAAGCTCTCCTTGTCTGAGGATAGTTACTAGGGACTAGCACACAGAGAAATAGACTTGTCTGTTTCCTATGATAACTGGAGATCCAATCAAATGAAGAACTGTACTCAAGCATTTGCAGACCATAAACTGTAGCAAAATAACATCCACTAGATAAATAAAATTCTCCACAAATAAAATACTTATCTTGTGAGAATGTCCGTGAGATCCATAGGTTCTCAAATAAAATACTGGAGTAGAGAGATTCAAAATACTGGAGAGAGAGATTCAAAACATTGATCTGAATTCTTATTCAAATAATAGATCAAGAATTAATCATCACACTTAAGAGCCATCACCATTTCTTATAATCCTCTTACAATAATTCAGTATCTATTTATGACCTGTCAACCATAAATATTTAGATTCATATGATTCGTCAATCATAATTTCCTAGAATCCAAAATCATACTTAATCATTTACAGAATACTGGAGTATATGTCCAACAAGGAAAGTAAGAGTCATTCCAAAATCTTTTTGTGAGTCTCGTAAAGCAACAATCAAGCGCATGGTGATCCATCTTAAAGATTCCTTGTGGGCTTTGTAAATACATAGTAAATACGACAAAGAGTCGTTCCCCAAGAAGATGTTGCATAAGAAACCGGTTAGTTTTTCCATTACATATGTGATAGTTTTCGTAACTGAGTTTTCTTGATCATTAGGAAAGGGGCTAAAGTTAGGACTGTTAAGTCTATCTAGGGCAAGCTTCCGTACAAGGAATCTACATACAAAACTAGGATTGTGTAATGCTTTGTCAATGCCATTGATGTAGAGCAAATTTGTGAGCCATCGTCTTTCATTTTTAGTAGTTTGTATTTTTGTAGTTGTGTCCTTTTTGCCATATAGCCAAGTTCTTTTTTTGATATTTTCTAGGGCAATGTTTATACAAAAAGTCGCATGCTCCCTTATTGTAATTTCTTCATCCAAATGTTTGTGCGTGGGCAAGAGTTTAATTACTTTGAACCGTCCATCATAAAGTTCAGAAGCCACCTCATTAACATTATTCTTTCTCAAAGTAATATGATTGAGAACCATTTCTAAAGATTTACGTAAAACAGGGCTTTTAACAATATTGTTATTTATAGAAATGATATGCCCAAATTTTTCAGCAACAAAGTTCATCAATCTATTAAGAGATAAGCATTCACAAGTATGCGAGTTTTCTATGTCAAAATCACAGAAAACATCAAAGAGAAAATACCAAACACTTTTGACACTTGGTAGGTAAGTCCAACCGAACGTAATATCATGAAAGCGTTCATCTACAACATCGAATAGTCTGAATAAAACATGAGTGTAAAAAGTCTTCACATGGATTGCTTCAAAAACTCTATTGCGGTAACATAAATGTAAAAAAGAGCTCCCTGAATCACTGCTAGTAGTCAGCTGAAGACGTCCTGTCACCGAGAAACTAACTTCTCTCCTTTTTGTCCTTTTCCCATCCTGCACATCGATTAATCCCGGTAAAAATTCAGCCTTTTGATAGGTAGGTCGCTCTTTGCACTACTTTCTCCTTCCTTTCCAGTGAACCGTCTTTTCTTTCCTGTCCCTGACCCTAATACAATTGAGTTTAGATTGTTGAGATTAAAATTGCCCATTCTTTTGCTTGTGTTCTGAAAGTATTTATCTTGGAGTGTGAAAAAGCTTGATCATTTCAGAAGGCGTTCTATCTCACGTATGTTTTCAGCATCTCCCAGGTATATTTTCAAACACGCATATATTTGCACGTACTATCTGAAAACATATGCTGAAAACACGTTCTATCTCACATATACTGTCAAATGATTCGTACTATATTGAGCATGCTTCCTCACTGGTCCATCGCTGGACAACGAACAATATTTATGATAAAAAAAGCCATGAAAACATAAGTGTGATCCCTCACTGTATCCATCGTTGGACAGTGGACCAACACTATCATATTTATCACTAAAAAAAGGTTGATGTCATTCATATATTGTAAAGAGATGAAGGCAAAGATATGAAATGAGCAAAACCACATACCGTAAAGCACAAAAGGATGGCTTCAAGCTAGGTAGGGCGCATTCTTTGTCATGAGTGGATTTCCAAACCTTCTCTGCACCGCATAGTAGGAAAAACTCCTTTGAAGACAACTGATATATAGTAGTTCCAGAGGAAGCTTCGTGGAAGAGCCCTTTTAACCAAATTTGGTGGAAAACTATTTTTTGAAAAGTGCAATAAATGGTTGGGTTGGCAAAAAAAGTTTAGGACCCTCGAATTGGATATATTTTTTGTGACTTGACCAAGGGTGAGAGAGAGAGAGAGAGAGAGAGAGAGAGAGAGAGAGAGAGAGAGAGAGAGAGAGAGAGAGAGAGAGAGAGAGAGAGAGAGAGAGAGAGAGAGAGAGAGAGAGAGAGAGAGAGAGAGAGAGAGAGAGAGAGAGAGAGAGAGAGAGAGAGAGTACTCCAACTGTCACGGGTGATCTACATCAAGTTTTAGTTACATGGAGTGATTTCTCAATGGGCTAAGCTGAGTGACGAGTGATTGGTACCAAATTCAAGCCATTTAAATGTCTTGAAGTCAAAATTCTGCTAATTTCATCACTCAATGGACAATCATGAGTGATGAAGGCCAAAAATCCAACTAGCTTGAATGCTAAGTAGCAACTTCGGGCTATCTCATGTGATAGGAATCAAATTCTATCAACAAGTCGTGGAACGCGATCAATTTGGATATACTAAACTCGATGCTGGACAATAAGGATGGATCGATGAGCCATGTAAAGAAACATGGACCAAAATTGACTTTTCTCATATGTATACATCATACTCAAACTGCCACGGGTTGTTGACATCAAATTCAAGCCATCTTGTACAAGACAATTCCATCTGTAAGGGTCAAAACGTATTGTCCCAAACGTTAGATTGATCAAGTCCAGTCACTCAATCACTTTGATTACTTCAACATCAAATCTAAAGTTATCTTGTGTGATAGGAGGTCCGAAGTCGACAAATCTTGATATACTGGACTTGAAATTGGTTGAGTCTAATCACTTGATCAGCCATGTCAATTGATAAGCACCAAAATCACATGTTTGGCATCTAATTTGATATATGTTGAGTGATAGGCACCAACAAATACAATCATTCAATGTCTTTAAGTCAAAATTCAAGTAATAGGCACCAAAATCACATGCTAGGCATTGAATTTGAGCTATTTGAGTGATAGGTACCAAATTTGAGTGACAAGGGCCAAAATGGGGCTATTTACTTTGATAGACATCTAGTTTGAGCTATCTCATGTGATGTTGGTCAATTATGATCACTCAATGAGCTATTTGAAGTGATAGACACCAAGATTGATTTGTCTCGCATGTAAGCATCGAATTCAAGTTACTTGAATGTTCTAAACTCATGATTCCACTAACTTGATCTCTCAATGGACAATCTCTAGCTATAATAAGGGCCAATATTGCAGTATTTCAAGTTGTCTATATTTTGAGTTATATCATGTGGTCCTTTGTCTATTCCATTGATAAGGGATAAAAAAATTATCCATGCACAATGAATTCCAGTTATCTCTTGTGATAGGGATAAATTTCATTGACAAGGGGTTGAAGTCAATCTATCTTAATGTCCTAGACTTGGCATTGGGTGACAAGCTGCAAAATTGCACGTTAGGCATCAAATTTTGGCTTTCCCAAGTGATAGGCACCAAATTTGATCTATTTAAGTTTTGTAAGCTCAACATAAATCGGAGTCGGTCACTCTTTTTTGCAACGAGTGACAAGTGCCAAAATGGGATTGTTTACATTGATAGACATCAAATTTGAGTGGTGTTTGTCAACTGTGGTCATTGAATGAGCAATGTCAAGTGACAGGGACCAAAATCAACATGTAAACATCATATTAAAGTTACTTGTTGTTCTAAACTTGTGATTCCTCTAACTGGATCTCTCAATGGACAATCTTGAGTGATAAGGGCCAACATTGTGCCATCTCAAATGATAGAAAACAATTTTGAATTATATGGTGTGGTACAGGTCAATTCCATTGATAAGGGATAAAAATAATCAATCTGAATGTACTGAACTCCATATTGGTCGATTTTGATCAGTCAATGATCTAAGTAAAGAGAAAGACATCGAATTTGGGCTATCCCAAGTGACAGGTACCAAATTTGAGCTTTCGCAATGTCTCAAAGTCAAAATGTTGCAAGTTTCATCACTCCATGGACAATATCAAGTGAGAAAGGCTAAAAATTCAACTATCTTTAGTAATAGGTAGCAAATTTGAGCTAGGTCATGTGATAGGAATCAAATATCATCAATAAATGGTGGAACTTGAGCAAAGTTGATACTAAACTTGATGTTGGACTATAAGGATGAGTCAATGAGCCATGTAAAGCAACGTGGACCAAAATTGACTTTTCTCATATATTCACATCATACTCAAACTATTCACGGGCCAATTCCATTGATAAGAGATAAAAAATAATCAATTTGAATGTACTGAACTGCATATTGGTCGATTTTGATCACTTGATGAGCTAAGTCAAGAGAAAGGCATCAACTTTGGGCTATTCCAAGTAATAGGTACAAAATTTGAGCTATGTGAATGTCTGGAAGTCAAAATTTTGCTAATTTCATCACTTAATGGATAATCTTGAGTGATAAAGGCCAATAATTCAACTATACTTTGTGCGATAGGTAGCAAATTTGAGCTATCTCATGTGATAGGGATCAAATATCATCAATAAGTGGTGGAACTTGAGCAATGTGGATGTACTAAACTCCTTGTTGTACAATAAGTATGAATCAATGGGCCATGGAAAGCATCACAGACCAGAATTGACTCTTCTCAAACTGTCATGAGTGATTGAAGTCAAATTTGAGCTTTCGTTGGTCCACATTGAATTGCATGCAACTTTCATTTGCTTTCCACCCAAACACTCTCAAGCACTTATCATAAGCTATCTCGAGTGGTACGAGCCAATCAATAAGAGATCGAAACTTTGGGCAAAAATTGAATGTCCTAAACTTGAGTTTCATCGAGTGATAATAACTCAAAGCAAACTTGTAGGATAGGCATATCAATCTATCTAGAGCAATAAACATCAAATTTGAGCTATTTTATTGTCTTGAATCAAATACTCCTCTGATTTGATCACCTGATGGACAATTTCAAGTAATAAGGGCCAAATTGACATCTCTCAAGTGATTGGCGTCAACTTTGAGCTATCGTAAGTGATTTACATCAATTTGAGCCATCTCAAATGATAGGGGCCAATTCCATCAATGAGGGACCAAACATGCGCAATCTAAATTTTTGATCAAGTTCGATCACTTGATGAGCCATGTCGACCGGTAAGGATCAAAAATCACAACACATGCATCAAACATGAGCTATCACAAGTGATAAACATTAATTTGAGCTATTTGAATGTCCTAGATTCGAGATTCCTTTAATTTTATCACTCAATGGGCAATTTTGAGTGATAAGGTCCAAAATCAAGCTACCTCGAGTGATAGACATATAATTTGAGCGATCTCATAAATGGGGGTCAATTCCATCAATAAGGGATCAAATTCAAGCAACCTAAATGCGCTAGATTTGATGTTCATTGAATTTGATCACGCAATGGGCCATGTCAAGTGATAAGGACCTAAAGTACACATTGCACATTGAATTTGAGCTATCTTAGTCATTTGTATGAAATTTGAGCTATATAACTGTCCTAAACTCAAGATTCCTCTGATTTAATTACTCAATGGACGGTCTTGAGTGATAAGAGCCAAACTTAATACATGCCAAAATCTATCTCAATTGATAGGCATCAAATTTGGGCTATCTCAAGTGATAGGAACAATTTAACCCATATTAGATCGAATTAGAGCAATCTAAATGTCCTAAACTTGAGATTGATCGAGTTCGATCATTTTATGTCAAGTGACAGGGACCAAAATCAAGCTTTCTTGCATATGGACATAAAATTGAATCTACTTGAATGTCCTGAACACAAGCTTACTCTGAGTTGAAAACTCTATTGACAATCTCTAGTCATATATGACCTGGTCATAAGCTCCTTTTCTATTAAATGACTTCTTCTTTGGTCCTTACATTGGAATGATCATGCACAAAGCATGTGGACACAAAGATTTCCAAAGCAAATGATGTTTCATCTTTTATGACTCATATTCAAACTATTACAAAAATAGTTATTCAATGAAATTGCTTTATCAACAACAAATGTAGATTTCAAAGCATCCCATTTCATTGTCTTGTCATACAAAGTAATAAACACCATGAATCTTAAAGTTAAAGGTAAGAAACAAGTCACCTCATGTCTACTACTACTTTCCAAAAAGTATTCAAAGATAGTAGAGCTCACCACCCTTGCAAGATGCACACTTGAATGGACAATTTGCATGCAATTTGATGACTCAGCCATTGTCATTGAGGACTCCCTTGGAACTCTCATGCTTTGAGGCTGATCCTCAAGATCTTCCTCCTTTGGATGCTCCTCCTCAATTCAAGCAAGATCACACTTCGCCAAGATCTCCTCTTGAGTTATCTCCTCCTTTGCCAAGCTCACCCACTCAAAAGCAACACTAGCTTCCAACTTAAACAATCTTCCATGTTTAAATCCCTTTGCAATGAAAACATCATTCTTCAAGATGAAGCAAACACCATGCTTAAAGTGGACATCCAAACCACTTTCTAAGAGTAGACCAACACTAAGCATATTCTTGGTGATTGATGGTCCATAAATGACATTTTCTAGATCCATGCATTTTGAAGATTCTAGATACAAAGAGATGGAACCAACACCATCTATCCTACACTCTTCATCATTTGCAGTAAAGACAAACTTTTTGGAATCATTGAAAGAGTGTAAGGTTGAAAAAAAGTCCTTTTCACAAGACATGTGGGAGCTAGCCCCACTGTCGATCCACCAATTGTCTCTTGAATTGCTATTGCTTGTTGGTGAGGATGTAGATGCCATCAAGAATACATCTACTTCATCCTCCTCCTTCTCCTTTGCAAGGTTTCCTTGTTTGTCCTCCTCCACTTGTGCTCTTATCCTCTTGTAGCATTCAGATGCATAATGCCCCTTCTTTCCACAAAAGAAGTATTTATGCTTTGACTTGTCCATTGAGCTTGATGCATCATCCTCTTATTTGGCCTCCTTTGGATGCTTCTTCTTTCCATTGGTCTTCTTTTTGCCCTTGGATGAGAAATTGGCTTTCTCATCACCATCCTACAAAGACAAAGAACTCATCCTAGATTTTGCATGGAGCATCCTACACTCTTCAGCCCCTAATACACTATGAAGTTTTACTATAGTTGGCAAAGTGTCTTGGATGGCAAAACTTTGAACCAAATTTGCAAAGTCATCTCCTAGGCCATTAAGAACAATTTGTACAAGCTCTCCATCATGAATCTTCTCTCCAATGGAATCCAACTCCCTATTTAGAGACTTGATTCTGAGTACATAATCCTGTGCACTATCCTCACTTCTCCTCATGCTTTGCAAAATCTGATTTCTAAGCATGAGTACTCTTGAAGTGTTACTAGATTCATAGATTGATTTTAAAGACTCCCAAGCCTCTTTAGCACTAGTACATGCTGATACTTCTTTCAACATATCATTGCTCACATTCATCTTCACACAATGAAGTGCAAGCCTAGATCTCTTCTTGTATCTAGCTAACTCCTATGCACCTAGAGGTTCATCTTCATCTTCAATCAAGAACTCATAAAGGTCTTGGAGCACCAAGAGTGACTCCATCCTAACCTTCCAAATAGCATAATTTGTAGAATTCAACCTCTCACTAGCTTCTAGAAGGTATGCTCCAGCAGATCCCATCTTACTAGTGACTTCTACAAACAAGAAATAGATTTGAATGACTTGAAACTCACAAAGGTCTCACACTTGCAGTGTTTCAAATTTGATTTCTAATCCAACAAATGGACTTATAATCACAGTTCTATCACTCCCTCACAAAGCTGAAATGAAGATAAGATGAAGTGAAAACTACTTTCAAACAAATCTTACCAAGAAATGAATTTGATTGTCTCTAGAAACTCACTAAGGTCTCTCTCTTGCAGTTTTTCACTCAAAGTAGATTTCTAATCCAAAAAATGGACTTATAATCTCAGTTCTAGCACTCCCTCACAAAGTTGGAATGAAGATAAGATGATGTGAAATCTACCTACAATCAAATCTTGTCAATTTTGGCTATTTTTGGACAATAACATGACTAAATCTCCCTCGCAATTTTTGATGTACTTTCAAGACCTGTAAAACAAGTTTAGAGAACCTGATTACATCAAAAGCTCACAAATTGAATGTCTTTGGATCAAATGAATACCATGCATTAAATGCAGGTTCAGAGGTGCCCACACATGTGGATAGTACGAATGTGGACCCCTACCAAGTTTGGGATCAAGCCCACACATGCGTACTACAGGCTGTAGTACGGCCTTCAACCTGAGAAACAAGTAGAAATTGATTTGGTTTCATTTGGATCACAAAAGCTCAATGTACATAGTGAACTAGCTTGAGATTTCCAATGAGCTCCAAAAATTTTCTATCTTCTCACTATGGAGAGAGGGAATACATAGCAAATTCGACTTCCTTCTTGAAGTTAGGTGGATTGCCAACATGTAATAAGGAAGTTAACTCACTCTCCTTGACCTTAAATGAAACACTAGTCTTTTTCCTAGAGTCATGTTTGGTAGATAGCTAGTTGGTCAAATTTTCATCTTAAACTTAGGTGTAGGTCCTATAAAGTAGGGATGACCGCCAAATAGACATGACCAACTCTCTTGACTTGACCTAACCTATATTAGGAGTGGGTTTCCACGTGGCATCTTGGCATTACATGTGTGGAACCCAATTATACACAATATTCACAAAGTTCTACATGGTTTTTGATCAAGCTAGATTTGCCAATTTTTGGCAATTCTTCACACAAAATGCATGCCATTTTACAAAGATCATACAAGTATTTCTTAATTATTATTAAATTCTAATATATATGAAAATGTACTATTTTAAAGTTTTGATATTGATTATTGCATCACTCTAATTTTGTGTGTTTATAGTTGTCAATTTTTTTTAAATCTTGCCTTTGCATCCTGCATCTCATTTTGGACTTAATAAAGTTATGTGAACGTACGCTCTACATGGATGTACCTACTTTACTACACATACATTTCTTGCATATGAAAACAATAAACAAAAAATTCTCTGCTTTTAAAAAAAGTTGTTGTTTTTTAAAGGGTCAACTTGCTGTAAATTTTCTGCGAAGACAGTTTTTGGAGAAAGATGTCCGCTCCATTCCTATACTCTGATGGCTTTCCCAAACACATACCCAAAGTTTGAATCAATAAAAACCCTATTGAAAAATGATACATGCCTTATTAAGCTTTGTATCAAAATTTGAGCTTCGAAATTTTTTTCGGAGCCTTCACCTCATAGAATCAGTAGGCTTTTGGCCCATGAGTTGCTAAAAAGCCTACAATTTTTTTTTATAGGTTGTGTTAAGTTGAAAAAAAAAAATTCGACAAGCACTCTGACTCAATGCCCATGTTGTAAATATGTTGAAAAAAAATACACACCTGTCACCAATTAATGTTAATGAGGAAAGGGTCTACCTAAAAAATATGAGTGGGACTATAATATAGAAGAAATTTATTTATAATTCAAAATGTATTTAGAAAATAAAATGTTATTAAATTGAAACATATACATTTTGAAACTAGAAAAATTTCCTAGTTAAAAATGGTACAAATGTACCTAGGAAATTAAGGTTTTTCCTACAAAGTAATGCACATGCATTTTCTAACTAGAAAAAAAGATTTCCTAGTTAAAAGAGGTCCAAATCCACTTTTTAAGTAGGAAAAATCATGTGCAACTAGGAAATCTTGTTTTTTCCCTATATAGGATCTGATCAAAAGTTCCTTGTGTCCGTGAATGTTAACTATTGCAGCAGAATGTTATATAGGAATATCTGCTTACATTAAACTGAAGATATGCATACCTTATTGGTTTTTTGGTATGTGACCACACATGGCTATTTGTCCCATGAGCTTAGAACCCATCTCGTGATCCTATCAATTTTTGCAATCTTGTTCCGTGGCAGTTCAGAATGCATTGAATCACGAGTATTCTTCACCAATTTGGCTTTTATATCTTGTGACATGGCAGGGGGCAAGCTAATTAGACTAGATATAGACGGAGTGTAGAATACCGCAAATGACTTGTGCCCTGTAGCCAACACAAATCTGGCAGCTTTGGAGTGGACGTCACTTTAGTAGGATGGTCCATCAAGTGGGTACGAAAAGTGCGACCATATCTGTCAAATTACAGAGCTTCATGCTTCAAATAGGAGTGGATTCATGCTGCTGAACAAAACATTCAGAATGAGGTAAGCTATAATATTGATCATGTAGTTGAAAAGGGAGCGAACAATATATACCTGGCGATGTGCTGGGAGTAGAATTGGAATGGACCCTGGCTGTAGAAAGTGAAGCTTTCACCGATCCATGGCAGAGACCAGTTTCCCTTTGGCAACTGTGCACCAAGCAAGTTGTTGATCTACACATTATTAATACTCTTTCTGGAGCGAGCAGCTATAGCTATGGAGGTGATGAATAGCAGTACAAGAGCAGTGATAAGAGCAATCTGCAACATCTTCAATCTTTTTCTTCTACTACTACTACTCACACACGAAGAGGTCATCGTTTGCATGAAGACAAGGTATGATACATATTAAGGCTTTGGAGTGTTGGGGGCCGTCCCATAGAGCCGACCAGGACCTCGCCCTATAAAAGACAATAGTGATTTTTAATCTATTTGGAACCTTCCTTACACAAAATTTCACATAGGCCTAAGACATGTCTACTTGTCAATAAACTCAATGCTCATTGGAGAGAAAATATAGGAAGTCCGTTAGATGGAACTGGGAAGGCGGCGGATGCAAAAATTGGGTCGAAAAAATATATTGGATGGAAAAATTACAGAGGATGGAACAATGTACGGTTTTGAAAAAACACTGGAAAAACCTCGAAAAAACTTGAAAAACTCCAAAAATATTTTGATATCGAAAAAATCCAAAAAACTTAAAAAACTCAAAAAAATCTGAAAAATTAGAGTCAAGTATTGAAAAATTGAAAGTATGAAAAATTTACAAGGGATCGAAAAAGAAAAAAAATTTACAAGGGATTGAAAAATCCAAAATTTGAAAAACTCGAAAAATTAGAAAAGACGTTAGATACAATCTAAAGATCAGGACAGTGGATGCAAATGTGGCAGATGCAAATGGAAATGGGTGTCAGAAACATTGGAGATGGGCGTCGGATGCAATCTGCAGATGAGGACGACGAATGCAAATGCAGATGAAGGGTGTCGGATGCAAATTGAAATGAGAATGCTCTATCGGATGGAATTTTGGGATGCACTGGCGGATGCATTCGTCGGCTCCAGAGAGAATAGCTCGTCGGTTCTCCTTCAAAAAATGGAGTGTAATGAGAACGTGTGTGGTTTCAAGAAATGTTTGGAAGCAGTGTGTCGGTGGTTTTCTTGAACATCTGTCGGTGGTGTTCTGATGCAAATCGGAACGCAGAGACACGATTGAATGGAAAAAGATCATGGCAAGACAGGGATCAGACAATAAAAAACAGAACTGGAAGATTCACTGTCCGAATTCTTGGAGCATAAAAGCGAGAAGATGGCCACCAGCGGCAACGCAGCGTCAGATAGACAAAATCTGTTTAGAAACTCGAGAAATTCGAAAATCACAAAAAATTTGAAAATTGAGAAACTCAAAAAAATTAGACTCGTCGGATGCAAACGTCAAAGAGAGTTTTTTTGGCAGGTCATCGGATGCAATCGTTAGAGAAAGTCTTTTTGTGCAGTTCATCAAATGCAATCATCGAACACAAGTTTTTTTGAAAAAAATGGATAAACTCAAAAAATTCAGAAAATTCAATTTTTTTTTGAGGAACTAAAAAAAAACTTTGAAATCGTCAGTACCATAGTGATTACATAGTCAAACAATTAAACATCAAAAATTATCAGACAAATAATTAGTCGCAAATTGCTCGTGAATTAGTCGGGAAGAAATACAGAAACACATACATTTTGAGACGAAATTGAACGCAATAAAGAATAGTATTGATTCAAAACAAAATAGAAGTAAATGAGTACAATAAGTTGCAGATTGAAGTTGTGTACTCTATGCTATCTCTGAGCGGCTAAAAATGAAAGTCTGAATCAATGTCCGACGGAATAGGTTCCACAGTATAAGCTTGTTTGTATTTCAGCTCTCGATCATTTGAATATATTGTCCTATGAAAATTGTCTTTGGATCTTTTTTTTTGGATTTCTCGAACGATTTTCTTGTAGATCTTGCCAAATATTCATCAATTGCCTTGGCACTCTTTGTATTGTCCTTTATGCTTCTGGGTGTTTCCTTCGTTCTTCTTCCAGTCGAAGTCCCGGCCTCATTGACACTCTTGTTTTGACAAGAAGTGGAGAACCTTCAATTGGTAGGTTGCACAAACCTTGGGTTATCAGTCTTCAAGGAGGTTATGAGATTGGTGGTAGAAATAGATTGGACAAATGGGTTGATGATGGTAAGGAAACATGATGAGGGGTTGGGTGGAAGGTGAAGGAAATGACAATATTATAGTTGCAGCTTGAGATCTTTGTAGTGTCGAACTTTGATTGCCAATTACTTGGTATGGAGCTCACTTTGTCCTTTAGGTCCACTATCGTTTTCATCTTTTTCATTGATCCATTATTTGTTGAGACTCGGCCAAAATCTTTGTCTGTCTCTCGATCTTTTCTTTTGTATTGACCTTCTCAGCTCTTTGATTTTTATTTATTTATTTTGTATTATCTTTTCTTGCAGCTTCACCTGTTTTCTTAAATATTCTTTCTAGCTGACCAACCAATGTAGGTGGTAGTTGTCTCTACAAGACACTGCAATGATCTTTTAGTTGCCTCGGTAAGACTACCAGGGTCTGGAAAGTGATGAATGGTGAGATGGTGGAATAACAAAAAAATGTAAGGTAAGGTGGTGGTGGTGGTAGTACTCTGATGATGGAAGTTACAGTGTAGATGGTGTGGACGATATAATAGACATAGAAGTAGATACATATGTTGTGGCAAGAGAACTGGATGATGAAATGTGGATGATGTGGATGTAGGAGTGGTTGAAAGAGAATACTGATTTCCCAATTCTTGTACTTCCCCCTTCTTAAGGATCTTTATCTCTCTGGTGTTCGAAACCTGAGGTTTATGACTGTGGTGCTTCTCCTAGTTGAATCTCGTTCGATTGTCCATCTGTCTACTTAATCTTTGTCTTCTTGAGTGGGATCAACTACAAGTGTATCTTCTGCTTATGTGGTTGTAGGTAACTCTGATAAAAATTCAGTATGATTGAATTGATAGGATATGATTGATATGTCAAATCAACCATAAAAATCTGAACAATGGTGAGAAACTCTAATAACTCATTGAATGTATTCTAAAGCTCGTCGGATGCCAACTGTGGAATACAAATGGAATGCAAGGACATATGTAACAAAATGCAGTAGTGGATGTAAATGTGTCAGATGCAGATGAAGGTAGAGGGCGTTAGATGCAATGGTTGGAAGGCACTGGTGGATGCAAATGGTTGGCGAATGCAATGGGCATCGGATGGAACTGAGATGGAGGACGTCGGATGAAACTGATGAGGAAGTGTGTCGGATGCAAACGAAGGTGGAGGGAGTGGGATGGAGGTTGGCGGATGCAATGGACGTCGGATGGAACTGGATCTAAAAAAAAAAATTGACTGGATCGAAAAGACAGTGGATGAAAAAAAGTATAAGTTATCGAAAAATTTACAAGGGATAAAAAAATTATAAGGTGTCAAAAAATAAGAGATCATAAAATAAGGGATTGAATAAAATTAAAATCGAAAAATAAAATTTGAAAAATGAAACTTGAAAAATAAAAACTCGAAAAATGAGAACTCGAAAAAAAAGAATTCAAAAAATTAAAACTCGAAAAAAATAAACTCGAAAACAAAATTTGAAAAATTAGGACTCAAAAAATCTATTATCGAAAACAATCTATCGAAAAAATCTAGGCCTGAAAAAATTTACAGTGACTCGGAACAAACTCAAAAATATTGAGTTGATAAAGTATCGAAAAAATCTGATTGCAGATATCATCTCGGTTTGTTCGAGTCAATACAGTATCAAAAAATTCTGGAAAACATCGAGTCGTGTATCAAAAAAATCTTAAGTATGGAAAAAATGACAAGGGACTGAAAAATGTCAAGTATCGAAACAATCATAAGATATCGAAAAACGTGAAAAAATCGAAAACATAAAAAAAAATCGAAAGAAACTTAATAAATCGCAGAAACTCAAAAATCGTGATACAACTCGAAAAACCTCAAAAACTTGAAAGAAACTAGGAAAAACTTGAAAAGTAAAAAAAACTCAAAAATTCTATAAAATTTGAAAGAACTCAAAAAACTTAAAAACTCGAAAAACTCGAAAAATTTCAAAACTCGGAAAATTCGAAAGAGTTAAATACTTGAAAAAATTCGAAAAAATATCAAAAATCTAAAAAACTCAAAAAAATTCAGAATACGGAGGATGGAACTAGAAAGATGGCGGATGCAAAAATTGGGTTGAAAAAATATGTTGGATGGAAAAATTACAGAGGATGGATCAATGTACAGTTTTGAAAAAACACTAAAAAAACCTCAAAAAGACTTTGAAAAAATTTGAAAAACTTCAAAAATGTTAAGATATCGAAAAAAATTCCAAAAACCTTGAAAAACTCAATTTTTTTTGAAAAATTAGAGTCAAGTATCGAAAAATTGAAAGTATGAAAAAATTACAAGGGATCGAAAAATCCAAAATCTGAAAAATTCAAAAAATTAAAAAAGACGTGGGATACAATCTGAAGATCAAGACGATAGATGCAAATGGAGATGAGTGTCAGAAACATTGGAGATAGGCATCGGATGCAATCTGCAGATGAGGGCGACGGATGCAAATGCAGATGAAGGGTGTCGGATGGAATTTTGAGATGCACTAGGAGATTGACTTGTCAGCTCTAGAGAGAATAGCTCGTCGGTTCTCCCTCAAAAAATGGACTGTAATCAAAACGTGTGTGGTTTCAAGAAACGTTTGGGAGCAGTGTGTCGGTGGTTTTCTTGAACATCTGTTGGTGGTGTTCTGATGCAAATCGAAACGCAAAGACATGATTGAATGCGTGTGTTTTAAAAAAGATCATGGCAAGACATGAAACAGACAATAAAAAACAGAACGAACTGGAAGATCACTGTTATAATCAAATTCTTGGAGCATAAAAGTGAGAAGATGGCCACCAACGGCAATGCAACGTCGGATAGAAAAAATCTATTGAGAAACTTGAAAAATTAAAAATCACGAAAAATTTGGAAGTTAAGAAACTCAAAAAAATTAGACACGTCGGATGCAAACGTCAAAGAAGATTTTTTTGACAGGTTGTCGGATGCAATCGTCAAATAAAGTCTTTTTGTTCAATTTGTCAGATGCAATCATCGGACACAAGTTTTTTTTTTAAAATTCGAAAAAATAGATAAACTCAAAAAATTCAAAAAAATCAAATTTTTTTTTGAAAAACTCGAAAAAATAGGAAATAGTGATTTGAGAAAAAAATGACGGATGTAGTTGTCTAAGAGAAAATTTATGCTATTCTTTGGGATTTTTTGTAGTCGTCGGATGCAATCTTCAGATGGAATTGTCGGATGGGATCTTCACATTAAATTTTTTGAATTTTTATGTTTGAAGTGTTTGGCGGATACATGGCAGATGGAAATTGAGGCAATTCAAAAAAACTTGAGAAACTCAAGAAATCGAATAAATCAAAAATCGAAAAAAATGGCGGTCGAAAATTGGTGATGCGACGGTGGAGTTTTTTGAAATTTTGGGGTGAGTTTGCACAGATTTGAAAAAATCACGATCTGACAAACAATATAGATTGCGTGCTTGTGGGAAATAGAAATTGGGGAGAGCAAACAACACAAACGAAAATGAACAGAACTGAAAGATGGGCTGGTAAAATGAGCCCTATGGATTGAAATGCAAGAAGACTGTCAATGGCAACTGGCGTCAATGTTAGCACAAGAATCTCCTATCAATGTTAACAGAAGTAATTATCTAGATACTGACTAGCAGTGCTCCAGATGATCGACGATTTAAGGTTGCATGACATATGCACATACATCTTGTGTGCTATAAGTACCTGGCAAGAGCTCACCATCCTACACTTCCAAGTTTCAATGCTTGGTACCAAAATCCTCTCCTGATTAACATTCATTCACCATGGCTTGGGGGTGAAACTATTGTCACGGGTTGATCTTTAGCTTCTAGCTAGTTGGGTGGTTTGGCCCCACAATCTATCCTTTTGGTGCTTTATTGGCCAATACAACCGCTTGGTCGAGACTAGATATATTGGCCAAAATTGCTAGTTAACTCTAAAAATGATTCTAGTCAAGCTATATTCTAGTTTTAAGTCAAGCTACCAAATAGTCCAATGATATAAAATCAATACAATAGGCTTTATCGGAACTATCGGCACTGTCATCACTATCAGTAGTCGACACTATCGACATCTAGATCCATTACTAAAGTATTCGCATGAGAACTTACCCCTTGTCATAGCAGATATTGTAGCAAATCTATGAGAAGAGTATAGACATATCATTAGACATTATTTTTTGATCAATCTAGGTATCACTAACCAAATCTTATCACTCTAAGGAGGTCAATTAGCATGAGATCATGGAGACACCCACACCCTCCATGGATGTGATCATGTTCATATGATCCTAGTAAAACCATATTGATCAAGGAGCATAGCTTAGATGGATAAAGCACTCCCAAGTGGTCAAGCATTGTGGTGCTTTATATTTCTTGTATGACATGACTACCAAAAGAAGGTAATGTCAATTACATGTAGATCTTGTGAAGATTATTAAAATATTATCTTCCTATCTCGGGTTTGGGGTCATGTCCATGATAATTTCCACTAGATTTCATGTTGTACATATAAGGGCGTGAATTGAGCACATATGCTTCTAGTGTAGCTCGGATTTGAGTTCGATAGGTTCCATTATGATGATATGCAGATGTTTTGATAGCATGCAAAGTCTTACTGTATGCATGCAAGCCACATGCAATCAGTGCATGCAACATGCAAAGTAGTTTCTGTGATCTACACATGTCTAGGCAATTTTATGAGTTGACATGCAGTACATGCACCATACATGCATGCAGTTACACATGTGGATCTCTGGTAGGTGAATTAGTTCAGTTAAGAGGACTTTCCATGCAACTCCACTATAGGAATTTGAGTCTCTCTCATGTAGGGAAAGCTGGGCATGTTTTGCCATATTGTGAATATTGAGATTTTGGTGTTTTGGACTCATTCTCTCTCTACCCAAGCTTCCTATGTATGATTTTATCTCTCTACCCAAGAGTAGCCTCTTTTTCCCATACTGAACACTTAGAATTATTTCTGACATTCATTTCTCATAGTGAAGAGTTAGATTTTTTTATCAGATGTATGCCATTGTGCTCTTGCCTTAGATTTTTCAAGCATACTGTTCTTTGATCAATCTTGTGAATCACAACACCTCAGTAAGATCTTGTAGGGTGTGTAGTGAAGTTCACACGTGCTAAAAACTTCACATGGTTTCAGAGCTTCATGATTTGAAGAGGTGAGGGTGTATACATCAGATCATTAGTGTTTTTGCTTGCAAGAACTCGGATTTTGGAGAAGGATTCAAACTTGCTGAGAAACAAGCAATTTGTGGACCATAAGTGGATAAAATCAAGGCTAATCTGATCCAGTGGAGCTCTGTACGGACAGAGAGCTCACACGTGTGAAATCAGCCCTCATTAATGAGTGCTACTTCTCAAGAAATGATCCAAATTTGATGTTCTATAGCTTGTTGGATAGGTATTGGAGAGTAGAATGTTGAAAATTGTCACTTCTCACTTGACATTGGTTCATGTAAATATTGATCAAACATTAGAATATGTTGATGATATGATTTCACACGTGTGGAGCATGTTCCCATGTGTGAAAGGATGTACTTTTCATGTTTGTATATATCCAAATTGATTTTGTATCATTCTAGTTAGTGTGAACATGAAATGACTAGTTTTTAGTCAAGTTGACTAGTCACCTACAAATTAGCTTTTCCTTGCATGTGCATGAGTAAATGCTCCCACATGGCAAGTGGATGTTCACATATGTGTATAGAGTACTAGAAGATAAGAGTTGACCATTTTCCTTAGATCCTATTTTGTAGGGAATATTCCTATATTCTAGGAGACTAGCTTTTTGGATTTTAGTCATATTCTAGAAGGTCAACTATTGGATAAGGATCAAGGATGGATCAAATGGATAGATATGAGTGATGTGGCACTCTTCACACGTGTGAAGGCCTGCTGGACTGTACCAGACTCATGGATGTACTTGATCCATAAAAGGATCATCATTTTGCTAAGAAAATTGATGAGACTTTTGCACTCTACACTTTTGTGAGATTTCTAGTCATTTGTCTTGTGATTTTTATGCATGATTGCTATCTAGTATCATTGTACTTGTTGTTTCAGGTGCAGGCCGTACAGTGGACAGTACTCCACACGTGTGAAGCCGCTCTCACTAAAAAATGATGTGTTGATCCATTGCTCTTGCTTAAATCCAAGTGTAGTGAATCTAGATCAAGATCTAATGTGTAGAACTTGATAGATTCATTGATTAAGCAACCAATAACTCTCTATGATTGTAAAGTACAATCATTATTGTCCTAAAAACTGTAAAATTTATCATGGTATCAGAGCTAAGTAAGAGAGTGATCATTGAATCATAAATCTTGTAAAGATCATTGGCAAAATTTGTTTTTTGGCCAATACTAGTGAGGGCGAGTTCTTCTAGAGTGATAGCTTGTAATCATTTGGATCAAAACGACTTGGAGGCTGTGTATGTACTTTTCACACGTGTGAAACCGTACAGCAACTTTCAATTCAAGTTACTTTGTGTTTTTTGGTCCCAAAATCACAATACTAGTTCATTTTTGGTGCTTTTTGAAGCATAGTATTGATCTAGATTCATTCTAACTAATGCCTATGACCAAATAGTGTTTTGGATCATTGAAGCATTCCTTTTTAGAGTCTAAGATCAGATCTAAGAGGCTGATTTGTTCAGATCCTTAGTTGAAGTGAAATCTCTAAGAAAAGTGTAAAGCAATTTTTTTTTGTGAGAGTGAAAGCTAGAAATTTTTGGTAAGATCTTTGAGTATCATTCAAGCTTGTGTGTTAGTTTGATAGAGACAAGCCTATAGGCATTCTAGTAAGCTTTAGGCCACTTCATAGATCTTTTAAAATTCAAAAATCTTTGTGATTTTTAAAAGAGCATTCATTCTAAAATGTCATCCATGGGTGGATATTTGATGGAACCAAGTGAGAGACTCACTTCCACAAATTATTCCATTTGGAAAGTGAGAATGGAATCACTCCTAGTGATCCATGATCTATATGACATAGTTCAAGGAGTAGAGGAAGAGCCTCAAACTCCCCAAGAACAAGCCAAATACAAGAAGAGAGCAAGATTAGCTCTACATTGCATAAAGTTAAATGTATGCAATGACCTCTTGAAAGAGGTGTCTTCTTGTACCTCATCCAAAGAGGCTTGGGATTCATTAAAGAGCATTTATGAATCCAACAATACTTCAAGAATCCTCATGCTAAGAAATCAAGTTTTCCAAAGCATGAAAGGAAGTGGAGAGAGTGGACAAGAGTATGTTCTTAGGATCAAATCTCTTAACAAGGAGTTAAGTGCAATAGGAGAGAAGATCCAAGATCAAGAACTAGTACAAATCATTTTGAATGGTCTAAGTGATGAGTTTACCAACTTAGTCCAATCATTTGCCATTCAAGACTCTCTTCCATCCATTGAAAAGTTGCACAATGTTCTTGTGGCCGAGGAGAGTAGGCTTCTACACCTCAAGACAAGAATGGATAGCATGTCACTTAATGGAGGAGAGGAGAAAGCTAACTTTACATCTAAAGTCAAGAAAAAGCAAAATCCATTCAAGAAAAATCAAGGCAAGGAGGCCGAGATGAAGAATGGAGGATCTACCTCCAAAGGCAAAGTGAAGAACAAGGCAAAACTAAAGTGTTTCTTTTGTGGAAAGAAAGGACACTTTGCCTCAGAATGCTACTTGAAGAAGAATCAACAAGCCAAAGGAGATCAAGGGAACATTGCTCAAGAGGAAGAATATGAGGATGGATTCAACACATCCTTAATGGTTGCATCTACACCAACTTCAAGTCAAGACACATGGTGGATAGATAGTGGGGCTAGTTCCCACATGTCCTTTAACAAGCATTATTTTTCTACTCTTCTATCTTGTAATGACTCTAAGAAGTCAATATACACTGCTAGTGATCAAGCATGCAAGATAGATGGCATAGGATCTATACCTCTTTGTTTAGGCACATCTAAAAGGATAGATCTAGATAATGTTTTGTATGTTCCTACCATTTCAAGAAACTTGCTTAGTGTAGGACAATTAATGGACAATGGACTAGATGTACATTTCAAGAATGGAGTTTGTTCCATCTTGAAAAATGATAAGTGCATAGCTAGTGGCATTAAGCAAGGTAGACTTTTCAAGTTGGATGCTAATGTTGCAAGTGAAAGTGTGAACTTGGCTAGGGAGGAGCTAACTCAAGTGGAGCTTTGGCATAAGAGATTAGGCCATCCTAATCTTCAATCTATGGAGTCAATGGCAAGCAAGGAACTAGCTCTCGGCCTACCAAGAGCTTTCAAGAAGTGTGGAAAAATGTGTGAGGCATGTGGCCTTGCAAAGTCACACAAATCTTCTTACAAGAAATCTTCATCAAGATCTCTCTCTCCCTTGGATCTCATACATTCTGATGTACATAGTTTTTCACATGCAAGTAATGGAGGTGCCTTGATGTATGTAACTTTTATAGATGATTGTACTAGATTCACATGGATTGAGTTACTATCAAAGAAAAATCTTGTTTATGAAGCTTTCATTAAGTTCAAGTCTCTAGTAGAGAAACAACTTAGTACTTCTATCAAAGCACTAAGATGTGATAATGGAGGAGAGTACACCTCCAATAAAATGAAAGACTTTTGTGAGATCAATGGTATTAAGTTACAATACACTTGTTCCTACACCCCTCAACAAAATGGGGTGGCCGAGAGGAAAAATAGGAGTCTATGTGAGTGTGCAAAGTCCTTGAGGCTTGATGCATCACTTCCCATCTCATTTTGGGGAGAAGCCATAACATGTGCTAATTATTTGTGTAATAGACTTCCTAGTAGTGCTATAGATGGGATCTCACCTTATCAAGCCTTGTTTGATAAGAAACCCAATGTAAAATATTTTAAGATCTTTGGATGTACTTGTTATGTACACATTCCTTTGGAGACTAGAAGGAAAGAAGATGCTACCTCCTTCAAAGGAATCTTTGTTGGCTATGGAGAAAATAGCAAGGGATATAGGATATATGATCCTACATCCAAGAAAGTAAAGGTAAGCAAGGATGTACTTTTTGATGAGTCACAATTTGCTAAGAGCTTGTCAAATGGATCTAACCCATTGTGCATTGAAGATCTTGACAAATCCGAGGAGGATCTTGACAAACCCGAGGAGGATCATGACAAACTCGAGGATGGAGATTTGGATCCAAGTCAAAAGGGGCCAAGAAGATCATCAAGGAGCAAGGCCGAGCCCTCAAGGCTTACCTATGTGGACAAGGGAAAGCAAAAGGAAGGCTCTACATCTTCTACCTCTTACTCCTTTTTAGCTACATTGATTGAAGAACCATCATCTTTTGAAGAAGCATGTAAATCTAAAGTTTGGAGAGATGCAATGCAAGTAGAGTATGATGCATTAGAAGAAAATCATACTTGGAATCTTGTAAATCTTCCAAGAGGAAAGAAACCACTTGCATGTAAGTGGATTTATAGAATTAAGTACAATCAAGATGGATCTATTAGTAAATACAAAGCTAGGCTTGTTGCTAAGGGATTTCTTCAAATAAAAGGATTGGATTATGAAGAAACATTTGCACCTATAGCTAAGCTTGTAACTATTAGATTAATCATTTGCATTGCTACTTTGTTCAAATGGGATCTCTACCAAATGGATGTGACAAATGCCTTCTTGAATGCCTTCTTAGAAGAGGAAATCTACATGATGCAACCCGAGGGCTTCATCAAGATTGGTGAGGAGCAAAAGGTGTGCTACTTAAGGAAGAGCCTATATGGCTTGAAGCAAGCACCTAGAGCTTGGTACTCTAGGTTGCATGATTTTCTCTATTCCCTTGGCTTTGTACTAAGTGCTTATGAACCTTCTTTATATTTCAAATGTAATGAAGGAAAGATCATCATTTTGGTTCTTTATGTTGATGACATCATTATGACAGGAAATGATGATGATGGCATAGGCAAAGTAAAAGTTGACTTATCTAGTGAGTTCAAGATGGTAGATCTAGGCTTCCTAAAGTTTATACTTGGGATAGAAGTGTCTAGAAGTAGCAATTGTACTTTCATAAGTCAATCTAAGTATGCTACTTCCATTCTTGAAAGATTTGGTATGAAAGATTGTAAGGGGATTGACACCCCTATGGAGCATGTTGTGAAAGCAACTAATGAAGGTGATGAAGCATCCTTTGAGGACATCACTCTCTTTAGGAAGCTTATAGGCTCTCTAATCTATTTAACCATCACTAGACCTGACTTAAGTTTTTGTGTAAGCAAGTTGAGTCAAAGTATGCAAGCTCCTTTAATTCATCATTGGAAAAGTGCCAAGAGAGTACTTAGATATGTTTCTAGTACTAGATTTTTTGGTATACTTTATGAAGGATCTAACTTGCACTTGAGAGCCTACTCGGATTCAGATTTTGCAGGTGACAAGATGGATAGGAAGTCCATTAGTGCATTTGCAACATTTCTTTGTGGAGGAGTGATATCTTGGCTTTCCAAAAAGCAAGATACAATCTCACTATCTTCTTGTGAAGCCGAGTACAAGGCATTGACTTCAACAACCAAAGAGCTCTTATGGCTAAGAAGACTCTTGATGGAACTACATGTGCTAGAGGCCGAGGAGATCCCTTACATATTTTGTGACAATCAAGCTTCTCAACAAATTGCTTCAAATCCTATCTTCCATGCTAGAACAAAGCATATTGAGATAGCTCACCACTTTGTGAGGGAGAAGGTACAATCCAAGGAAGTGCAACTACATCATGTACCATCATCCGAATGCATAGCTGATATCTTAACCAAACCATTGTCCAAAGATCCATTTTTTAAGTTAAGATATGCTCTTGGAATTGTAGATAGATGTACACTAGATTTGCCAAGTTAGAAGTGAGGAGGAGTGTTGAAAATTGTCACTTCTCACTTGACATTGGTTCATGTAAATATTGATCAAACATTAGAATATGTTGATGATATGATTTCACACGTGTGGAGCATGTTCCCATGTGTGAAAGGATGTACTTTTCATGTTTGTATATATCCAAATTGATTTTGTATCATTCTAGTTAGTGTGAACATGAAATGACTAGTTTTTAGTCAAGTTGACTAGTCACCTACAAATTAGCTTTTCCTTGCATGTGCATGAGTAAATGCTCCCACATGGCAAGTGGATGTTCACATATGTGTATAGAGTACTAGAAGATAAGAGTTGACCATTTTCCTTAGATCCTATTTTGTAGGGAATATTCCTATATTCTAGGAGACTAGCTTTTTGGATTTTAGTCATATTCTAGAAGGTCAACTATTGGATAAGGATCAAGGATGGATCAAATGGATAGATATGAGTGATGTGGCACTCTTCACACGTGTGAAGGCCTGCTGGACTGTCCCAGACTCATGGATGTACTTGATCCATAAAAGGATCATCATTTTGCTAAGAAAATTGATGAGACTTTTGCACTCTACACTTTTGTGAGATTTCTAGTCATTTGTCTTGTGATTTTTATGCATGATTGCTATCTAGTATCATTGTACTTGTTGTTTCAGGTGCAGGCCGTACAGTGGACAGTACTCCACACGTGTGAAGCCGCTCTCACTAAAAAATGATGTGTTGATCCATTGCTCTTGCTTAAATCCAAGTGTAGTGAATCTAGATCAAGATCTAATGTGTAGAACTTGATAGATTCATTGATTAAGCAACCAATAACTCTCTATGATTGTAAAGTACAATCATTATTGTCCTAAAAACTGTAAAATTTATCATAGAATGTGTTGCTTTTGTTTCTAAATCAATTTGATTTGTTTTTAGAAGAGTTTTAGGCAATCAGAGTCTGAGAGCGTACTCAACTCGTGGGATATGCCAAAGTGAGCACACATCTGTCTTTTTCACCATTTTCATCAAGTTTCATTGTCAATCAAATAGGATTGAATAGAAGTGAGTGTTCTGAGGTCTTAGACTTTTCATTTCACACATATTACTGTGTTTGAGTTGAAAGTAAGTTCGTAGAGAGTTTATCAGTAGACTTCTTGCTTGCATGTGCTTCTTCTTTTTTGACAAGCAAAATCCAAATTCAAGATAGATTGATTTTTTGTATTGAGAATTTGTTCTCAAATTTGTTGCTAGATTTCATAGGGTGGATCAACATCTATGTTAGATCCTAGATTGAGATAGCAAGCAACATCCTTTCAACTCCATTTTTTATCATTACTAGAATTTCTCACCAAGAAGAAGTCTTCATTTTCACATTTCTTAGAGAACAGTGAGAGATTAACATCTTTCAATTATGCAATGTGGAAGATCAAAATGGAATCATTGTTGATTCTACAGGATGTAATGGATATTGTGAGTGGAGCTGAAGAAGAACCTGTTGCACCTAATGAAGCTGTAACATTCCACAAAAGAACCAGAATTGCCCTTCATTTTATAAAAATGAATGTTACCAATGAAGTGTTAAGAGAGATCAGTACATGCACCACTGCCAAGGAAGCTTGGGATACTCTAAAAACAATCTATGAAATCAAAAATACTTCTAGATTGCTTACACTTAGGAACCGAATATTTCTAAGTTATCAGAGAGTAGATGAGAGTGCTTCATCATATGTCATGAGAGTTAAGGATCTTCATCAAGAGTTAGCTAGTATTAGTGATGCTCTTAAGAACACTGAACTTGTTCAAGTAGTCCTAAATGGACTTAGAGATGAGTATGACAATATTGTGTAGACTTATGTTTTCAGAGAGGATCTTCCATCCTTGGAGACACTGCAAGGTGTTCTCATTGCTAAAGAAAGCAGGCAAGAGAACAAGATGCTAAGGATCAACAGACTTTCATTGAAAGATGGTGGAGATGACAAAGCACTCTTCATCAGATACAAGTCAAGAGGCAAGGGCAAAGGACAACAACACTTCAAGAAGGACAAAGCCAAAGAAGGTGGTGAGGATCAGTCCTCACAAGGTGCAACATCCAGTGGCAAGAAGAAGTTGTCAAAGATCAAGTGTTTTTTTTTGTGGAAAGAAAGGACATTATGCATCAAACTATTTCAAGAAGAAGAACCAATCTAAGCAAGCTAACCTTATTAATGAGGATGAGTGTGAGGGTGTAGAGAGTGAAAAAGAGGATTCATTAATGATGTCTACGTTTTCATCTTTTCCTTTTAAGCTTGACGGGACGCCCTTCGACACACCCATCAATGGTAGCCAGTTGCACAAGTACTGGCCACCATAGTAAGACAGATCCAGATTGGGGGTGGCACGTTACAAAAAGCTTATCTGCTCAGCCATTATCGCTAGATCTAAGGAGATCAAGCCAAATCAAGCTAAATCCATCAAGATTCAGCCAGATCTGGCAGGATCGGAGAAATCTATCAGAATCCAAGGAGGATCCAGATCTTGATAGGATAAAAAAGAAAACAGATCATCAGACTGACTGAGGGATCTACTACCAAGAATCCATCAAAACTTCTAGAGCACTACCAACAGTCAGATCAAGCCTGGATGAAGCTGATTACCAGTTTACAAAAGTTAAAAATCAGAAAATCTCGAGATCTCGAGATCTCGTCAAAAAACACTTTGAAGAAGCACTTTTTTCATGATTTTTTGAGATCCCCTGGGAGATAGCTCTTGAAAATTGGACAGTCACCAGATCTGACTAGATGCATCCATGAAAATCTCTGCAAGAGTTTCTGATGGTGGAATCATCATTTTTTAGTGTATGCGAGAGTTCCCAGAAGCAAAATTTTCAAAATCCTTGCAGAGCATCAAGATCAACTTATCAACTCTCGCAAGGTGTCTAAATGAAATCAGAACAGTGAAATTAGCCTGCCTACATGGTTTGATCTTGAAAATCCAATTACAAGAACAAGTTGTGTGAGAGATCACTTACTGCGAGAGTTGAACCCTTGCAGACAGTCTGAACCCTCGCAGAACCTTCGCATAGCAGTCAAATCACCTTATGAACTCTCGCAGACTTCCCTGAGGTCTTAGAATTTTGTGAAGAAGGTGTCTGCCAAAATTTGGGTGGAACTGAACAAGGAAAAGTGAATTTCACCTAATACGCACTCTAAATTCCGTTATACAAGGGCTGAATTCGAGTCATTAGTCACCTTTGCTAGCGAAGCTCTGCCGAAATTTCCACTGAAAATACCAAGTTTTCTGTTTTCAACCAAACTTCCTACCAGCTGTCATCTGCTCATATCAAACACCGATCTGCGCTCTGAACTACAATCATTGTCATCCAACACTCATTATTCTCAGTTTTCTATTGTTTCCTTTTATTTTCCACCGTTTTCTACTTTTTTGACTTTTTCGACCACTAATCATCATTGCTAGCATGGCCTCCTCATCCTCTGAAGACTCTGGCGCCAAACAGATGATCCAGCATGACATCCACGAGGCCACGTAGATTTGGCCTCTACCCTCTGACACTTTGATCCAACCATGGCTGCAGACAGCCGGGCCCCTCCTTGAAGCAATGGGTTTTTATTTGGTGCTCTTCCATTCTGAGATTAGCATGGGCCTCGTCCTTCATGCTTATGCCACCTGGGACAAGGACAAGGCTCGTTTCCACTTCTTATACCAAGGTACCACGTACAAGGTCAGGATTAACGCCGACTCGATGATCACGGTTGGCATTATTTCCGGTGATCGTCAACCCATCTCCCATCGCCACGCCAAAGCTCTGATCAAACCATTCGTCACCCAAACCACACCAAAAATCTCCATCCAGACTAACAATGGTTACCTGATAGAAGCTATCACGGAACCCGTCATCCAGACAACTGCACATCTGTTGAATAACTTTTTGGTTATTTTCACAATTCGCAAGGACAGAATCCAGTCTACGCTACTGAGTCAGATAGTGAAATCCTTTATGGAATTCCCTAATCCCGCCGTTGTGCCATACGACTGGCATAGCTTCCTTATTCGAGAACTAACAAACTCCATCAAACCCAACAACTGTGAGCGAATCGCAGCAGGCCCCCTGTTGTGTAACTTTGCTTGCGCATTTCTCGAGGTGAAAGTGCATGGCTTCCAATGCTCATCCCTCCTATCTACCCTTGTGCCACATACTAACCTTTACCCACCATCTCAAGCATCTACCTCATCCCAACCTGCAGTCATTAATACAACGGCCATCAAACAAATGTGTGGCGCTGCCTCTACATCCACATCTCCACTGGTTACCCAATGACATGTCTCCACTGCCGCATTAACTACTCCATCAACCACTGCCACTTCGTCTTCCGTGCAACCCCCCACTCCAATTTTTGTTGTCGCTACCTCTCTTCCTATTCCATCCACATTTGTTTCTGTCTCCATCCCCGTTTCTTCTGTTGATACCACTCCTACTTCTCTTCCAGTGTCCGCTGCTCCATCCATCACCATCGCATCCTCCATTACTCCTGCCACCACCGTTGCTCCTCTCACATTCAACCCTTCCGATTTGCAACTGTCCCCCGACACTCTAGCATGGATGCAAGTTATCAATTTTTCACCCCCACGCCAAACACTTTCCGCTCCATCCTCACCTTCTTCCATACTCCACACCACCCTTCAGTTCCCCACTGTTCCTCCCATCCTCTCGTTCGGACAAACCATCCTCGCCCCTGTTTCCAAAGCTGTTTCTCACACCCCACCCGCTTCGCCAAAGGTTGTCAAGGGCAGCCAACTGCTGCCTGATGACACATTTGTACAAACAATTTCTGTAGAATCACCAGATCGGACTGACCCTATCGCCCCAGATGGCATCAGCATAAATGAGTGTAAATAAATAAAATCCTCCAATAAAATGTGTTGCGAGGGTATGGCATCCTGCGTGTATAAACCCATGACTTAATGAGCACGCAATTGAAGTTGTAAATAAAATAAACTTGACTTGGGCCTTGTAATTTAAATAAAACTAGAGGCCCAATGTCATTTTTAAACTTCACTTTTTAGAGTTGGGTCCAAATTGGGACTCACATGAATCTTGCGATTTCTAATGTACTTTTTGTGGACCCTTGGATCAAGTTGGGTCCAAGATGAACGGTTAGGAAAGCCAAGTGGCCAAATAGGGTTTGGAAACTCTATAAAAGGATGTAACTCGTGAAGAGACACATCTTCTCTTTTCTCTCTCTCATTTCATCATTATACATGGTTCTCTTTGGGTTCTACTACTCATTGGTGCACTATCTTGGTGTTATCTTGCAATCTTGCATGTAGAATGCTCATTTATTGCTATTTTCGATTCCACACGTGTGAAATACAGTAGGGTAATGTAATTGTATGGACAGAAAACATATTTTATGTTTTGGTTCATGTTTGATCAATATCTCTTAGAGTTTGCATCTCATTTTGTATGTAGATGCTGATTTTTCTACATTGGCAGGATTATTGGTTTGCTCCTTATTGTAACCAAAGATTAGGGACATGGATTGGATCTTGAATGATCTGAAATCCTTCACAACATTTGAGTGAAGAGAGATCTAATGGTTTTTTATTTACAGGCTTTTTAGCTTCAAAATCCGAGTTGAGGTCTGAAATCAGCCTAGATTAATTAGTTTTCATAAACAAATTCAAAACTAATCAATGGCAAGTGATCTTGGTAGCTTATCCTAGGATTTGCACCAAAAATTACATCAAACTGACACCATATGAATTTTCTATGATCCAATGAATATGGGTTATTAAATGCTGGTTCAGAGATGCCCACACGTGTGAACAGTACGGATTTTGATCCTGAAAAAGTTTGGGATCAAATCCCCTCACCAAAACCTGGATACCAGCTCGCCCTTCCAATACTAGCTTTTTGCACCAAAACCTGCTAAAACTGGATTAGATCCAAACACAGATCAATGGCCTTGTACTTGGATCTGATACCATGTGAAAAGTACAGTACTAAGGACCATAAATGGATCTTTGAATGATCCACAAGGTGATTGTATGCTTGTTAAACAATCTATCAGAAACTAGTCATCAGAAAACAAGATCTAGTTTAGCAGCTTGATAGGAAACAAGTAGAGACAATCAAAGCATTGATCAAATAGTCTAATCCAACTCCACACGTGTGGAAATAAGGCTGTAGTACGGCCTGTAGACAGTGTTTACAAAGTTCCAAAGCTGGATTTCATTGGAAAAATAGAGTAATCACCATACAATGAGAGGAAACTCGAGTTTCTCCTTGAGGCTCCAAAAAGTTTCTATCTTCTCACTATGGAGAATGGAAATACATAGTAAAACACACTTCCTTTGCAAAGTTAGGTGAAAATCCAGCATGTAATAAGGAAGTAGACTCCAATTTCTTGCCCTAATGTGAAAACCCTAGTCTAGATCCAAGAGTCATGCTTGGTAGGTGCGTGGTAGGTACAAATCTCATCATAAATCATGGTCTAGATCCTACAAAGTAGGAATCACTACCAAATAGACACAACCACTCCTCTTGACTCGTGGTAACCTACTTTAGGTGTGTATGTACAAGTGGCACTTTGGCCATTCAAGTAACCAACAAACAATATTGACAAAATGTGAAAATTGTCAACATTTCCTAGCTAGTTTGAGGCCTAAATTGGCTAAAATTGTAAATAGTTTTGGTTCTGGAGTTTCACACGTGTGAACCAGGCCACAATGTTTTTATTTACTGTATTTTTTCAGTATGATGAAGTGTCAAACTTCATACCCTTCAAAATGAGACCATTTTGATGTATTTTGGTCATATAAGCCATTTTTAGCTATTTTTCCTATATAGGGAATATCTAGGGTCAAGTACCTTCTAGAGAGAGGAGAGAGAGTCATCTTCCTCATCCATAAATAGTAGGGAAGTCGTGGAAAACAGGTTGGAGAAACCTTTTGTATGCTTCATTGAGATCAATAGATCATTGTCATTGTTTCTTCCTCCATTGAGAGCATTGTTGTGTGTATTGTCTTCAAGCTATTGTGTATGATCTTAGGTGCTTTCCAAAAGTGATAGGCTGATGTATTATGGACTGTATAATGCTATTTTGGGCTGCACTTGATGTTTATGGAAGTTTCCATTTGTGATACATGCTTTTTGATCAAGTTCTTTGCATTCTAGGTAGCATAGAATGTGTTGCCAATTCCTAGCTTATGTAGTTTGGAGTGCAAGCATTCAAGCCAATGATCTTGGAGTTTAGATCCACTTAGGATCTGTATTTTTCACATGGTATCAGAGCTGGTTGGCTTCTATTTACAGTAAGTATTCCATTTTTGGTGATATTTGGATGTTTGATCAAGTTCTAGCATGATTTTGCATTGCTTTGTTGATCAAATCTTACTAACCTTTGTTTTGTGAGTTGAACTTGTGGATCAAACGCATATTTCAGGTCTATTGAAGATCAGAGGCTGAAAAGAAACTATTTTGGATCAGATCATAACACCTAATCATTTGTGATTGTGAGGCTTGTGCATATTCAATACTAACAATGTTCTTTTCAATCCTATTGTTGACAATCTCCATTCTTGGATGAACACTCTCCTTAAGTGGATGAAACTTCTCCTTAAGTGGATGACAAATGCTCTTTTGAGTGAGTTGTAATTCTCCTAAAGGCTGAGCAAAGCTCCCATTTGGATGAAAGATCCCCTTTTTTGGGTGAACATATTGTAAGCTCCATTGTGAAGAGCATATTGTAAAGATTGTCATCAATTTTGGCATAAATTTTGGTGTACTTTGTTGAGCATGTAAGTAACTCTCCTTATGTGATTTGATTGGAGCATTTGCTGGAAGGTGTTAACCATTATGCAAGTGTGTTTTCAGGTTCTTAACAGGTTGAGGAAAATTCTCATGTGAAGTGATCTTAGATCTACATCTAAACACCAAGATTTGACAAGATAGTGAAGCTAGTCTTGTGATTCACTAAGTGTGCTCATTCATTCACCTCTAAATCTTGTATTTATCACTTGCTGGAGTTTATAAACTTTTAGAAGTGTGGTTTACATGTGGTTTTACAGGTTGAATCAATATCTTAGTGTGTTGATCATATGTTGATCAAGTTTGTTCATTACTAGGTAATCTTGGCATCCTAGTTTTGGGTATTTTCTAAGAATGCAAGTAACTCTTCACACCATAACTTGATTTGGTCACTTGCTGGAAAGTTTGAGAGCTTAAGCAAGAGTGTGTTCAGGTTGGTTTGATTTTGTAATCCATTCTTAGTGTGTGCAAAGTGTTGCATGTGTTTCAATCTTCCTTTCTATGCTTGGAAACCATCTAGGTTCAAGATAGAAGTGTTTTAGGGTCCTAAATCTTCATAGATCTCTTTATCTATCATTTGTTGAGAGAAAAGTGAGTGCTAAGTGCTTTAGGACAGAACCTAAAAGTTGAAGAAACATTAGAATCATGGCTTCCAATGGTGGGATCATGCTAGAGTCTAGTGAAAGGTTGAGTTCATCAAACTACTCTACTTGGAAAGTGAGGATGGAGTCCTTACTTGAGTTGAATGAACTCATGGACATAGTTGCAGAAATTGAAGAGAGACCTCTCACACTTCAAGAGCAACAAAGGTTTGATAAGAAGGCCAAAAGGGCTCTTCATATCATTAAAATGAATGTTACAAATGAACTTCTCAAGGAAGTTGGAAAGTGTCAAAGTGCAAGTGAGGCATGGAATGCCTTAAAGAAGCTCTTTGAATCAAAGTCCACATCTAGGGTATTGACCCTAAGGAGACAAATATTTTCTAGTAGGCAAAGAGAGGGTGAAAGTGCTCATGCATTTATCTTGAGAGTTAAGTCCCTAAGTGATGATTTAGCATGCATTGATGAGAACATAAAAGATGGTGAAATAGTCCAAGTTATGTTGAATGGTTTGCTAAATGAACATGCTAACCTTGTGCAAAGTTTTGCCATTCAAAGAGTCTTGCCAAGTGTGGTTCACTTGCAAGAAATCTTATTGGCTGAAGAACATAGGTTGCAATCAAAGCTTGATGGTGCATCCTTGCAAGGTGGAGGTGAAGAGGCTTTCTTCACAAAAGGCAAATTCAAGGGCAAAGGTAAAGGCAAAGGGAAATGGTCCAAAGGTGGTAACTTTGATCATGATGATCACTCTTCCTCTTCCTCTTCTACTAAGAACAATAAGTCAAAGTTCAAGTGCTTTTATTGTGGGATAAAAGGTCATTTTGCAAATGAATGTTATAAGAAGAAAAGAGAGCAAGGAGAGAGGCAAGGAAATCTTACAATAGACGAGGAAGAACATAACACATGTGAATCACTTGTTATGACTTCAAGTTTGTTAGCCAACATAGATGATAATGATCCTTGGTGGATTGATAGTGGAGCCTCATCTCACATGACAAGACATAAGGAATACTTTACATCCTTATTGTCTTATGAGGGAGAAGGTAACATCATCTACACTGCAAATGATGGTCAATGTGACATCAAAGGCATAGGCACTATTCCTATTTCCCTTTCAACAAATAGGAAAGCAAATCTTGAAAATGTTTTGTACATTCCTTCAATCACTAAGAATTTGCTTAGTGTAAGTCAAATGATTGACAAAGGACTTGATGTGGAGTTCATTGGAGATGCATGTTTGATAAGTAAATGTGGATCCTTGATTGCTCAAGGTAGGAGGCATGGTAAACTTTTCAAGCTTGATGCATGTGTGATCTCTAATCATGAAGGATGTATGGCTAGGGAGCAATTGACAAACCAAGAAGTTTGGCACAAGAGGTTGGGCCATCCCAACTTCAAATCTTTGGAGGTAATGGCAAAGAAAGAGCTTGTTCTTGGTCTCCCTAAAAGTCTTGTTGCAAACAATAGTGTTTGTGAACATTGTGCCTTGTCCAAATCTCATAGACTTGCTTATTCTAGATCTACTTCTAGATCTAAAGAAGCTTTTCAACTTGTGCATTCTGATATTCATTCTTCTAGTACAACTAGCAATGGTGGGGCAAAGATGTATGCAACTTTCATTGATGACTTTAGTAGGTATACTTGGATCTATCTTCTTAAAAGTAAGGATGAAGTGTTTGCTGCATTTGTCAAGTTCAAGAATGAAATGGAAAACCAATTCAATACAAAGATCAAATGCTTAAGATCTGATAATGGAGGGGAATACACCTCAAATAGGTTCAAAGACTTTTGTATAGCACATGGGATTAAGAGGGAGATGTCTAGTCCTAGGACTCCACAACAGAATGGAGTGGCCGAGAGGAAGAATAGAACCCTTTGTGAATGTGCCAAGGCAATGAGACTACATGCTAATCTTGCTAAGTCTTTTTGGGGGGAAGCTTTAGCATGTGCTAACTATCTATGTAATAGATGGACAAGTGCTTCCTTGGATGGTAAAACTCCTCATGAGGTTCTTTATGGTAGAAGGCCGAGTGTCAAGCATTGTAGGATCTTTGGATGTACATGTTTTGTCAATATCACACTTGATGATAGAACTAAAGAAGATCCTTCATCAAAGAAGGGTGTGTTTGTTGGCTATAGTGAAGTAAGCAAGGCTTACAAAGTGTACATTCCTTCTACAAAGAAAGTTGTCATAAGTAGGGATGTCATCTTTCATGAAGAGAATGTTTCCAATGTTGTTGATGTTGATGTTGATGTGCCTACTAATCATCATGATGTGCAAGATGTCTTGGATGAAGATGGAGATGCCACTCCAAAGCAAACTTCAAGGAAGACTCAAAGGCAAAGGGCTAAGCCATCAAGGCTAACCTATGATGAAAAAGGAAAGCAAGTGGTGGACAACTCTAACTTTGCTTTTCTTACCTCTTTTGATGAACCAACTTGTGTAGGTGAAGCAATTCAAAAGAAGGAATGGATCCAAGCCATGGATCATGAGCATCAAGCACTCATCAAAAGCAACACATGGAGGTTGGTAAAGCTTCCAAAGGACAAGAAGGCAATTGGTTGTAAGTGGATCTTCAAGATCAAGACAAATCAAGATGGATCAATCAACAAGTACAAGGCAAGGTTGGTGGCAAAGGGGTATGCTCAAGAATATGGTATTGACTATGATGAGACCTTTGCACCCGTGGCAAAGATGGTAACTATTCGAATCCTAATCTCTCTTGCAACACTTTATGATTGGGATATGTGGCAAATGGATGTTACTAATGCCTTCTTGAATGGTGATCTTGAAGAAGATATTTACATGGAGCAACCCGAGGGCTATGTTTCACATGATGAGCCTAATCATGTGTGCTATCTCCAAAAGAGTTTGTATGGGCTAAAGCAAGCACCAAGGAGTTGGTATGCTAAGCTCAATTCCTTCTTACTTTCTCAAAACTTTGTTATGAGTGAGTATGATCATTCTCTCTACTTTAGATTGAATGAAAATGATATCACTTTACTTTTGATCTATGTTGATGACATTATCTTAAGTGGTGGTAACAATCTAGATATAGATGAAATCAAGATGGCACTCAAAAGAGAGTTTGAAATTCAAGATCTTGGTAAACTTCATTATATCTTAGGAATAGAGATTATTAGAACTTCTAAATCTACATTCATATGTCAAGAAAAGTATGTTAACTCTATTCTAAAAAGGTTTCATATGGAAGATTGTAAAGTTGTTTCTACTCCTATGGAATCAAATGTAAAGCTAACTACAAGAAGTAATGAAAGATCCTTCAAGGACATTACTCTCTATAGAAAGCTAATAGGATCTCTTATATGGTTAACCATCACAAGACCTGATCTAAGCTTTGTGGTTGGTAAACTAAGTCAATTTATGCAAGATCCTAGTGAAGCTCATTGGAAGCTAGGAAAGAGAGTACTTAGATACATCTCGGGATCTAGAGATTTTGGCATCTTGTATGGAGGTACTACACCTAACCTTTGTGGATTTTCAGATTCAGATTTTGCAGGTGATCAAATGGATAGGAAGTCAACAAGTGCCTTTGCAATCTATCTTGGAGATGGAGTGGTCTCATGGCTATCAAAGAAGCAACCAACTATCTCTCTATCTTCCACCGAAGCCGAGTACAAGGCATTAACAACATGCACCAAGGAGATTCTTTGGATCAAGAGGATGTTATTGGATCTTCACTTGCTGGAACCAGAGAAGACTCCAATCATACTTTGTGATAACCTTTCAGCCCAAAGCTTGGCAAGCAATCCTGTTTTTCATGCAAGGAGCAAGCACATTGAGATTGCTCACCATTTTGTGAGAGATCAAGTCATTGCCAAAGAGGTGGAGCTTCAACATGTCTCTTCAAAGGAGTGTGTGGCTGATATCTTAACCAAACCATTGGGAAAGGACCTATATTTAATGCATAGATCTAATCTTGGAATGTGCTCAAAGACTATGTTGAAACTAGCATCCAATGTTGAAGAGGGAGTGTGAAAATTGTCAACATTTCCTAGCTAGTTTGAGGCCTAAATTGGCTAAAATTGTAAATAGTTTTGGTTCTGGAGTTTCACACGTGTGAACCAGGCCACAATGTTTTTATTTACTGTATTTTTTCAGTATGATGAAGTGTCAAACTTCATACCCTTCAAAATGAGACCATTTTGATGTATTTTGGTCATATAAGCCATTTTTAGCTATTTTTCCTATATAGGGAATATCTAGGGTCAAGTACCTTCTAGAGAGAGGAGAGAGAGTCATCTTCCTCATCCATAAATAGTAGGGAAGTCGTGGAAAACAGGTTGGAGAAACCTTTTGTATGCTTCATTGAGATCAATAGATCATTGTCATTGTTTCTTCCTCCATTGAGAGCATTGTTGTGTGTATTGTCTTCAAGCTATTGTGTATGATCTTAGGTGCTTTCCAAAAGTGATAGGCTGATGTATTATGGACTGTATAATGCTATTTTGGGCCGCACTTGATGTTTATGGAAGTTTCCATTTGTGATAAATGCTTTTTGATCAAGTTCTTTGCATTCTAGGTAGCATAGAATGTGTTGCCAATTCCTAGCTTATGTAGTTTGGAGTGCAAGCATTCAAGCCAAAGATCTTGGAGTTTAGATCCACTTAGGATCTGTATTTTTCACACAAAATGTACAATATTCTACATGGCTAGATTTGCCAATGTAGGCAATTTTTCACAATCAACGTTCCTGATTTGTTGACCGTATGTACTATGTATAGTTGTCACAATGGCCAAATACTTCCAAGTACAACAACTTACCTAATTAGGTGACAAACATTTAATGTAGTTAATACATGGATGCAATCTATAAGTAGATCATCCCAGCATAGATTACTTGAGTCGCTCCGTCCATAAGACGTATTATTTGAGCCTCCCAGTTACACCGTCATTGTTGGTTGTAATTGCTATTCGTGCTTCAATGTAATATAGCAGCAACATGCTTTTCTATCTGTGTATATTGTACATGAATGCTTGTTGTGATTGAATGCACTTTATCATTGTTTGATCACGCTTGTTTACTCACTCTGATCAGAACACAGACATCTACAATTCCTCAGTTTCTGATCAGACGATGGTTGTCTTTGACGCCTGAGAAACTCGTGATATCATACTGCTTTTCATTTATTTTAGAACCATACTTCACATTGAATCTGATTTCAGTAATACCACACACAAACCATTTCTAATCTCTTCGGTGGACTGTACTCTCATTTTTGAGAGTATGAATTAATTTTTAAGATCTTGTTGGGCAATTAGAACACTTAAAGCTCTGATCATATTTAGCATAAGCTTTCTATTAGACTATTTTTGCATCTAGCAGCTGAGTGTAGTGGGAGAGATGTTCCGCAAATTTCCTGCTCTCTTCTCTGTTCGCGTTCTTCTATCTCCATTGCCCCTATTACTTTTCACCCTTCTTGCCGCTTCTAGTGTTCAAAGCCCCTCTCACTCCTGTCAGTCCCAATTACCAATCCATGACACTGCCACCACCGCCCAATCTTCCCCCACCCCTCAGACGTCCTCACCTCTTTTTCCCTGACTTTTTGAGCAGCGTCCATGGAATCTGGCCAAGTGTTTTTGCCCCATCTCAGCCCATGGATGTTTATGCTACCCATGTTGTGCAGGCTGTAGTTGCAGCCCAACACCAAGTCAATGTGGTTTGCCAGACCATTAGCCAATTGGAAGACTAGGACACAATCGAGCTCCAAGAGCATGACGATTGGGGATGCGTCAAAAAGATGACGATTGGGGATGTTTATGCTACCCATGCTATGCAGGCTGTAGTTGCAGCCCAACACCAAGTCAATGTGGTTTGCCAGACCACGAGCCAATTGGAAAACTAGCACATCACTGAGCTCCAAGAGCGTGACGATTGGGCATGCATCAAAAAGATGATCTCCAGGCGAAGGCCAACATTGTTGGCTAGCTAACTCAACAGATGAATGATGCTGAGGACGTCAATAAAAAACTTCAGCAAGAAAATAAAAAAATTCAAAAAATTAATAAAGAGAAGGACGTGGACATTAAGAAGCTCCGCACTCATTTCAATAAACTCGAAGTGTCTCTGGATACTGAGCGCAAGCTATCCCAAGCCTATTCCGACTCTGGCCATGTATTGTAGACCAGCTATGGGCCTCCCAACGAGACTATTTGTCCCTCCTACAGCAATTGGATATCCTAAAAAATAAGCCTAATGAGCAAGCCATTTAGACTATTATCGCCCAACAGATCGGCTACAGCCAGCAGCAAGTCGACGGCCTGAAGAGCCATGTCGCATCATCGAATTTCTTTCTTCGATCATCCGAGACTCTCAGTGACACCAAAGATGCCCAAATTGAAATCGACTCCCCATCTAGTACATCTCATCAATACAAGACGGCGGAGCATTATAAGGCCCAATATACTCAATTAAAGTCCAATATTGGTGCCTTAAAAGATAACTATGAATCAGCACCCCACAAATGCGCTTGAAATCTCAAATCTTCGGGCCAAATATGCGGAATTAGCCGAGGAGATTACAACTCTAGAGCAAATGGTTGATGTCAAGGACCATGCCATGAGGCAATTCACTGAACTAGGCATGGACCCAAGCAACAACTCCTCTCTAGAATTCAAACATCACTCTGTGCTGATCTCGCATCAGATTGGCCTTGATGGAACCAGCCTTTCTGACTTGAGTGCTATTCCATTACAAAACTCGCACATTGAAATATAATTGTTGTTGAGGAAGAATGTAAATCCAGATGTGGATTTACAAGTGTCTACATCTCTTGCCCAACTTCTAAATACCGGTTGAGAATATTGAGTTTGTCACTATCGACTGCTCCATAACAAATGCATAAGTCCATAGTAGCTCAAATGTATCTTATAACTATGATAAGAGCTTTCCAATGTGTAAGGCCAGGATTGGTCATAAACTGACTTAAGGTACGGACTGCTAAATATATGTCTAGTCTGGTATAGATCATTGCGTATATAAGAGATCCTATTATCGAATACTTACTACTTAGAAGTTACTAGTTAGTACTTACAAGTTTGAAGTTACAAGTTACAAGTTACAAATTACCTAACTAACAAATTACAAATCGTCATGCATGTGTCCATTACACTTTGTGCATGGCTTGCATGTCACTATGGATCACTTACAATTAATGCATGTGAATTGCCATGAGTTTCGCATGACTTTGCTAATTCTATGTCTACAAACTATATGCAAGTTGTATTCTTCAATCTAGACATTACATAACCATGTAGCTCGAGTTCTATGTAGGCCGAACTTGGCATTTTGCATTTATGAGCTACATACTTGCATGGTACAACTAGAGTTCAATGATGGTGACATCATACTTAGTGGTGATAACATTGATGTCATTTTGAGAAACCCAAGAAAAGTCTATCTTTAGAATTTAAGATGGTAGATCTTTGTCCACTTCACTTTATATTGGGCATAGAAGTGTCAAAATTTAGAAAAATCTATCTAATGTTGTGAGTAGGGGTCCTAAAAATTCCAAAGATGAATTGAGCTCTTTTGGCTTAGTAAAGACCCATCTTAGAATAAAATATTCAAGGTAGGTAGAAGTAGAAACTCGAGCTACCATAGGAATTGCCATTTGTACTTTACATGCCACATTTAATGCATGAAAAGACTAGGTGGCACAATTAGACATAGTGAGGTGGCTTGAATAAGTCTAGATAGCTTGAGAGGTGGATTCACAACTCCAATTCAACTCAAAGTAGGAGGAGAGTCCATGGATCTATATATATATGATGTGCTCTCATTGAGAAAATGATGAAATTTGTGTGTAATGCAAATTTGGAGACAAGCTCTTTGTGCCCTCTCTCTCTACACGAGTTTTGTACTTTCTATTTTCTCTCTCTAGCCGAGTTGAGACATTTATGATGCTTAGTCTTATGTTTTGTTGACAGATCTTGCTTGTAACACAATAATATTTCTTGAATGATCAGCTTTTCTATTGACAACCAATGCTAGTCTGATCTTTATGGTATTATTGGGCTTATGAGATCAAAAGTACATGTGTAGGGCGTCTTACACATGTGAATTCAGCATGGTATCAGAGCCTACCTAAGTTTTACAAGCAAATCTAATCAAAAAATTTGCAGATTTGATCAGATTTCAAGCTAGGAATTGTCTAGATTCTACTTTCTAGCTAGTTTGCAGTTTTCTGGTGATTTAGAGCTTCAAACCACTTTGAATGGTCCAGATCAGGTACTATACGGAATTTCAGGTGCTGGCATGTGTGAAATCTGCCCATTTTTGGTTTGGTGGTTCTCTCTCACCTTAGATCCAAATTTCATGCAAATTAGTCCACTAGAAAGCTAGAAATGTGTAGAATTTGATGCAATTTGATTCATACAGTTGGATGAGCCAATCAAAAGTTATAAGCTTTTGAAGAGTCGTAGGTAGGGCACCTAGACTTGTGGCAAATTGTGTGTACATGTCATTTATTGCTTGAATGATCACAAAAATCATCCAGAAGTTGTACAATCTCATCTATATGTGATTTAGACAAAATTTATAGGTTCTAGGCAAATTGTTTCATACAAATAGATTGTATTTGAGTCAATTTGACATTTTTGGAGTATTTCACACGTGTGAAATTCAGAGAACCATAACTTTTGCCGTACTTCATCTTTTTTGATGATTCAAATCTTGTTTTAGAGAGATTGTCAAGCTAGTGATATCTATCTTATAGTTTTCTGCTTAGTCTTACATAGGATTTGGTTTTGTACCCTTGATTGGTTCCTATAGTGAGAAGATAAGCAATTCTTTCATCCATCTTTTTTTATTTCCATTATTCTTTATGACTTCAATGGGTGTCTTTCTATTAGAAGCAAGTGAAAGATTGTCAACCTCCAATTACTCAATTTGGAAGGTTAGAATGGAATCTGTCTTAATACTACAAGATGTGATGGATATTGTACTTGGCATTGAAGAAGAACCACAAATTCTTCAAGAAATTCCAAAGTACAAAATGAGAGCCAGGATGGCTCTGCATTATATTTAGATGAATGTCTCAAATGACATCTTAAGAGAAATTGGTGCTTGTACTAATGCCAAAGATGCTTGGGATACTCTCAAGTCCATCTATGAGGCAAAGAATACTTCTAGACTTCTAACACTAAGAAACCAAAATTTTCAAAGTGTACAGAGAAGTGATGAATGTGCTTCAGCTTATGTAATGAGAGTTAAAGACCTCCATAGAGAATTGTCATGCATAGGAGACTCCATCAACCAAAATCAACTTGTTTAAGTCATACTTAATGGGTTAAAGAAGGAATATGACAACCTTGTTCAGAGTTATGCCATTAAGGAGGAGCTACCAAGTTTGGAAACACTCCAAAGTGTGCTCATTTTTTAAGAATCAAGACAAGAGTATAAACTCTTGAAAATGGAGAGACTGTCTCTCAACATTGATGGTAAAGCTCTCTTTACCAAAGACAACCACAAGACAAGAAGTAAGAATTAACACCAATCCTTTCAAGCAAGAACAATCTTATTTCCAAGGAGAAAAGAGAACTGGATGAGTCCTCTCAAGCTTCCACATCCAAGAAGAAGAAGAAAAACATCAAGTGTTTCTTTTGTGGAAAGAAGGGGCATTATGCCACCAATTGCTTCAAGAAGAAGAGTCAATTCAAGCAAGCCAACATTTCTAATGAAGAGAAGGAAGATGCTCATGCAAGTGGTGAAGATGGATCTCTTATGGCTCGAGTTTTTCTTCATCACCTTTCAAGAAGGATGGTTCGTGGTATATCGACAGTGGAGCTTCTTCACATATGTGTAGCTCCAAGCATTCTTTTTCATCCATGTCACCTTATGAAGCATCCAAGAAGTCTATCTACATAGCAAATGGTCATGAGTGTGCTATTGAAGGCACAGGGACCATTCCCTTAAAGATTTCATCATCAAAAGTTCTTTCTCTGTCTAAAATACTTTTTGTTCCTAAGTTAACAAAAAGTCTTATTAGTGTTGGAAAATTGTTTGATAGTGGACTAGATGTGAATTTCAATGTTGATACATGTATAATCAAGAAGCATGATGAGATCCTTGCATTTGGGTCTAGATATGGTGGAATCTACAAGCTTGATCCCAAAGAGTATGCTAACTCTTGTGATGGTGCTTTTGCTTCTCATATTTCTTTGGAGGAACTTTGGCATAGAAGGTTGGGACATCCTAACTATAATTCTATGGTGTCCATGGTCAAGAAAGCCAAAGCTATTGGCCTGCCTAATCTTATCTCCAAGAATTTCAAGCCATGTGAGGCTTGTGCCATATCTAAGTCTCATAAGAAGCCTTTTTCAAAGTCATATATCAAGACTACACATCCATTGGAGCTCATACACTCAGATGTGCACTTTTCATCTTCAAAGAGCAAGGGTGGTGCTACTTGCTTTGTAACTTTCATTGATGATTTCACTAGACTTACTTGGGTATATCTTCTAGCTTCAAAGTCTATGGTGTTTGACTAGTTCCAAAAAAGCTCAAAGCTCTAGTTGAAAAGCAATTTTCATACAAAATCAAGATTCTTAGAAGTGATGGAGGTGGTGAGTACACTTCCAATAAATTTCATGATTATTGTGAGCTTAAAGGCATTAAAAGGGAGTTTTCTTGTGCATATACACCATCTCAAAATGGGGTGGCTGAAAGAAAGAATAGAACATTGTGTGAATGTGCCAAAACCATTAGAATTGAGGCATCCTTGCCAAAAGACTTTTGGGGTGAGGCTATCAATTGTTCAAACTATCTTTGCAATCAATTCCCTCATGTTGCACTTGAGAAAAGTCACCATATGAAGCACTCTATTTGAAGAAACCTAAGGTTGAACACCTTAGAGTATTTGGATGCATTTGCTTTGTTCATATTCCCTTGGAAACAAGAAAGAAGGATCATCCTTGTGCAAGCAAAGGAGTAATGGTTGGATATTCATTCAACAAGAAAGCCTATCAAATCTACATGCTCTCTACTTCTAAAGTAATTGATGGTAGAGATGTAGTTTTTCATGAAGAAGAAAAGTCCAATCTTGGAGGGGCCGAGATCAAGCAACCTCAAAATCTATCACCTTTTGTTATTGAAGACAATCAACATATAGAGGAGTTGAGATTTGAAGATGGAAGTCCTCGGATTTTCACTCCTAGAAGATCCATGAGGGAGATATCCGAGCCCAAAAGGCTCACTTATGATGACAAAGGAAAACAAGTGGATCTTGATTCCACTTATGCTTATTTTGTTTCTCACGAGGAGCCCAAAGATGTTCAAGAAGCCCTCAATACCAAGGAGTGGTATGAGGTCATGAAGATTGAATATGATGCCTTGATCACCAACCACACATGGGAGCTAGTGGATCCACCACCTAACATGCATATCATTGGATGCAAGTGGGTGTTTAAGATCAAGTACAATCATGATGGCTCCATCAACAAGTACAAGGCAAGATTATGTGCTAAAGGCTTTGCACAAATATATGGTCTTGACTATGAAGAAACCTTTGTTCCAGTAGCAAAGATGGTGACAATAAGAATCATAATCTCTCTTGCCTTATTTTTTAAGTGAAAACTGTTTCAACTTGATGTCTCCAACGCTTTTTTGAATGGCTATCTTGAGGAGGAGATATACATGGAACAGCCTCAAGGATTTATCAAGGATAAATATAAGGTGTAGAAATATTTGTGGCTTGAAGCAAGCACCTAGATCATGGTATTCAAGACTCAACAACTTTCTACTTTCATTAGGATTTGTGCTTAGTGACTATGATCCTTCTATGTACTTAAAGTTTGATGGTAGTAATATTATCATTCTTCTAATTTATGTAGATGAGATTATTCTTAGTGGAAGTTGTTTGATGCTAGTTCAAGAAACCAAAGATGCATTAGGAAAAGAATTTAAAATACAAGATCTAGGAGAGGTCCATTACATTTTAGGCCTTCAGATTGATTTTCATGAAGAATATGCTTCAATCTGTCAATCTAGATATGTCTTTTCTATCAATATGAAAAATTGTAAAGGCATAGATACTCCCATGGAGCAACATGTAAAATATCCTATTAAAGGTGATGAAAGATCCTTTGAGGACATCACACTTTATAGGAGTCTTATAGGCTCTTTAATTTGGCTTACTATCACTAGACCCGATTTGAGCTATTGTGTGCACAAATTGAGTCAATTTATGCAAGATCCCAAGATCCAACATTGGAAGATGGCCAAGAGAGTTCTAAGATATGTATCTTCTACTCAAGATTATGGTTTATTGTACAAGAATGAAGATCTAACCATTGTTGGCTATTCGGATTCCGATTTTGCAAGTGATAAAATGGATTGAAAGTCCATTAATGTATATACTATTTTTCTTGGAGGCAATCTTGTGTCTTGGCTTTCAAAGAAGCAAGATACCATATCTCTATCATCTTGTGAGGCCAAGTACAAAGCACTCACTACAACAACTAAAGAGGTGCTTTGGATCAAGAGGTTAATCATGGAGCTAAAGTGCATCAAAGAGGATAATCTTCCCTTGATCAAATGTGACCACATCTCGGCACAAGCTCTTGCAAACAATCCTGTTTTTAATGCAAGAAGCAAGCATATAGAAGTAGCACACCATTTTGTAAGGGAAAAGCTCATTGAAGGTGAAATCAACTTGGAACATGTCGACACATCTTCGTGTATTGCTGATCTTCTCACAAACCCACTTTGCAAAAGTGCCTTCTCAAAGCATAGGTCTAATCTTGGTCTTATCTCAAGATCAATGCTTGATCCACATTAGATACATTTTTAGGAGTGTCAAAATATTGAGAAATCTTTCTAATGTTGTGAGTAGGGGTCCTAAAAATGCCAAAGATGAATTGATCTCTTTTGGCTTAGTAAAGACCCATCTTAGAATAAAATATTTAAGGTAGGTAGAAGTAGAAACTTGTGGTACCATAGGAATTGCCATTTGTACTTTACATGCCACATTTAATGCATGAAAAGACTAGGCGGCACAATTAGACATAGTGAGGTGGCTTGAATAAGTCTAGATAGCTTGAGAGGTGGATTCACAACTCCAATTCAACTCAAAGTAGGAGGAGAGTCCATGGATATATATATATGTGATGTACTCTCATTGAGAAAATGATAAAATTTGTGTGTAATGCAAATTTGGAGACAAGCTCTTTGTGCCCTCTCTCTCTCTACACGAGTTTTGTACTTTCTATTTTCTCTCTCTAGCCGAGTTGAGGCATTTATGATGCTTAGTCTTATGTTTTGTTGACAGATCTTGCTTGTAACACAATAATATTTTTTGAATGATCAACTTTCCTATTGACAACCAATGCTAGCCTGATCTTTATGGTATTATTGGGCTTAGGAGACCAAAAGTACATGTGTAGGGCGTCCCACACGTGTGAATTCAGCAAAAAGTACTTAGAGG
>CM055110.1:32804239-32912328 GCA_029204225.1 Diphasiastrum complanatum | reverse complement strand
CAATTCAAAAGAAGGAATGGATCCAAGCCATGGATCATGAGCATCAAGCACTCATCAAAAGCAACACATGGAGGTTGGTAAAGCTTCCAAAGGACAAGAAGGCAATTGGTTGTAAGTGGATCTTCAAGATCAAGACAAATCAAGATGGATCAATCAACAAGTACAAGGCAAGGTTGGTGGCAAAGGGGTATGCTCAAGAATATGGTATTGACTATGATGAGACCTTTGCACCCGTGGCAAAGATGGTAACTATTCGAATCCTAATCTCTCTTGCAACTCTTTATGATTGGGATATGTGGCAAATGGATGTTACTAATGCCTTCTTGAATGGTGATCTTGAAGAAGATATTTACATGGAGCAACCCGAGGGCTATGTTTCACATGATGAGCCTAATCATGTGTGCTATCTCCAAAAGAGTTTGTATGGGCTAAAGCAAGCACCAAGGAGTTGGTATGCTAAGCTCAATTCCTTCTTACTTTCTCAAAACTTTGTTATGAGTGAGTATGATCATTCTCTCTACTTTAGATTGAATGAAAATGATATCACTTTACTTTTGATCTATGTTGATGACATTATCTTAAGTGGTGGTAACAATCTAGATATAGATGAAATCAAGATGGCACTCAAAGAGAGTTTGAAATTCAAGATCTTGGTAAACTTCATTATATCTTAGGAATAGAGATTATTAGAACTTCTAAATCTACATTCATATGTCAAGAAAAGTATGTTAACTCTATTCTAAAAAGGTTTCATATGGAAGATTGTAAAGTTGTTTCTACTCCTATGGAATCAAATGTAAAGCTAACTACAAGAAGTAATGAAAGATCCTTCAAGGACATTACTCTCTATAGAAAGCTAATAGGATATCTTATATGGTTAACCATCACAAGACCTGATCTAAGCTTTGTGGTTGGTAAACTAAGTCAATTTAATGCAAGATCCTAGTGAAGCTCATTGGAAGCTAGGAAAGAGAGTACTTAGATACATCTCGGGATCTAGAGATTTTGGCATCTTGTATGGAGGTACTACACCTAACCTTTGTGGATTTTCATATTCAGATTTTGCAGGTGATCAAATGGATAGGAAGTCAACAAGTGCCTTTGCAATCTATCTTGGAGATGGAGTGGTCTCATGGCTATCAAAGAAGCAACCAACTATCTCTCTATCTTCCACCGAAGCCGAGTACAAGGCATTAACAACATGCACCAAGGAGATTCTTTGGATCAAGAGGATGTTATTGGATCTTCACTTGCTGGAACCAGAGAAGACTCCAATCATACTTTGTGATAACCTTTCAGCCCAAAGCTTGGCAAGCAATCCTGTTTTTCATGCAAGGAGCAAGCACATTGAGATTGCTCACCATTTTGTGAGAGATCAAGTCATTGCCAAAGAGGTGGAGCTTCAACATGTCTCTTCAAAGGAGTGTGTGGCTGATATCTTCACCAAACCATTGGGAAAGGACCTATATTTAATGCATAGATCTAATCTTGGAATGTGCTCAAAGACTATGTTGAAACTAGCATCCAATGTTGAAGAGGGAGTGTGAAAATTGTCAACATTTCCTAGCTAGTTTGAGGCCTAAATTGGCTAAAATTGTAAATAGTTTTGGTTCTGGAGTTTCACACGTGTGAACCAGGCCACAATGTTTTTATTTACTGTATTTTTTCAGTATGATGAAGTGTCAAACTTCATACCCTTCAAAATGAGACCATTTTGATGTATTTTGGTCATATAAGCCATTTTTAGCTATTTTTCCTATATAGGGAATATCTAGGGTCAAGTACCTTCTAGAGAGAGGAGAGAGAGTCATCTTCCTCATCCATAAATAGTAGGGAAGTCGTGGAAAACAGGTTGGAGAAACCTTTTGTATGCTTCATTGAGATCAATAGATCATTGTCATTGTTTCTTCCTCCATTGAGAGCATTGTTGTGTGTATTGTCTTCAAGCTATTGTGTATGATCTTAGGTGCTTTCCAAAAGTGATAGGCTGATGTATTATGGACTGTATAATGCTATTTTGGGCCGCACTTGATGTTTATGGAAGTTTCCATTTGTGATAAATGCTTTTTGATCAAGTTCTTTGCATTCTAGGTAGCATAGAATGTGTTGCCAATTCCTAGCTTATGTAGTTTGGAGTGCAAGCATTCAAGCCAATGATCTTGGAGTTTAGATCCACTTAGGATCTGTATTTTTCACACCAGACACCTCAGCTTCTATATTAGAAGAGTTTTGTGGATTTGGAGGTGAATCACAAACCTATCAAGAAGCTGTTTAATGTACAAAAAAAGACAAATGGATAAAGGCCATGGAACACGAGATGGACTCCATGAAGAAGGACAAAGTCTAGACTCTTAAACGAGTGTCAGCAGATAGGAAAACTGTCAAGTGCAAGTGGGTCTACAGTGTAAAGATCGTATATAGTGAAGTAATCATTATTGGTGTCTATGATGACGACACACTAATTCTGTCAAAGAGCGACACATTGATTGCACAGGTGAAAGAGGATATTTCAAGGCACTTTGAAATATCATACCCAAGAGAAGCAAAATGCTACATGGGCTTGCAGATTGATAGAGATCTTGAGGGCGGAAGATTGTACCTACACCAATCAAGATAGATTTAGAAAATCCTTTATGATTTTTAGATGGCTTATTGCAAGGGAGTAAATACTCCGATGATTTCTAGCACAATACTAACAAATGAAGACTGTCCTAGAGATGATGCAGAATGAGAAGCAATGCAACATAAGCTTTAACGAAGGCTTATTGGTACTTTGATGTACTTGGCAGACAATATGCGGCCAGACATTGCTTACGTAGTGTTCAGATTGAGCCAGTTCAACATAGATCCAGGACCCATACATTGGAAAATTGCCAAGAGGATCCTGCAATACCTACATCATACAAAGGACTATGGGCTTTGCTATTGCCATGATGCGGGATTTCAGGTGAAGTCCTATAGTGATGCGAGCTAGTCATCAATCGATGACTCCAAGAGCATCTTAGGAGGCTACACCATTGCAGCAGACCATCGTAGTAGATGCAGCTGTCATTTGGATCAACATGAAACAACAATAACAGCCCAACCTTCTTGTGAGGCAGAGTATGTTGCTGCAGCCAAGATGGCTAATGAGTTGACATGGCTCAAACAGTTCCTAGATGGACTAAGAGAGAGCACCAATGAACCACTAACGTTGTACATGGACAATACTTCTACTATACATTTGACAAAGGATCCTGTGTCTACAAATTACTGTCACTATAAACAAAAGGTCGAAATTAAAACACAATCAATTGATTTAGCATGTAATACTGGAAATTTGAGATACTGTAGTAAACATGTCATTGGAACAACTTTCTGCACAGAAATATGCTAGTCTGTTACACGTTTGCTCTGAAGAAAATCTTTACTCAATGGAAGCATGGTTTCGTATTGTTCATACAAATCAATTTATATCCATCAATGAAGTAAAACATACTCTCATTTCAATAGATGTGATCAAACTAAACCAAAAGTTGCAACAGCTATTTCTCAGTCGTCTGCTTGAAAATGCTTAATTTTCAGAGTTTATCTGTTGAGAAAAACGCCCATCTCCAGAAAATGATCTTTGTGTGCTAGTCCCTAGTAACTATCCTCAGACAAGGAGAACATAGCTAACATTGTAAATTGTACACAGAGTTCTTCTTGTCTGAGGATAGTTACTAGAGACTAGCACAAAGATAAATAGACTTGTCTATCTCCTATGATAACTGGAGATCCAATCAAATGAGAAATTGTACTCAAGCATTTCCAGACCATAAACTGTAGCAAAATCATCCACTAGATAAATTAAATTCTCCACAAATAAAATACTTATCTCATCATCCATCAAGGATAAAAAAAAGCTTTTCAATTTAAGAGGAAGGATAGGGAAGTTGTTAATGAAACACATCCCAATTCCAACAATCCTAAGAAAACCAAGAAAAACTTTAAAAAACATCATGGTGGCAATGATAAAGCTGAAGCTCGTAAGAAGAACCTGTGCTTCAAGTGCAATGGCGAGGGTCACCTTGCACGTGATTGGGTCAAAAACAAGCTTCAACCTCAGGTAATCTATCTCGAAGTAATGAGATGGATGTTTGTTTCCTTAGTTCTTTAGTTTTTGGTCCTAATGACCTTATTTGCATTAAAGGTAAAGTTAATAATCAAGTTGTTAATGTTCTTTTTGACACGGGATCCACTCATAACTTTATTAATGTAAATTTGGTGCAGACGCTAAACCTTCCTACCAAAAAAAGTGAGAAAAAATACCGTGTGACAATGGCATCGGGAAGTAATTCCGATTTGATGGATTTTATTGTTCCTGATGTAGAATTGCACGTTCAGGATTACTTTGAAAAACTAGAATTCCATGCTGTTCAATTAGCTAATGTAGATATTGTTCTTGGGCAACAATGACATTTTGATAAGAACAAATCATTGAGAATTGATTTTGTTGAAAAATCTTTATCTTTTATGCATGAGAATTCTTTAATTAAGATCAAGGCTAGTTTAAGTGTTGACACTAAAAATGTTAACCCTTATTCTAAACAGAAACTTAATTCTATTATGAAGAATTCTGATTTTAAAGTTTATTTATGTTTTCATAATGATATCATTTGCTCCAATGATGAAGAACTTAACATAAATGCCATGAATATACCCAGTGAGAACACTACAGAATTTGAAGCCTATAATGAACTTAGGCAGGAATTCAATGATGTTTTTTTAGACCTTCTGGTAGGTTTACCACCAGAAAGGACAGTTGATCATAAAATTGACCTAATACCTGGAGCAATTCCAATTGCACAGCGTCCTTATAGGATGAGTGCATCGGAAGAGACTGAGGTAAATAGGCAATTACATGATTACTTGAAAAAGGGGTGGGTACAACCTAGTAAGTCTCCTTGGGCATCACCAATGGTTCTGGTGGCCAAGAAGGGTGGGACTATAAGGTTTTGCGTTGACTATAAGAAATTGAACAAGGTAACCATTAAGAATAGATATCCACTGCCGCGCATGGATGATCTGATAGACTATCTTGGTGGTGCTGGGTACTTTACCAAGATAGATTTAAGATCGGGCTACCATCAGATACGCATTAAGGCAGAAGATATACCAAAAACCGGGTTTCGAACTCGCTTTGGTCACTACGAATTTTTGGTGTTGCCTTTTGGTTTGACCAATGCACCGGCAACTTTCCAACAAATGATGAACGATTTGTTCAGGCCATATTTGGGAAGATTCGTAGTGGTATTCTTAGATGATATCCTAGTATTCAGTAAGACTTTGGCGGAACATAAAGAGCATCTTAGGATTGTCTTGGACATTCTAAGAAGGGAAAAGCTCTTTGCCAAGGAGTCTACGTGTGACTTTTTTGCTAAGGAATTGTCCTACTTGGGACATAAGATTTCTGAACGGGGGGTGGAGATTGAGGCTGATCGTATCCATAGGCTTATTGATTGGCCTATTCTCACCACAGTTCGAGAAATCAAGTCTTTTTTGGGGTTTGTGGGATTTTTTCGTCGGCATATTTCCCAATTTGCTCGATTGGCATTTCCCCTTACCCAGGCCTTGAAAGTCTATAAGAAGCTAAGCCGGAGGGCTAAGAGTCCACTAGTGGTGTGGATGGAGGATATGAATAATTGTTTTGAGTTGCTTAAGAAAAGTGTCACTTCGGCACCAATACTAATCATTGGCGATCCTAATAAGACTTTTGTGGTTAGGACCGATGCCAGTGATTATGCTATTGGAGCTGTTTTGATGCAGGATGGACATCTTGTGGCTTATGAAAACAAGAAACTCAATCCTGCTCAGTCTAGGTATTGTACCTATGAGAAGGGACTGTTTGCAATTGTTCATTCCTTGAAAATTTGGCGACATTATTTGTATGGAGCCAGATTTGAAGTTTTGATGGATCATCAGACTCTTCAATATTTCTGTGATGCTACAGATTTAAAGGGGAGGCAAGCTAGATCGGCTGAGCTGATGCAAATCTTTGACTTTTCTATACGTTATTGTAAAGTCAAAATACTCTAGCGAATGCTTTGAGTCGGTTACCGGTTATTAATCAGTTGTGCTTTACTGTTATAGAACCGGAGTTGTTCCAGTCTCTTCAAGGACTATATGAGTCCGATCCTTTTTTTGGAAAGTATTGGCAACAAGTACTTTCGGGGGTCGATTCAGGGTTGCAAGATTCCTCGAATAAGGGAAAGACTGAAACGAATTTCCTAATTCGAAACAGAATTTTGTTTCGTAAAGGAAAGGTGTGTGTACTGGAGAATGACATTGTAAGGGCCCAAATCTTGCATGAGTGTCATGATAGTCCATGCCAGGACATCCGGGTATACAAAGAACACTTGACTTAGTTCGAAGGCAATTTTTGTGGCCTAAGATGAAAATTTAGGTAGAGGCCTATGTACTTAAATGTACTAAGTGCTAGTTAAATAAAGCTGAGAGGCTAAAAGCTAGTGGCCTATTACATCCTTTAGATATTCCTGCCGGAAAGTGGGAAAGTATATCTATGGATTTTGTGGTCGGGCTTCCACGTACAGGGAAGGGCCACGATTCGGTTTGGGTCATTGTTGACAGACTTACGAAGTTTGCTCAATTTGTCCCAACGAAAACTACTGTTAAAGCTTCAGAACTAGCTCAACTGTTTGTTGAGAAGCTTTTTTGACTGTACGGGCTGCCTTGCGATATTGTCAGTGACCGTGACTCAAAATTCACTGGGAATTTTTGGCAAGCAGTATTTGAAAAGTTGGAAACAACTTTAAGTTTAAGTTCTATAGATCATCCGGAATCAAACGGTCAAACGGAAAGGACCAATCAGACGATGGAGGATATGCTTCAAGCATATGTGGGCCATCGACAATCTGATTGGGAACAATACCTTCCACTGGTGGAATTTGCATATAATAGTGCAAAATATTTAGCGACCGGATTCAGCCCTTTCATGCTTATGTATGGTTTTCAACCTCGATCACCAATTAGTACTGGCATAAAAAATCTACGGGTGCAAGCCGCAGCTGATTTTCTTGCGGATATGCAAGAAATGTTACAGTTGGCTAAAGATAGCATAAGAAGTGCCCAGGACAGGGCAAGGCACTATGCTGATCTATTTCGAAAGCACAAGGTATACATGGTCAACGACTGGGTGTTTTTGAGAGTCCCTAGTCACTCTAGGGGCTTGAAAACTATTAAGTGTGCAAAGTTGGCACCTAGGTATTGCGGTCCTTTTAAGGTTATCCAAGTGATAAACAAGGTCGCATACAAACTAGAACTTCCAGCTAACGTTGGAATTCATCCTATTTTCCACGTTAGTAAGTTGAAACCCTCGTTGGGGGTTGGGGAGACCCTGGTCCCTGTGGAAGATCTAGTGGAACTTCTTCGTGATGAGTCCATGAGTGGACCACCTGAACCCGAGGCCATTGTTAATAGTCGGCAGAGAACTCTACGAAGTAGAGTGCTTCGAGAATTTCTAGTCAGGTGGAGGGGCAAATCAGAAGAGGAGAATACCTGGGAAAAGGAGGCTGATCTCCAAAAGAATTTTCCAAATTTTTCCCTACAAGGAAAAATTTAAAGTTTAGGGGGAAGGAATGTTACATACCTATATAACTAGCAATACTTCAGACCCCTAATAGTCCATTTAGTGTTGGGGGCTATATGACAAGGTACCCTTAGGATTAAGGGTATGTGCCCTTGGATAAGGGCAGGCATGTGACTATACCTTAGTTGGAGGTATGGGGTCACGTGACCCTTGGATAAGGGGTACCCTTACTATTAAGGATAGGTGTCTTAGATTAAGGTACTAGTGTCCTTGATTAAGGGCAGGTAGGTGTCTATGCCTTGGATGGAGGTATGGAACCTAGTGAGGTGTTAGAAAGTCATTGGATGACTATTTTTCTAAACCTTGGGCCTCAACCTTGAACCATATCACTTTATTGGTCTAGGACCAAAGTATACTTGCACAACTTGGGCAATGGGACCTAGTAGGAGGGCGCCCTTCTAAAGTGTCCATTGAGTCCCCAACTCCCACAAGAAAGACATTCAAAGAGTCATAGGTTATGGAAGGAGTCTCTTGACATTCCATAAGCCTATGGAGGCTCTTGGAGATTCTTTAACTCCCCTAGGCTTCTCTCTCTCTCATTGGATGAGCATGGAACTCCATGGTGCATTGGGGGTCCATGGGCCATCTATATGAGGGTAGTAGGGCGCCCATTGTGGAGGAGAGATCTCTCTTATTTGCTTGGCTTATCCTCTAGTGTTGCTACTAGTGTATAGAGTGCTTTCTTGTGGTAGTATGCTTGAGGTTTGGATCTTGCTTATGGTATGGGACATAAGTAGGGTTTGGATCTTGAGTATGCTATGGAGTGTTGTGGAATGCTTGTGATTTGTTTATGGTTAGCAACGGGGTGCTAGATAGGTCTTGCTTGGAGCTTGGATCTAGCTATGATTGGGTGGTGAATACTTGAGGCCAGCTTGTTATCTATCTTTGTGTTTAAAGAGTAGGGACACAGGTGGAGGAGAGATCCTTGGAGGCTTGCAGATCCCTACTTGCAGGTGGAGGCATCCTAGCTTGGAGTTGGGAAGCATCTTGAAGCTTGCAGGTTGCTTGGAGGACATTTGGAGGCTCTACCTTGAATTTGGAGGACTTCCTAACCTCTACTTGTAAAAGTCCTTCTCTGGACATTCAATTGCTTCTTTGAATGTTTGTGGTTCTCCACTGAATCCAGAAATTCTTTTGATGTAGAAGTTGAGCTACTTGGCACAGATCTTGTTGGCGCTCTTTCTTCTCTTGTTGATCTTCTAGGAGATCCTTACAGAACTGCAATGCTCTTGCCTTTATCTGCTCTGCTAGGTCCAAAACCATTTTGGTTTACAAGTATTGTAACAGTAGGCTAGCTTGCGAATCTTTCTTCGTCTGATTCGTCACTCAAATGAGGTGCGACTCAAACATCTTCATCTGAGTGTTCGTCCTCTGCTCCCTCTGTCATAGTTGGTAGATCATAGTATTGTCTTGCAAAAACTTCATAACTGACAGGATCACGGTTGGCCATTGTTCTGCTCTCATCAAATTTGACATCTCTGATTGTCTTCATTGTGTTTGTCTCTGGCATATAGACTCTATAGTATGACGAATGATTGTCATATCCTACAAGATATCCTTGTTCTGCTTTCTCATCAAGTTTCTTTCAAAGCTTATCAGGAACATGTGCATAAGCTGCACAAACAAAGATTTGGATGTGAGTCAAATTGGGTTCTCTACCCCACCATAATTCATGTGGTTTCGTGTGAGGAACACCAGATTTTCCTATCATGTTCTGAATGTAAGCAGCTGTAGCTACAACTTCAGCCCACAACACTCTTGGAGCCTTTGAATAGGCCATCATGCCCTGGCAGCTTCCATTAGAGTATATAATACTTTGAGCCTCCTACTGAGATCACGCTGAAAGGTCCACAGATATACAAGCTCCAGAATCTTTGTAGTTCTGTAGGAGTCTTTGACAAAAGAAGTACGTGACATCTTACCCTTCATACATGCATCATAGGTCATTGAACTGGTTGCATTCGAGATGCTCACCCCTGTGATTGCTCCATGATGGCTTGCTTGATATAGTGCCATTGAATTCATATGGCATAGTCTCTTGTGCCATAGAGTATCTGGCAAATCATCATGAGTCTGATGCACTTGATCTGCAGGTAGGCGTACCTTCAAGTGATACAGGTTGTCTTTTCTTCTACCTTGAGTGATAAGTGTACTGGTACTTACATCAACAGCGTTGCATGCTTCATCTGAGAATGTTACACGCATCCCTGCATCAGCTATTCTTGCCACTGGTAGCAAGTCATGCTGCAGCGTAGGCATGAACAGAACATCTTCGAGTCGTCTGTCTCTACCATTAGTGTTGAGCCATAGTGAACCAATACCATTCACTTGATGCTTTGATCCATCTCCAAGAATGATAAATCTTGATGGATCTGCACTTTGGAAATCAGACATGATCCATCTTGATGTAATGAAGTGTGAGGTAGCTCTTGAATCAAGAATTACCTCTTGTCTGTCAGGTGTTGATACTGCATACATGTCTGCATAGAAGTAGGCGGTTGAATTTCTGTGATTTGATTTTTCTTCGCCCATCTTTGAGCTCTCTGGCTCCTCGACATAGGACAAACTATTATTGTTCTCCTGTCTGCTTTGAGCTTGTTTGTTTCTTGGGTTTTGGCGGTAGTCCATGGCTGCATGACCCTTCTTATGACAATGGATACACTCAATTTTTGGATTAAGCCAACACGAATCGACAGTATGTCCTTCGTGTTTGCATCTCTCGCATGTCTGCTTGTCTCCACTCTACTGTTTCGACCTTCCTTTGTTCTTGCACTTGCCTTTGCTGGCTCCTTCTACTTGTTGATCTTGATCCTGCTTTCGATCTGACTCCCTCTTAGGCTTGAATTGCTTCTTTGTCTTCTCCTTGTTGTTGTATAGGGCTTGGTCAGAAGCATCCTTATGATCAAGGTGCTCTCGAGCTTCAACTTTTTTTCGAAAATCGACAACAACCTTTTCGAGTGTCATAGTAGGATCTTTTGCTAGCAGCGTTCTGGTTATCTGGAAGGATCTTAGTAAAGCTCTCAACAGATAAGTGAGCTGCTTCTCTGCTGATACTGCATTTTCTGTTCTAGAGTTGTGTAGTGAAAGAAATAGATCCTTGATTTTCCTCATGAAGGAAGTGAGGTCTTTACCATCCCACTGTAGGTTTGTCAGCTGATCTTCGAGCAATATGATCTAACTGCATGATTTCATCTGAAATCTTGTGAGGAATATATTCCACATCTCTTTCGCTTTAGAGATTGTAGCCAGATCAGGAGTTAGGCTATCCTCGATGGATGAAGATAACACGGCTATTGCCTTGTCATTCTTCTCCCTCCATTCACATAGCTCCTTGCTTGTAGTTGTAGGCATCTCCTCGTTGCCATCTACCCAAGGAGATAATCCTTTTCCCTTTAGTATCAGTGAGGTCTTAACTTTCCATGCTAAGAAATTAGATTCTGATGAGTCGAGGATTGTACAGATCTTGGATTGTATGCTGCTTATTGAAGCCATTGTTGTGAATTGTGTTCTCACTTGTTGATGGTTCTTTGTTTGAATGTTTAGCCTCCTAGATCTGATAGCTTTTTGGTTATGTCAGACTATGGCAGGTGCTCCGATACCACTGATGCAAAAAATAATAATGGAACACAAATTGCAAATATCAATCAGGCTCTGAAACGAAACAAAACAAAACAAAACAAACGAAACTAGACGAAATGAAGGAAGCGAAGCAAAACTTGAACAAGTGCTGATATTGACATTGCTAAAGCAAAATCAGATTAATCGCAAATGAAAACAATTTAGATGGATTTCAGATATGATTGTTGGTCACTGCCTGCTATATCATTCCTACAATCCTCCAGAAAGTAGACAGGCACTGCTAATCTACGTTATAGATTAATACAACATTCAACAAAATTGAACCAGTGTGCGAAAATGATAAAACAAGTGAATGAGATGCACATGCAATAGCAGACAGTAGTTCATTCAAGATCAGACAAAATTGAGAGTGATATGTGCATAATAGCTACAGTATCATCTATAGATCCTCTTGATTTCGAGCGCTGTATGGCAAACCCACACATCACATTGGTGTGAGAGAAAATAGTGTTCTCTCACGAGTAGCGTCTCACTTACTAGCAGACTTCTTGGATCTCCATAGATCCTGCTTATAAAATTGTCTCACTCACAGGCGGACTTCTATTCTATATATTTTCTATTTGCTACTGTATGTATTCTATAATCTAGTAATTGCATACATTTAGAGTAGCATATATGATTAGATAGATTAAACAATCTATAACTAATCATGGATTACAAGAGAGGTGAGTTAGGCACATCCTAACGTTCTTCCGCTGATGTCATCATATCAGATCATGATCTTCCTGGTCCTTTGGAGCGTGAAGATCAAAAGGTGTCGTGAAGATTTTTGTGTCGCTTTGAGTCGTTTGACTTTCACGTCGTCTGACTTTCTCCTGTTGTATCACGAACATTTTTTTTTCACAAAAATTTTGCATTCATGTCTTTCCGTCAAGATGTTCGCGAACATTTTTGCTTCGTGTCTTTTCGTCAAACTGAGAGCTGAAAGCTAGCAAAGCTTTGGTAATTGAAACGTCTTGTTTCTTCATCAAGAATTTTCTTTAGAGATGCAACTTGGAAGTCATGTCCTGTAGTGCAGGCATTCCAAATGGAGCTGGGGACCAAGACTTAGCTTCTCGACTTTCAACAGTTGTTGTCCGAACCCACTCGACATACAAGTAGCTAACTCTCCAACAAAGATCAGACTTAACCAACTCAAAGTTCTGGCACCAATGTTGAGATCCAACCTAGCGCCATACTAGATCGGGGATCCCGAGCGACATGGGTAACTTTTCTCCAAGCAAGCCGCCTGACTTACATCAAAATCAACCAACTCAAAGCTTCGTTACAAATGAGTAATATTCATTCCAAGCAAGTTGTCTAACTTACATCAAACTTAACCAACTCAAAGCTTCGTCACGAGTAGTAGAAGCCAACCTGGCACCATGCCAGACTAGACAACCATAAATAGGTAACTTCCACCCAAGCAAGACATCCAACTTAGCCAACAGGTTAGAGTCCGTTTTCCAAGAGTTCAACAAATTCACATTCATGCAAGGAACACTCAGGACCATAAGCCATGACAGATATGACGACAACCAGTTTTTGGACCGAATGGTCCCGACGACATACCGCTGGGCATCTTGGGATATGACCCTCAGCTATGTGCCAGATCAAAAAGATTTGAAGCGACCTTATAACTAGCACTTTTATCGAACATTGAAACCTAGAAGGTAATTAGAGTTAGTTTGAGAAAAATCCCACTTTATTAAAAAATATGAGAAGGTTACATTTCAAGTGTGTGAATGACCCTAGTCTCCAAGGCACTAGCATGCAAAGACGAGTGCCAGGACGACATTCTAGCAAGAGGAGCTGAGACTTGGTTGGAGCTCGCTTTGAGTCACAACCCGCATCCCCCTATAGTTATGGTTAAGAAGCAATCGGAGGCTTTCAAAGTCTTTGACAATTTAAGGAGCATGCAAAAATGGAAACTGCTAAGAAAATTAAAGCACTGAGGTCCAACAGTGGGGGAGACTACACTACCAAATTCAAGGAGTACTACCTTAACAACAACATTGAGCAACAGTTCATTACCTCCTATCCACCTCAGTCGAATGGACGAGCTTAGAGAAAGAACAGAACCTTAGTCAAATCGGCCAAGTGTATGCTTGCTTATGCGACACTTGTGAAAGTCTTATGAGCTGAAGATGTTTCCATTGCAGCTATATCCAGAATAGATGTCCAAATAAAGGTCTCTCAAACAAAATGCCTTAGGAAGTTTGGACAGGCTCCAAACCATCATCATCAAACCTATGCATTTTTGGATGTATCGCTTATGCGTAGATACTGCCAGATATCAAGAAGAAGCTCGACCTCCATAGTATCAAATCTATTTTCATCAGTTACACTACTATAGATAAAGCTTATAAGTTGTATGATCTTGTCGAGTCGAAGATATTCACAAGTTGGGATATCGTCTTCATTGAAGATCAGTTGGACCTATATGACATTCCCAGAATATTGAACATTTTTGTTTTCAAGTCGACTGATACTAGCTCATCTACTTTAGAAGAACAGCTTATCAACAACAAATTTGCAGAAGATGTTGCAGCTCAGCAACTACAACAAAATGAAAATAATCAACTTCGCCCCATCTCCTAGAAGGTCAACAAGAGATCGCAGACCACCTATAAGGTATATCGACGAATCTACAACTTATCTTGTTCAAGAGCCGACTACTGTCGAAGAGGCACTTAGTTAGCCCGATTCCAATCTTTGGAAAGAAGCTATGGATACAGAATATTCATCTCTCATCAAGAACCAGACTTGGACTATTGTCGAATTGTCTGTCAGGCCCAAATGTAGTTGATTGCAAATGGATATTCAAAATCAAATACAAGGCTGATGGAAGCATCGATCAAAGAAAAGCTCGACTTGTTGCGAGAGTATTTTCGCAGATACATAATGTCAACTACATTGAGATTTTCAGTCCAGTAGTAAAGAATTTATCAATCAGACTTCTATTATTATTTGTTGTTGTAGCCGATCTAGAGATACATCAAATGGATGTACAAGCAGCCTATCTTAATGGAGTTATCGAAGAAGATATCTTCATGATATAGCCTGAAGGTTATATTATCGAAGGCAAAAAGAACCATGTATGCAAACTCCACAGAGCACTTTATGGCTTGAAGCAATCTACTAGAGCATGGTTTTCAGAGAATTAACACCTTTCTTATCGATCACGACTATAAACCAAGCACTTCAAATTCTAATATCCCAGAGAGTGCATCATTCTTTTATTATTATCACTTTGTATGTGGGTGACACGCTGCTTTTTAGCAATAGTATCGATCTAAGATCCGGGACTCAAATTGTCAAGAGACCAATGTCCTTAGACAATCGAAGAGACGGAGCAGATGTGTGGGTTTTCTTATCATTCAATAATAGGATCTCTTATGTATGCTATAATCTGTACTAGATTAGACATAGCTTTAGCAGTCCGTACCTTAAGTCAATTTATGACCAATCCTAGCCTTACACATTGGAAAGCTCTTATCATAGTTATAAGATACATTCGAGCTACTATGGACTTACGCATTTGTTATGGAGTAGTCGATAGTGACAAACTCAATATTCTCAATCAGTATTTAGAAGTTGGGCAAGAGATGTAGACACTCGTAAATCCACATCTGGATTTACATTCTTCATCAACAACAATTATATTTCAATGTGCGTGTTTTGTAATGGAATAGCACTCAAGTCAGAAAGCCTGGTTCCATCAAGGCCAATCTGATGCGAGATCAGCACGGAGTGATGTTTCAATTCTAGAGAAAAGTTGTTGTTTGGGTCCATGCTTAGTTCAGTGAATTGCCTCATGGCATGGTCCTTGACATCAACCATTTGCTCTAGAGTTGTAATCTCCTCGGCTGATTCCGCATATTTGGCCCAAAGATTTGAGATTTCAAGCGCATTTCTGGAGTGCTGATTCATAATTATCTTTTAAGACACCAATATTGGATTTTAATTGAGTATATTGGGCGTTATAATGCTCCGCCCTCTTGTATTGATGAGATGTACTAGATGGGGTGTCGATTTCAATTTGGGCATCTTTGGTGTCCCTGAGAGTCTCGGACGATCGAAGAAAGAAATTCAATGATGCAACATGGCTCTTCAGGCCATCGACTTGCTGCTAGCCATAGTTGATCTGTTGGGTGATAATAGTCTGGATGGCTTGCTCATTAGGCTTATTTTTTAGGATATCCAGCTGTTGTTGGAGGGCCAAATAGTCTCGTTGGGAGGCCCATAGCTGGTCTGCAATACACGTCCAGGTCAAAATAGGCTTGGGATAGCTTGTGCTCAGTAGCCAGAGACACTTCGAGTTTATTGATATGAGTGCGGAGCTTCTCAATGTCCACATCCTTCTCTTTATTAATTTTTTGAATTTTTTTATTTTCTTGCTGAAGTTTTTTATTAACGTCCTCAACGTCATTCATCTGTTGAGTCAGCTAGTCAACAATGTCGGCCTTCGCCTGGAGATCATCTTTTTGATGCATCCCCAATCGTCACGCTCTTGGAGCTCAGTGATGTGCTAGTTTTCCAATTGGCTCATGGTCTAGCAAACCACATTGACTTGGTGTTGGGCTGCAACTACAGCCTGCACAACATGGGTAGCATAAACATCCCCAGTAATCATCTTTTTGATGCATCCCCGATCGTCACGCTCTTGGAGCTCGATGACGTGCTAGTTTTCCAATTGGCTAATGGTATGGCAAACCACATTGACTTGTGTTGGGCTGCAACTACAACCTGCACAGCATGGGTAGCATAAACATCCATGGGCTGAGATGGAGCAAAAACACTCAGCCAGATTCCATGGACGCTACTCAAAAAGTCAGGGAGAAAAGGGTGAGGACGTCTGAGGGGTGGGAGAAGATTGGGCAGTGGTGGCAGTGTCGTGGATTGGTGATTGGGACTGGGTGGAGTGAGATGGGCTTTGGACACTCGAAGCAGCAAGAAGGGTGAAAAGTGATGGGGGCAATGGAGACAGAAGAATGCGAACGGAGAAGAGAGCAGGAATTTTGCGGAACAGCTCTCTCGCTACAATCAGCTGCTAGATGCAAAAGCAGTCTAATAGAAAGCTTATGTTAAATATGATCACAGCTTTAAGTGTTGTAATTGCCCAACAGGATCTTAAAAATTAATTCATACTCTACAAAATGAGAGTATAGTCCACCGAAGAGATTAGAAATGGTTTGTGTGTGGTATTACTGAAAATAGATTCAATGTGAAGTATGGTTCTAAAATAAATGAAAAGCAATATACTTAGAATTTGCTTTGCACAGGAACACAGATCATGCCACATAGTAACACAGACAGAAAACACTCTCCACAACAAGCTCACATAGCAACTGTATTTCTCCAAATGAAATTACACTGTACATATAGTTGTTCACTCAGGCAACCCATGCATGACCCAGGTTGCCGTTGGCGGGACGCGTGTCCCATCGACTTGCCTCGTGGCAAGGCCAACTGATCCTTATCCACCGATAGGACCCATAGTACAATAACACAGTGATTCTAATTTTAATTCTAATTCTCTCCCTTAAAGTAGAGTCACTTTTTATACAGTCATATACATAGCTTTAAAGTCAACAAACTTTAAGTACAGAAAGCTTTGATCTAGACTTATCAAACTTTTCTCCAGTAAGTGGCTTAGTGAAAATATCAGCTAGTTGTTCTTCTGTGCTACAATGAGCAACATGAATTTCACGACTCAGCAGCCACTCACGTATGAAGTGATACTGAATCTCAATGTGTTTAGTTCTCGCATGGAACACTAGATTCTTTGCTAGCTGAATGCCACTCTAACTGTCGCTATGTAAAGTCGTGGGATTTTTCTGCTTCATGCCAATTTTTTCCAAGATATGTCTCAACCATATAGCTTCCTATGCAGCACTACACATTGCCTTATACTCTGCTTCTATGGTGGAAAGAGCAATTGTACTTTGCTTCTTACTAGACCAAGAAAAGCAACTACCACAAAACTGGAATATATATCTTGTGGTGGATCTACGATCATCATAGTCACCTCCCCAGTCCACATCCACAAGGCCACACAACTCAGGTAAACCATCATGCTTTTTGTAAATCAAGCCTTACTTTGAAGTGCCTTTCACATAACGCACAATGCGTTTAGCTGCCTTCCAATGCATTTTCGTAGGTGCTGCCATAAACTGACTTACAATGCCAACATCATAGCATATATTTGGTCTAGTCATGGTAAGGTAAATCAAGCTCCCTACTAACTGTCTATATAGCGTAGCATCAAATGACTGTGACTCATCAAGCTTAGAAAACTTTTTACTTGGTTCAATAGGAGTGTTTACTAGTTTGCAATCCTGCACCCTAAACCTGTGCAGCAACTCTTTGACATACTTCACCTGTGTTAAACCCACTTCATATCCTTTTTGCCACACTTCTACTCCAAGGTAGTAATACACCAGGCTGAGATCTGTCATCTCAAATTGTTCCATGAGGTCTTTCTTGATCATGTCTATCATCTCTTGATTATTTCCCGTAATGATCAAGTCATCAACATAAAGAGCAATCCAAGCAACCATACCATCGAAGCATAAGACATATAGATTTGGATCAGAATGTGTTCTCACCATCCCCTTTGAATGAAAGTAGGCATCAATCCTGCTATACCACGCACATGGTGCTTGTTTAAGACCATAAAGTGCTTTCTTCAAGCGACATACTTTATTTTCCTGTCCTTTCGTTACAAAGCCTTTAGGTTGATTCATGAACACTTCTTCTTCTAACTCACCATTTAGAAAAGCAGATTTCACATCCATCTGATGCAAAGGCCAGCCAAAATGTGAAGCTAAAGCAATAAGTAGACGTAGAGTATTCCACTTACAAACCGGCACAAAGGTCTCCTCATAGTCGATGCCTTTATTTTGTGCATACCCTTTGATCACTAATCTTGCTTTGTGTTTTGCTATACTTTCATCTGCATGGTACTTGGTCCTGTATACCCATTTGCAACCAATGGGTTTCTTGCCAGCTGGTGGTTCTACTAAGTCCCATGTGCTATGCTTAGCAATTGACTTCAGCTCCTCTCCCATGGCCTTGACCCAAATGTTATCATCCTTCACTTCACCATAAGTCGAAGGTTCTTTGCTTTGAATAATGCTAGATAAGAGAGCATAATTTGCTTCATACCTTTTAGGTAGTATCTTCTCTCTTGTTTATCTTCGTAGTTCTCCCTGGTTAGATGATCCTGGAAAGTCATCTATGTTGCGGCTCTCCAACAATCTCTCAAACCACTTAGGAAGCTTTCTGTCAAGTGATCAGCTTCTTGGTGAAAATGTATCCCACAGTACATCCTTCTCCTTGCGTTTGTCACCTGCAACTTCAATCCTTCTTGCACCAAAAGGTTTGTCCCTACCTCTCCAACCTGTTTCTTGAGGTTGAGTAGTAGTATCTTGAGATGTATCCTCATGTTCATCACTCGGAAGGTCAATGAATGGATCATCATTAGGTGGTATCCTCACTATACCATATTTCCCACTGGATGTGTCTATCTTCTTAGTAACCTCGTCTTCATACATCTTGGATTCATCAAAGATAACATCATGGCTTGTATGAATTTTGTTTTTGATTAGATCAAAACATCTATAGTCCTTCACACGATCATATCCTAGGAATATGCACTTGATAGCTTTTACATCAAGTTTGCGTCCCTCTTCCTTAGGAATGTGTACAAAGGCCTTACATCCAAAGATTTGCAAGTGGTTCACCTTTGGCTTCTTCTTCGTGAATGCTTCCTCAAGTGTTATCTTTGGTATGGCAATGGTAGGACTTCTATTTTGAAGATAGACTGCCGTGCTACATGCTTCTGACCAATAATCTTTTGGCAGTTTCATCTCAGCTAGCATAGATCTGGAACTTTCCACAATCGTACGACTCTTGCGCTCAGCTACACCATTGAGAGCAAGAGTATGAGCTTGCATAAATTGTCTTTTAATCCCACATTGATCACAAAGATTATTGAACTCATTAGACTTGTACTCACCTCCACTATCTGATCTTAGGACTTTGATCTTTCTACCTGTCTGATTTTCAACCAATGCTTTGAAGCTCTTGAAGTTATCAAATGCATCTGATTTTTTCTTCAAGTAGTAGATCCACGTTTTACGTGACATATTATCAATAAAGGTCATGAAATAGAATGCTTTACCTAAGGACATGGTCCTCATAGGCCACATAAATCTGTGTGGATTAAATCCAGGATGTTCTTTGCTCTTGCAACACCCCCTTTATTGAACTTCTCTCGATGTTGCTTCCCATATACACAAGATTCGCACATCGATTTCAAGTGATCTTCTATGGTAGGCAATCCTGTTACCATCTCCAAATTTCTCATCAAACTGAGGCTTCCCAAGTTCAAGTGACCAAGCCTGTTGTGCCACAACTCAGTTTGTGAAGGAATGGACGATACAAGTCCATGTTGCCCTTGATTGTAGCATTCAGCCTGTACAATTTTGTATTGGGCTCTCTTACTCCATCCGCAATAACTTTGAACTTTTGGTTCGCATCCTTCACAAAGCAACGATCATGGGCGAATTCTACTTTCAACTTTTGATCAGTAATGACTCCAATAGAAAGTAGATTTTTCTTCAAACCTAGTACGTAAAGTACCTCCCTGATCATCCTGCTTTTGCCATCAGTAGTTGGATTGAAACGGTGCCTATCCCCTTGATCATGCACACCTCACCATTTGCTTGTGAAACAGATGTTTCATTATCCAACACCTTCAAACTACTGAACCAATTCTTGTTACCTGTCATGTGTCTTGTGGCTCCTGAGTCAATATACCATGCTTGATCATCTTGATTAGATGACAATGCAGATATGAAGATGCTAGAGTCTTCAATCTCACCCTCATCGACAAGGTTACCTGCTTGTTTTGGTTTCCCCTTGCCTGTTCCGCCAAGAATTTGCGACATTCACTCTTCCAATGGCCCTTTTTACCACAATGGAAGCACTTGTCTTTCTTCTTAGTTTTACTAGAAGATCCCTCATCCTCATGAGACTTGGCAAATTGCTGCTTAGACTTCTTCTTGCCCTTGCCCTTGCCTTGTTTTTGGCATGTCTCAAGTGCCTGATCGTCAGTATTTTGACGGCTAGCTTTCACCATTTCTCGTCGTTACTCTTCCTGCATCAAGATTCCTGTGAGCTCGTCAAATGTTGGCAATCTTTCTCTTGATGCTATTCCGCTCACGAACATCTGATAGGATTCTGCAATGCCACACAATGCATTGTGCACCAGTTCCACATCACATATGCGCTCGCCAATAGAATGCAGTTCATCTCTCATTGTCTTGATTCTGGTCATGTACGTCTGAATGTGCTCTCCTTGCTCCATGCGGGTACTATTCAACTTTGACTTCAAAAACATGATTCTTGACGGATTTGACATCTCGAACTGTTCCTTTAGCACATCCCATGCCTGTCTGGGTGTAATAGCATCACAAATGTGGGTAATGATGTGATCTTTCATTGACAAGTTAATGAAGGTCAAAGCTTTCCTCATCTTTTTGTCGAACACTTTGATGTTTGCTTCATTTGGTGGCCTTCTCTCATCACCTGTGATGACTTCCCACACATCTTTCTCCATCAGTATGTTTTTCATTTTGAATTTCCACACTACATAGTTGGAAATCCCATCCAATTTGCTTTTCACTCAAAATGGACTCTCCCATGTTTGCCATCGCAAAACTGCTTGAAACTTCTGCCTTAGGCTAAGAACAGTATGCCGAGGCCAACAGTAATGTTAGAAGTTGAAAATAATGACCTGCACTTTTTCCCTTACCAGACCACTCGCCGCTTTTCCACCAATTTGAAAGCCAAATCGGTGTCGCCTTCCGAAATGCACTCAGTCATCAACTCCTAACAACGTGCCCAGTGGAATGGTGAAATCACTTCTGGCGTACTCTGAACACTTTCTCTGTTGTAATCACTCTGTTTTGCTGTACCGTACTTGTAGGTACAGTTCGGGTGCCCTTCGTTTGGAGGTTATAGCCTTTCGTTTGGGTCAAAACGGGCAAAGGACTTAAAAATAGGGATTTTTCTAGTTTTTGAACTGTTTCTTCACCTTGAAGAAACTTCACTCTTCACTTGTGAAGGGACCCAACTCAACTTTCAGTATGAAAATTTTTAATGAAGTTGAAGGCCAGAATGCACTTCACTTCTTCAGGGCCCTATTCAAAACTCATCCAATGGCTGAACCAAATCTTGTGGTCCAAATTTCTCTCCCATCACAAGTTCTGGATCTTCGATTTATTTGACACCTCATCCAAAGGTCCAAACTGCATCTGGACATTGTACCATGCTCCTACAGTCACTATGGTCTTTGAGACACTACACTGACTATTGCGTTGGGCGTGCGAACAGCCCGCGACCTCCCTGCCTGCGGCCGCGCCTCCCTTCTTTGAAAAATGTCAGATCAAACTCTTCTGTGGATCGTTTTGAGCACAATCTGAGACCTAGAGCAGGGTCGTCTTACTAAATCCAAGACTGTAGAGTGTTCAGTCAGGAAATTCCGTGGAGAAACGGTGATTTTAGCTCAACTTGACAAAGTGGCTTTTTTCACCTTTTTACCCCAAATCTGCTAGGTTAACTGTATGGAGACAAATCTCTGACATAAACCTCAGAATCTCTCCATGGCTGGTTGGCAATGTGATAAGCTTCCTTCCTGTCCTTACGACATCCAAAACGGTGCGCAAACAGCGAAGAAATCACCAGTTATGTATAAAAACCGTAACCCCAAGTCCGGTTTCAATTTTCAGCTGGCTTCAAAATTGTCAATTTTTCACCAAATTTTTTCCTGTCTAATGCTATGCACAGGCTAATAATCCCTCTGCTGAGCTTAGCAAGCCTCTATAAATTAGAAACCGTGCACCAGTGCTTCTCTTTCCATCTTCAACCCACCGTAAACCCCGAACTCTCAAAAGACAGTTCTCCCAAAGCTCTCTTCAATGGCGACGCTGTATTGTGTACAATCCCTGTACGGCTCTGATACCAACTTAGAATTTGCTTTGCACAGGAACACAGATCATGCCACATAGTAACACAGACAGAAAACACTCTCCACAACAAGCTCACATAGCAACTGTATTTTTCCAAATGAAATTACACTATACATATAGTTGTTCACTCAGGCAACCCATGCATGACCCAGGTTGCCGTTGGCGGGACGCGTGTCCTATCGACTTGTCTCGTGGCGAGGCCAACTGCTCCTTATCCACTGATAGGACCCACAGTACAGTAACACAGTGATTTTAACTTTAATTCTAACTAGTATGATATCGCGAGTTCCTCAGGCGTCAAAGACAACCATCATCTGATCAGAAACTGAGGAGTCGTAGATGTCCGTGTTCTGATCAGAGTGAGTAAACAAGCATGATCAAACAGTGATAAAGTGCATTCAATCACAACAAGCATTCATCCACAATATGTTGAAAATTGTCACTTCTCACTTGACATTGGTTCATGTAAATATTGATCAAACATTAGAATATGTTGATGATCTGATTTCACACGTGTGGAGCTTGTTTCCACGTGTGAAAGGATGTACTTTTCATGTTTGTATATATCCAAATTGAATTTGTATCATTCTAGTTAGTGTGAACATGAAATGACTAGTTTTTTAGTCAAGTTGGCTAGTCACCTACAAATTAGCTTTTCCTTGCATGTGCATGAGTAAATGCTCCCACATGGCAAGTGGATGTTCACACGTGTGTATAGAGTACTAGGAGATAAGAGTTGACCATTTTCCTTAGATCCTATTTTGTAGGGAATATTCCTATATTCTAGGAGACTAGCTTTTTGGATTTTAGTCATATTCTAGAAGGTCAACTATTGGATAAGAATCAAGGATGGATCAAATGGATAGATCTGAGTGATGTGGCACTCTTCACACATGTGAAGGCCTGCTGGACTATACCAAACTCATAGATGTACTTGATCCATAAGAGGATCATCATTTTGCTAAGAAGATTGATGAGACTTTTGCACTCTACACTTTTGTGAGGTTTCTAGTCATTTGTCTTGTGATTTTTATGTATGATTGCTATCTAGTATCATTGTACTTGTTGTTTCAGGTGCAGGCCATACAATGGACAGTACTCCACACGTGTGAGGCCGCTCTCACTAAAAAATGATGTGTTGATCCATTGCTCTTGCTTAAATCCAAGTGTAGTGAATCTAGATCAAGATCTAATGTGTAGAACTTGATAGATTCATTGATTAAGCAACCAATAACTCTCTATGATTGTAAAGTACAATCATTATTGTCCTAAAAAACTGTAAAATTCATCATGGTATCAGATCTAAGTAAGAGAGTGATCATTGAATCATAAATCTTGTAAAGATCATTGGCAAAATTTGTTTTTGGCCAATACTAGTGAGGGCAAGTTCTTCTAGAGTGATAGCTTGTAATCATTTGGATCAAAATGAATTGAAGGCTGTGTATGTACTTTTCACACGTGTGAAACCGTACAACAACTTTCAATTCAACTTTGTGTTTGTTGGTCCCAAAATCACAATACTAGTTCATTTTTGGTGCTTTTTGAAGCATAGTATTGATCTAGATTCATTCTAGCTAATGCCTATGACCAAATAGTGTTTTGGACCATTGAAGCATTTCTTTTTAGAGTCTAAGATCAGATCTTAGAGGCTGATTTGTTCAGATCCTTAGTTGAAGTGAAATCTCTAAGAAAAGTGTAAAGCAATATTTTTTGTGAGAGTGAAAGCTAGGAATTTTTGGTAAGATCTTTGAGTATCATTCAAGCTTGTGTGCTAGTTTGATAGAGACAAGCCTATAGGCATTCTAGTAAGCTTTAGGCCTTTTCATAGATCTTTTAAAATTCAAAAATCTTTGTGATTTTTAAAAGAGCATTCATTCTAAAATGTCATCCATGGGTGGATATTTGATGGAATCAAGTGAGAGACTCACTTCCACAAACTATTCCATTTGGAAAGTGAGAATGGAATCACTCCTAGTGATCCATGATCTATATGACATAGTTCAAGGAGTAGAGAAAGAGCCTCAAACTCCCCAATAACAATCCAAATACAAGAAGAGAGCAAGATTAGCTCTACATTGCATAAAGTTAAATGTATGCAATGACCTCTTGAAAGAGGTGTCTTCTTGTACCTCATCCAAAGAGGCTTTGGATTCATTAAAGAGCATTTATGAATCCAACAATACTTCAAGAATCCTCATGCTAAAAAATCAAGTTTTCCAAAGCATGAAAAGAAGTGGAGAGAGTGGACAAGAGTATGTCCTTAGGATCAAATCTCTTAACAAGAAGTTAAGTGCAATAGGAGAGAAGATCCAAGATCAAGAACTAGTACAAATCATCTTGAATGGTCTAGGTGATGAGTTCACCAACTTAGTCCAATCATTTGCCATTCAAGACTCTCTTCCATCCATTGAAAAGTTGCACAATGTTCTTGTGGCCGAGAAGAGTAGGCTTGTACACCTCAAGACAAGAGTGGATAGCATGTCACTTAATGGAGGAGAGGAGAAAGCTAACTTTACATCTAAAGGCAAGAAGAAGCAAAATCCATTCAAGAAAAATCAAGGCAAGGAGGCCGAGATGAAGAATGGAGGATCTACCACCAAAGGCAAAGTGAAGAACAAGGCAAAACTAAAGTGTTTCTTTTGTGGAAAGAAAGGACACTTTGCCTCAGAATGCTACTTGAAGAAGAATCAACAAGCCAAAGGAGATCAAGGGAACATTGCTCAAGAGGGAGAAGAAGAGGATGGATTCAACACATCCTTAATGGTTGCATCTACACCAACTTCACATCAAGACACATGGTGGATAGATAGTGGGGCTAGTTCCCACATGTCCTTTAACAAGCATTATTTTTCTACTCTTCTATCTTGTAATGACTCTAAGAAGTCAATATACACTACTAGTGATCAAGCATGCAAGATAGATGGCATAGGATCTATACCTCTTTGCTTAGGCACATCTAAAAAGATAGATCTAGATAATGTTTTGTATGTTCCTACCATTTCAAGAAACTTGCTTAGTGTAGGACAATTAATGGACAATGGACTAGATGTACATTTAAAGAATGGAGTTTGTTCCATCTTGAAAAATGATAAGTGCATAGCTAGTGGCATTAAGCAAGGTAGACTTTTCAAGTTGGATGCTAATGTTGCAAGTGAAAGTGTGAACTTGGCTAGGGAGGAGGTAACTCAAGTGGAGCTTTGGCATAAGAGATTAGGCCATCCTAATCTTCAATCTATGGAGTCAATGGCAAGCAAGGAAATAGCTCTCGGCCTACCAAGATCTTTCAAGAAGTGTGGAAAGATATGTGAGGCATGTGGCCTTTCAAAGTCACACAAGTCTTCTTACAAGAGATCTTCATCAAGATCTCTCTCTCCCTTGGATCTCATACATTCTAATGTACATAGTTTTTCACATGCAAGTAATGGAGGTGCCTTGATGTATGTTACTTTTATAGATGATTGTACTAGATTCACATGGATTGAGTTACTATCAAAGAAAAGTCTTGTTTATGAAGCTTTCATTAAGTTCAAGTCTCTAGTAGAGAAACAACTTAGTACTTCTATCAAAGCACTAAGATGTGATAATGGAGGAGAGTACACCTCCAATAAAATGAAAGACTTTTGTGAGATCAATGGTATTAAGTTACAATACACTTGTTCCTACACCCCTCAACAAAATGGGGTGGCCGAGAGGAAAAATAGGAGTCTATGTGAGTGTGCAAAGTCTTTGAGGCTTGATGCATACTTCCCGTCTCATTTTGGGGAGAAGCCATAACATGTGCTAATTATTTGTGTAATAGACTTCCTAGTAGTGCTATAGATGGAATCTCACCTTATCAAGCCTTGTTTGGTAAGAAACCCAATGTAAAAGATTTTAAGATCTTTGGATGTACTTGTTATGTACACATTCCTTTGGAGACTAGAAGGAAAGAAGATGCTAACTCCTTCAAAGGAATCTTTGTTGGCTATGGAGAAAATAGCAAGGGATAAAGGATATATGATCCTACATCCAAGAAAGTAAAGGTAAGCAAGGATGTACTTTTTGATGAGTCACAATTTGCTAAGAGCTTGTCAAATGGATCTAACCCATTGTGCATTGAAGATCTTGACAAATCCGAGGAGGATCTTGACAAACCCGAGGAGGATCATGTCAAACCCGAGGATGGAGATTTGGATCCAAGTCAAAAGGGCCGAGAAGATCATCAAGGAGAAAGGCCGAGCCCTCAAGGCTTACCTACGTGGACAAGGGAAAGCAAAAGGAAGACTCTACATCTTCTACCTCTTACTCTTTTTGAGCTACATTGCTTGAAGAACCATCATCTTTTGAAGAATCATATAAATCTAAAGTTTGGAGAGATGCAATGCAAGTAGAGTATGATGCATTAGAAGAGAATCATACTTGTAATCTTGTAAATCTTCCAAGAGGAAAGAAACCACTTGCATGTAAGTGGATTTATAGAATCAAGTACAATAAAGATGGATCTATTAGTAAGTACAAAGCTAGGCTTGTTGCTAAGGGATTTCTTCAAATAAAAGGATTGGATTATGAAGAAACATTTGCACCTATAGCTAAGCTTGTAACTATTAGATTAATCATTTGCATTGCTACTTTGTTCAAATGGGATCTCTACCAAATGGATGTGACAAATGCCTTCTTGAATGGCTTCTTAGAAGAGGGAATCTACATGGTGCAACCTGAGGGCTTCATCAAGGTTGGTGAGGAGCAAAAGGTGTGCTACTTAAGGAAGAGCCTATATGGCTTGAAGCAAGCACCTAGAGCTTGGTACTCTAGGTTGCATGATTTTCTCTATTCCCTTGGCTTTGTACTAAGTGCTTATGAACCTTTATTGATTTCTTGGCTTGCTACAAATGTTGTACCATGCAAGTATGTAGCTCGTAAATGCAAAATGCCAAGTTTGCCATACATAGAACTTGAGCTATATGATTATGTAATATCTAGATTGAAGAATACAACTTGCATATAGTTTGTAGACATATAATTAGCAAAGTCATGCTTGTAGAAACTCGTGGCAATTCACATGCATTAATTGTAAGTGATCCATAGTGACATGCAAGGCATGCACAAAGTGTAATGGACACATGCATGATAATTTGTACTTTCTTAGTTAGAACTAGCAAACTTTTTAAAAAGTTGGTAGAATTTCATGCATGGCAAGTGACAAATGTCACATAGACTCTAGATGTCACTTTCGATGTCCTTTATATTTCAAATGTAATGAAGGAAAGATCATCATTTTGGTTCTTTATGTTGATGACATCATTATGACAGGAAATGATGATGATGGCATAGGCAAAGTAAAAGTTGACTTATCTAGTGAGTTCAAGATGGTAGATCTAGGCTTCCTAAAGTTTATACTTGGGATAGAAGTGTCTAGAAGTAGCAATTGTACTTTCATAAGTCAATCTAAGCATGCTACTTCCATTCTTGAAAGATTTGGTATGAAAGATTGTAAGGGGATCGACACCCCTATGGAGCATGTTGTGAAAGCAACTAATGAAGGTGATGAAGCATCCTTTGAGGACATCACCCTCTTTAGGAAGCTTATAGGCTCTCTAATCTATTTAACCATCACTAGACCTGACTTAAGTTTTTTTGTAAGCAAGTTGAGTCAAAGTATGCAAGCTCCTTTAGTTCATCATTGGAAAAGTGCCAAGAGAGTACTTAGATATGTTTCTAGTACTAGTTTTTTTGGCATGCTTTATGAAGGATCTAACTTGCACTTGAGAGCCTACTCGGATTCAGATTTTGCAGGTGAAAAGATGGATAGGAAGTCCATTAGTGCATTTGCAACATTTCTTTGTGGAGGAGTGATATCTTGGCTTTCCAAAAAGCAAGATACAATCTCACTATCTTCTTGTGAAGCCGAGTACAAGGCATTGACTTCAACAACCAAAGAGCTCCTATGGCTAAGAAGACCCTTGATGGAACTACATGTGCTAGAGGCCGAGGAGATCCCTTACATATTTTGTGACAATCAAGCTTCTCAGCAAATTGCTTCAAATGCTATCTTCCATGCTAGAACAAAGCATATTGAGATAGCTCACCACTTTGTGAGGGAGAAGGTACAATCCAAGGAAGTGCAACTACATCATGTACCATCATTCGAATGCATAGCTGATATCTTAACCAAACCATTGTCCAAAGATCCATTTTTTAAGTTAAGATATGCTCTTGGAATTGTAGATAGATGTACACTAGATTTGCCAAGTTTAAAGTGAGGAGGAGTGTTGAAAATTGTCACTTCTCACTTGACATTGGTTCATGTAAATATTGATCAAACATTAGAATATGTTGATGATCTAATTTCACATGTGTGGAGCCTGTTCCCACGTGTGAAAGGATGTACTTTTAATGTTTGTATATATCCAAATTGAATTTGTATCATTCTAGTTAGTGTGAACATGAAATGACTAGTTTTTTTTAGCATGCCAATGCACCGTGAGTGTTGGGCACTTGCCTTGTCGCACTATGCCATTTGTTGCACACCCTGGTGCGGCGGTCCAGCCTCCAGCTTGGGTTTAGTGGGTGAGACCCCCACACGGCCTGCACCTACGCGGTGTTGGTGCCTACCACCTCGCCTGTTGGGGGCGGCCGCGGTCGAACGCGGGAGGAAAATCCGAAGGGAAGCAAATTGCGGCCCGACGGTAATAACTCTGGTGCATGGGTTTTCCCTGCAACGTCTATGGAGGCTTGCAAAAAAAAAAAAACTAGTTTTTTAGTCAAGTTGACTAGTCACCTACAAATTAGCTTTTCCTTGCATGTGCATGAGTAAATGCTCCCACATGGCAAGTGGATGTTCACACATGTGTATAGAGTACTAGAAGATAAGAGTTGACAATTTTCCTTAGATTCTATTTTGTAGGGAATATTCCTATATTCTAGGAGACTAGCTTTTTGGATTTTAGTCATATTCTAGAAGGTCAACTATTGGATAAGAATCAAGGATGGATCAAATGGATAGATCTGAGTGATGTTGCACTCTTCACACGTGTGAAGGCCTGTTGGACTGTACCAGACTCATAGATGTACTTGATCCATAAAAGGATCATCATTTTGCTAAGAAGATTGATGAGACTTTTGCACTCTACACTTTTGTGAGGTTTCTAGTCATTTGTCTTGTGATTTTTATGTATGATTGCTCTCTAGTATCATTGTACTTGTTGTTTCAGGCGCAGGCCGTACAGTGGACAGTACTCCACACGTGTGAGGCCGCTCTCACTAAAAAATGATGTGTTGATCCATTGCTCTTGCTTAAATCCAAGTGTAGTGAATCTAGATCAAGATCTAATGTGTAGAACTTGATAGATTCATTGATTAAGCAACCAATAACTCTCTATGATTCTAAAGTACAATCATTATTGTCCTAAAAAACTATAAAATTTATCATAATATACACAGATAGAAAAGCATGCTGCTGCTATATTACACTGAAGCACGAATAGCAATTACAACCAACAATGACTACATAACTGGGAGGCTCAAATAATATGTCTCATGGAAGGAGCGACTCAAGTAATCTATGCTGGGATGATCTACTTATAGATTGCATCCATGTATTAACTACATTAAATGTTTGTCACCTAATTAGGTAAGTCGTTATACTTGGAAGTATTTGGCCTTTGTGACAACTATACATAGTATATACGGTCAACAAATCATGAACGTTGACGCGGACGAGGATGTCGCAAATTCTCTCACTTCATATTTTACGTGAAGTGGTTTTCTCTCACTTCGCAAATTTTGGAAAGTGGCTGGGAATGTTCCTCGTTCAAAATAGATGACCTTCGGCATTTTTCTCTCTTCTAAATTTTGCGAAAAAGTGGAAGGTGCCCGTAAACAGTTTAAGGTGCCCTTAAAAAGTTGAAGGTGTCTTTAAAAAAAAGACGAACATGTCTTTAACAGATTAACCCTTAAAAATGGAGGACCTTCGAGAATTTTCTCTCTCTCTTCGCATTTTTCAGAAAAATGTGAAAATGCCGAAGGTGTTGAAAACAGTTAAACTTTTGAATTGTGAACAAGTTGACTTCGTCAAAATAATTGAACAGAAGTAGTCAAAGGCAAGTGTCACAGGTTTTGAGAATGTGCGACATTTAGTGTATTTCTGCAGACTGTTGAAAAAGTAATGTAAATCTGTAGACTTGTTCTAAATGCAAGTTTTGTGGAAGTCCTTGAAGATGGCCAAGTCTTCAATGACTTCAAGTTATTAAACTTAACATTTGAACTTGAAATTATGACATGATTGGTTACCCTTTGCTGGAGATCAACCGGAAGCCCGTTGTAGATGTTCTTCAAATAGTTTGGCTATCTAAGTTATGATTCTTGCAGGTATTAAATGAGCAGACTTTGAACCAAAAATAGGTTTCACCTGACCCTATATCAATGATCAATAAGCATGCACGAAGAATCATGAAATAGGAATTACTCATTCACCAAGGAGACAACTCTGGGCTTAATTTCCAACAAAAAGGGCTTGGCAAGCAGTAGTGTGTTTTGCAGGGCGGGGATGGGTGTCAGGAAGTTTGGCTAGAATAATGTCGGTTTGTAAGCCACCAGTAGTGATTTATTGGGTTTGTTAAGAGCTAAATATAGCTCTTTGTAGACCAGGTGGGCCCAATTGTATGTGGGTAGGGGATGGGTAGAGTGAGTATGGAAATAGAAAAGAAGGTATCGAAAGGAGATTTTGGAGATCTTGTCGACACGAGCGGAGCTGACGATCAAACATGTGGTGACCAACAAGGCTGTTGCCTGTAGCGGGAGTGCGACGTGTTGGAATTTAATCTTACTCCTACTCATCCTAACATCCCTCCTTTTTTTCTATGTAAATCACTCTCTCAAAGAAGTCTTCATTTTTGAACTATTTGTCACTATAGTCTACATTTTAACTCGCAAACTTCAACAGACAAAAAAGGCGAAAAACCTGACAAAGTCTTCTATTTCACTTTCGGGTCATTCTGAGTATTTGCGAAAAATGCGACACAAGTGCTAACTGGAGATTTCAGGCCATTCCGGAGAATATCACATTTTCCCGAAAAATGTGAAAAATGCGACACTGTGCATATTTGCATAGGATTTCACGTACAGACTATCTACGTCTTCACACTCCAATAATAATTGACCTAATTGATCAGTTAAACAACTGCTAACGATCTTGTGATTGTAAAGTTAGAATAACACAAGATCATTCAGCAGCTATATATATGTGAATGAGGGATTGGAGAAAGGTGTGTGGAAGATACGACATAGATCAAACAACCAAAAACAAATCTTCATAGTATCTGACTCCTCAAAGTTAGAGAATATAGAGAGAGAGTAAATATTCAGTCCATAACAATTGATTTGTTTTTGTAGGTAGGATCATGCGCTTATCAACGCAATTGTCTTGTGATCTGATATTTGTTATTACAACATTGAATATATAGATTCGCTATTGTTCTATCTCATTGCATTCTTGTTGAATTTTAATTATCTCTCACTCTTATTCCACAAGTATCATAAACGAAGAAATGTATGGCTGTCTTCTTCGATGCTTAATCGTTTAGCATTTCTTTATATCAAAATATCAATATCAGAGAACTGACGCCTAATCGTTTATGCAATCTCTCTCTATGGTTGTCTACGACACCTACACTAATACTCATTAATCAACACAATTAGAACTACTCTATCACTCCGTTCTCTAAGAAATCTAGATCCTTACCATCAATTATCACTGTTCATTTTTTTCATCTGTTGGGACAACGGCCTCCATTTCCGCTGTGGCATAGACCTTGTTGTTCCAACACATTGGTATCAGAGCGGCTTTGGATTTACTAGAGTCTATAGGATATAAAAGAAACTTAATACATTCTTGTTTTTCTAGAGATAGTTTATATTCTATTTGTGTTCAATCTCTGTTCATCGATCATAATGGAATATTCAACCTCAAATATCCACTTGATCAACAAGTTCAATGGAGATGATTTTCACATGTGGAAATTCAATATGAGGATGATCTTATCAAAAAGGAGCTATGGGGATACGTAAATGGTTCTATAGCCAGACCGGCAGAACTTGAAATGCTCCCAATATGGGAAGCAAAGGATGGCAAAGCTCTTGCCATTGTATCCTTGAATCTGAAAGACACTCAGATTGCTCATGTGTCAAACAATAACACCTCCAAAGAAGCGTGGGATTTCTTCACAAGTATCTATGAGACTTCAGATGTATCGGCTCATCTCTTCCTAAGAAAGAAGGTCCTTACACTCAAAATGAGCAAAGGCACCTTAGTCAATGATCATTTGAATGAGTTCAAACAGTTGCTGAATCAACTAGATGCAATAGGTTCTCCTATTTCTGATGAAGACTCAACAATGGCTCTTCTCGTCTTCCATCCTCTTATGACAACCTAATATTGCTCTTGAGCAATACTCCTGCGCTATCACTCCAGAAGTTGACAGCAAGTCTATAGCAAGAAGAAGTTAGGAGAAAGAGCTTATCTACAACAAGTACCAAATCAATGGCATTGTACTCTAATAAGTAGCAGTCCAAGAAGACGAAGGTGGAGCAGCCAGATTCAATGCGAGCTTGACTGTTGGTAGAATAGAAATGGCTTAATTTGTAAAGGTAGCCACAACTTTTACCAAAAGCTAAAACTTTCTTAGTAAATCGACAACAACAACTAGCCAAGACCAAACTCTTTTGAAGATAAACAAGATTAGCATAGCCCTCTCCTAAGCCATTAAGAAGAACTTGAACAATATCAATGTTACCAATAGCATCACCAACACATGTTGAGTCACCATTAAGAGATTTAACCCTCATCACATAAGAGTTAGCACTTTCACCTTCTTTTTGATAGCTTTGAAGCATTCTTGTTCTTAGAGTGAGCACCCTAGATGTGGACTTTGACTCATAAATCTTTTGAAGAGTCCAAGCTCCTACCTCTTTGAGAAGCTCATTCGAGATATTCATCTTGATGATGTGTAAAGACATCTTCGCCTTCCTTCGATAAACGATTTGATCTTAGACAATATCAGGTTCCTCTTCAATACATAACACAAGATCCATCATATCATTCATACTTAGCGATAACACTCTAGTGATACAATCTGGGAATTGTAGTTGAATAGAGCCTTGGCCTATGACTTTGTGTGAGCTTGAGTCTCCAAAGAAAATGTACTTTGATTACGTTGTTGTGAGGTTTGAGAATAGGTTCTTACATGGTGTCATGTGCTGTGAAGCACCTAGATCAAGATACCATTCGCAAGCATTTTGCTTGGCTGATCTTGTAATATCAGTGCCTTCTCATCTTCTTGGGAATTTCTGACAGAGTTAGAATCTCCATCTTGGTGCTGCTGCATCTCCTTCCTTGCTTCATTGTGCTTGATGATACAACAATCTTTGATGCCATGATCTCCTGCAATTTATAAGCTTTATACTTGTGTGATGTCTAATTAAAGGGCTTTGATGACAAATGAGGTGACACCAAGTGCAAATTATAGAGCAAAAACCATGCTTGAAGTGGACATCATAACCATTATCCACATCAATTGACTAGCACCAAGCAAGTTTTTGGTGATAGATGGCACATAAAGCACATTGTCTAGATTAAACCTTTTAGAAGATTCTAGACATAAGGGGATGGTTCCAACACCAACAATCCTACACTCTAAATCACTTGTTGTAAAAATTGACTTTTTAGCACCATTAATAGAGAGTAGAGTTGAGAATGATTCCCTTTGGAATGTCATCATACTTAGTGGAAGGAAGGTAAAGTACATCATCTTCAAAGGAGCTTGTATGGTTTGAAGCAAGCACCAAGGTCTTGGAATTCAAGACTCAATGATTTCTTAGTTTGTATTGAATTCACTCAAAGTGAATATGATACAAGCTTGTACATAATGTTTGATGTAAATGGCATTGTACTATTATTGATCTATGTAGATGACATCATACTTAGTGGTGATAACATTGATGGCATTTTGAGAAAACCAAGAAAAGTCTATCTCTAGAATTTAAGATGGTAGATCTTGGTAAACTTCACTTTATATTGGGCATAGAAGTACTTAGAGGTTCATATTTCATCTTCATTAGTCAATCTGAGTATGCTCAAAGTTTTCTCAATAGATTTAAAATGCAAGATTGCAAGCATGTAGAAACACCAATGAAGCAAGATGTAAAAGTGCTCAATGAAAGTGATGAAGCATCCTTTATAGACATCACTCTTTATAGGCAGCTTATAGGCTCCTTAATGTGGATCACCATAACTAGGCTTGATCTATTCTTTAGTGTGTGTAGGCTAAGTTAATATATGCAAGATCCATTGGTCATACATTGGAAAAGTGCTAAAAGGATCTTGAGATACATCTCAGGGACTCTAGATCATGGAATTCTCTATAGAGGAGATGTTATTGATTTGCATGCCTTTAGTGAGTCAAATTTTGTAGGTGACAAAAGGGATAGAAAGTCCACAAGTGCCTATGCAACATTCATTGGTGGAGGAGTTTTTTCTTGGTTGTCAAAGCTCTCACTACCACCACAAAGGAGCTTCTATGGATCAAAAGCTACTTATGGAGCTGAATATCATGAGTTTAGATGTTGTTCCAACTCTTTATAATCATGACATTCCAACCCAACACCTTGCAACCAATCCAATCTTCCATGCAAGGTCAAAGCATATTGAGATCTCTCTCATTTTGTGAGAGAAAAGGTGCAATCTAAGGAGATATCTTTGGAGCATGTGGCAAGTAGTGAATGTGTTGGTGATATCCTCACTAAAACACTTCAAAGAGCTGCATTTGTGAAGTTAATATCAGCCCTAGATTTGATAAGCAAGTCTATGTTATCTTCAAACTAGTTGTGAGGAGGTGTTAAAATTACACAAGCTAGTTTGCATAATTTCCACTTGTAAATGACTTTGAGGCCATGTTGTGGGATGTCACACGTGCCAAAAGCATAGGATACCTTATTCTAAGTCAAATCATTAACCTGGCTTTGGAATGGTACCTTTGGAATGTGGCCAAAGAGTGCATGGATAGGGTAGAGAAAAAATGGGAGCTTAAAATAGCAATTTTCTTATTGTTTTTGGATCTCAAGATATTGGCCCTAATTAGGGTTGATCAAATGGATCTTTAGGCTAGATGTTAGGGTTAGGATGTGATGAATGCATTTGAGTGAAGAGAGATCTAATGGTTTTTTATTTACAAGCTTTTTAGCTTCAAAATCCGAGTTGTGGTCATCTCAAGAGTAGCTTGCATCTGAAAGGGATTCAGAAGCAATACTTTCAGGAGTAGGCCACTCATCACTCTGAAAATTTGGCAACGGAATTGCTTCAAGCTTGCCAAAACCTCCATTTGTTTGTGGTTTATATGAAGATTCATAAAAATATATACCACTATCTGCAAATTCCTTTGGACTTCTTCTTCTGTATTGCAACTTTCCAACATCAGAGTGAATCACATCCAATATTCATGCAAGTGTGCTAGATCTCATTCACTTATGTTTGATGGATATAAATCTGAAAAGAAAAAATACGTTGAATAATTTAAATCATAATCTAAAGATCTTCAATAAAGAATCACCTATGATTGCAGTAGAGTGCATATGTTTTGATATACTTACAGTGATATTTTTGATGATCATGAGGATTGATATCTTGTATTTTTATTTTTAAATGCATATAAACATGTTGTACTAATACTTCTGATATAGAGTGACCTGTGGGAGTTGTCTTAAACTCCAAATTTTTTGTTTTCCAATAAGATTTCTATGTCATCTTTGCCCATTTCTTCTGTTGAGAATTTCCCTTTGATCGGATGGATGCAGCAACACCCATGAATTCTTCGTATATTTTGTTGGCTTCTAGTTATCAGCATCATCTTTCTCATTGTAAAGAATCACAGACTCAACTTTAGATCTTGGTCTCCTTGCCATTGCTATTTTCAAAGCTTAGGCGACAAAAACCTCTTTGATATGATACTCAATTCAATTTTTCGTCTCACATTTAATCTCATGAGAATGCCACAGTAGTCATAGTTACTATGCATACTATATTTCTAGTTACTATGCATACTATGTTTCTATAACTGTAACTAGTCTAGTTAACAAATTTTATTATACTAACCAGTATAGTTAAATAGATTTAATTTGGAGTATTGTCGTCGGGCAGATTCGGGCAGGAAGAGCGACCCAATGGGATATGTCCATGGTGCCCAACGCAAATTTCAAATTTTGGTGTAATATATTTTTATTTCTCAGTTTATTTGAGCTACGTTGCGTAGATTTGAAATTTGTGCATTTTGATTGGGCCGGGTGGTGGTCGAAACTAAAGAAAAAATATTAAAAGTATCTTTTTTTAATTTCGAATTCCTCAATGCATCCTTTTATTTAGTATCAATAATTGATGTTTGATATTGATTGGCTTGCAAATTTTGCCTGGTGATTACACAAGCTACCATGTGTACAAATTCAAGCAGGAGTTAATCTTTAGCATCGTTGGTAGTACCATATGTTGTACTCCCACAGGGGCACTACAGCACTAATGATGTACATATAGAGAGCTATAGAGAGCAAAGAAGAGAGATTTGATAATGTCCCAAATGCATAAATTACACTATATAGATAGAAATAGATTCATGAAGAAAGACAGTTGTACAATTGTACTAAAGCCCAACTTGTGGCTTTCTTTTATTGAATAAATTCATGAATTTATAGATGTTCTTCTGCAATCTCAATTGTCGATGGAAGATCTTTGCAACTTGTGATCAGCTCTTGTCTTTTTCTTACGTGTAAGAAAATCGACGTGCTAATGTATACATTCATTGCATATAGTTTTATCTGCAATGATAATAGTGCTAGATCCATGCTTGTAGAGGTAAAGCCACCAAAGGGATTTTTGTTTGAAGCTTGCAATATCACAATCTATCTCCAGAATAGGAGTCCTACCGTTGCGATACCAAAGTTAAAACTAGAATAAGCAATCACCAACAGGAAGCCAAAAATGAGTCACTTGAGGATTTTTGGACAAAAGCCTTCGCTCACATTCCAAAGGAGAAAAGAGGTAAACCTGATGTAAAAGTATTAAAGTGCATCTTCCTAGGTAATTACTAACACTACATAATGAGTATTGAGACTTGCCCTCTTGGAATTACAATATGTTTTAAATCTTGTGAAGTGGTTGAGCCTAAAAAAATTTGATTTGCCAACTTAAATTATCGTCCTATTGACTAGACATTCATACTCATTTGTTGGTCAGCTAGACTACATCACTATGTTTGATTTATTCATTGGCCCAAATGCGAGCTAAAACATTGGACTTACTTAACTCATCTTCTCTCTCTAAAAGTTTATCTAAAATTTGCATGTTTGACTGAAATCTCCATGTAATATAATCTTGTGTTTTTTTAGGAGGACAAGTCTAATTGAGAAAGTTGAAATTGTGCCATGTCATTTATTTACCTACATCTGGAACTAGTTCTAAGTAACATGTTGAAAACTTGTCATCGCTTAATCATTATTCTATCTTTATAAATTTTCTATATACATCATCACTTTGATCTAATATCCATTTATGTGATTTCCATTTATGTGAATCCTAGTCCAGACCCCTCTAGGCCTCACCTATCTATATGCCGAGCTCTTTCCATAATACCCAAAAATAGGCAGCCAAAAAAAAGTGAATTTCCCTTTCCAGTTTAAATGCCTAATCATGTTGGAAAATAATAATTTTAACAGTAAAATGTGCTAAATTCACTGACATTTTTGCACAAGGTTTTATTAAACTTTATTTTTGCTGCAATAGCAGCTAGATATTTTGATCACATGTTTATTTTAGTTTACCTTTTTTTTTGGGTTGAATCCTTTTGAGTTCCAATGCCTTTTTTTATATTCTTTCTAGCATCCACGACAAGGGTGCTTCCAATATTTCAAATGACCTTTTTTTTATTCCTATCTTTATAAAGTTTCTATATACATCATCACTTTGATCTAATATCCATTTATGTGATTTCAATTTCATCAAGCGTGAGCCCACTCAAGTTTGACGACTCCTCATCATCATGTGAAAGTACTGTACTTTAGGACCATAAATGGATCTACAAAAGATACACAAGAGTGATTGGATGCTTGCTTAACAATCTATCAAAAAACTAGACACAAAAAAGTTGATCTAGATTGGCAATTTGACAAACAACAAGCATTAACAATCAAAAGCATTGATAAACATTGAAATCCGAGCCCACACGTGTGTACTACAGGCTGTAGTACGGCCTTCAACCTGAGAAACAAGTAGAAATTGATTTGGTTTCATTTGGATCACAAAAACTCAATGTACATAGTGAACTAGCTTGAGATTGCCAATGAGCTCCAAAAATTTTCTTTCTACTCACTATGGAGAGAGGGAATACATAGCAAATTCGACTTCCTTCTTGAAGTTAGGTGGATTTCTAGCATGTAATAAGTAAGTTAACTCACTCTCCTTGACCTAAAATGAAACCTTAGTCTATTTCCTAGAGTTATGCTTGGTAGGTAGCTAGTTGGTCAAATTTTCACCTTAAACTTAGGTGTAGGTCCTATAAAGTAGGGATGACCACCAAATAGACATGACCAACTCTCTTGACTTGACCTAACCTACATTAGGATGGGTTTCCCATGTTGCATCATGGCCTCACATGTGTGGGACCCACTTGTGTACACAATTTACACTATTCTACATGGTTTTTGATCAAGCTAGATTTGCCAAACTTTGGCAATTCTTCACACTCCTCCTCAAATTTAGCTTGATCTATTTACAACTCTCTTGATAGATCAATGAAAGCTAGTGTCTAAAAAATCCAGCTACAAAGAAGGAACTTTTGAGACTCCAATAGAGAATGATGTCCATGAAGGATCTTTCACCACCTCTTAGAGGATCCCTTACAAGATGTTCCATAAATGTGTCTATATACATGTAGCACACTTCAAAACTAAACATCATGCCAAGACATGGATTCCAAGGCATTTTGTGCACTTGAAGATACATCAGTTAAAATATTAAGTGCGTAAATAATGTTGCCAAAGACAACTTGTCTTGCTTGATCCATATGATTGAACCTTGATGGCTCCATCTTGATACTCAAGATTCTTCTTGGAGTCCTCGGGTCTTGAGCTTGCTCCTCCACTTGACTTGACTCCAAACCATCAATGAATTGAATAAGGTGTTGATCCAAAGGTGCTTCTTCAAGTTTACAAATCTTTCACTCTTGAAAGATCACATTTCCACCATTGACAAATTCTTTGGTTGAAAATAAGTAGATTCTACAATCTCTACTTGAAGAGCAAAACACTACCATTATTCCTATCATTGAAATAGGATAATCTTTGGTCCTTACATTGGAATGATCATGCACAAAGCATGTGGACACAAAGATTTCCAAAGCAAATGATGTTTCATCTTTTATGACTCTATTCAAACTATTACGAAAATAGTTATCTAATGAAATTGCTTTATCAACAACAAATGTAGATTTCAAAGCATCCCATTTCATTGTCTTGTCATACAAAGTAATAAACACCATGGATCTTAAAGATAAGAAACAAGTCACCTCATGTCTACTACTACTTTCCAAAAAGTATTAAAAGATAGTAGACTCTCCAATGCTCACCACCCTTGCAAGATGCACACTTGAATGGACAATTTGCATGCAATTTGATGACTCGGCCATTGTCATTGAGGACTCCCTTGGAACTCTCATGCTTTGAGGCTGATCCTCAAGATCTTCCTCCTTTTGATGCTCCTCCTCAATGCAAGCAAAATCACACTTTGCCAAGATCTCCTCTTGAGTGATCTCCTCCTTTCCAAGCTCATTCTTTCAAAAGCAACACTAGCTTCCAACTTAAACAATCTTCCATGTTTAAATCCCTTTGCAATGCAAACATCATTCTTCAAGATGAAGCAAACACCATGCTTAAAGTGGACATCCAAACCACTTTCTAAGAGTAGACCAACACTAAGCATATTCTTGGTGATTGATGGTACATAAAGGACATTTTCTAGATTCATGCATTTTGAGGATTCTAGACACAAAGATATGGTGCCAACACCATCTATCCTACACTCTTCATCATTTGCAGTAAAGACAAACTTTTTAGCATCATTGAATGAGTGTAAGGTTGAGAAAAAGTCCTTTTCACAAGACAAGTGGGAGCTAGCCCCATTGTCGATCCACCAATTGTCTCTTGAATTGCTATTGCTTGTCGGTGAGGATGTAGATGCCATCAAGAATACATCTACTTCATCCTCCTCCTCCTCCTTTGCAAGGTTTCCTTGTTTGTCCTCCTCCACTTGTGCTCTTAGCCTCTTGTAGCATTCAGATGCATAATGCCCCTTCTTTCCACAAAAGAAGCATTTTTGCTTTGACTTGTCCTTTGAGCTTGATGCATCATCCTCTTCTTTGGCCTCCTTTGGATGCTTCTTCTTTCCATTGGTCTTCTTTTTGCCCTTGAATGAGAAATTGGCTTTCTCATCACCATCCTACAACGACAAGGAACTCATCCTAGATTTTGCATGGAGCATCCTACACTCTTCAGCCACTAATACACTGTGAAGTTTTTCTATAGTTGGCAAAGTGTCTTGGATGGCAAAACTTTGGACCAAATTTGCAAAGTCATCTCCTAGACCATTAAGGACAATTTGTACAAGATCTCCATCATGAATCTTCTCTCCAATGGAAGCCAACTCCCTATTTAGAGACTTGATTTTGAGTACATAATCCTGTGCACTCTCCTCACTTCTCCTCATGCTTTGCAAAATTTGATTTCTAAGCATAAGAACTCTAGAAGTGTTGCTAGACTCATATATTGATTTTAAAGACTCCCAAGCCTCTTTAGAATTAGTACAAGCTGATACTTCTCTCAACAAATCATTGCTCACATTCATCTTCACACAATGAAGTGCAAGCCTAGATCTCTTCTTGTATCTAGCTAACTCCTGTGCACCTAGAGGTTCATCTTCATCTTCAATCAAGAACTCATAAAGGTCTTGGAGCACCAATAGTGACTCCATTCTAACCTTCCAAATAGCATAATTTGTAGAATTCAACCTCTCACTAGCTTCTAGAAGGTATGCTCCAGCAGATCCCATCTTACTAGTGACTTCTACAAACAAGAAATAGATTTGATTGATTTGAAACTCACAAAGGTCTCACACTTGCAGTGTTTCACTCAAATTTGATTTCTAATCCAACAAATGGACTTATAATCATAGTTCTATCACTCCCTCACAAAGCTGGAATGAAGATAAGATGAAGTGAAAACTACTTTCAAACAAATCTTGCCAAGAAATGGATTTGATTGTCTCTAGAAACTCACTAAGGTCTCTCTCTTGTAGTTTTTCACTCAAATTAGATTTCTAATCCAAAAAATGGACTTATAATCTCAGTTCTAGCACTCCCTCACAAAGTTGGAATGAAGATAAGATGATGTGAAATCTACTTACAATCAAATCTTGCCAATTTTGGCTATTTTTGGACAAAAAAATGGCTTAATCTCTTTCTTCCTTCTTGGTGTACTTTCAAGACCTGTTTTTAACCTAGATTAATTAGATTCCATGAAACAAATTCAAATCTAATCAATGGCAAATGATCTTGGTAGATTATCCTAGGATCTCCACCAAAAATTACACCAACAGCTCACAAATTGAATTTTTTTGGATCAAATGAATAACATGCATTAAATGCAGGTTCAGAGGTGCCCACACATGTGGACAGTACGGATTTGGACCCCTACCAAGTTTGGGATCAAATCTCCTCACCAAAATCAAGATTCTAACTTGCCCTCTCAATACTAGCTTTTAGCACCAAAACTTGCTTAAAATGGATTTGCATTAGATCAATGGCTTATGCTCTTGTACTTGGATCTGATACCATGTGAAATTACTGTACTTTAGGACCATAAATGGATCTACAAAAGATCCACAAGAGTGATTGGATGCTTGCTTAACAATCTATCAAAAAACTAGACACAAAAAAGTTGATCTAGATTGGCAATTTGACAAACAACAAGCATTAACAATCAAAAGCATTGATAAACATTGAAATCCGAGACCACACGTGTGTACTACAGGCTGTAGTACGGCCTTCAACCTGAGAAACAAGTAGAAATTGATTTGGTTTCATTTGGATCACAAAAACTCAATGTACATAGTGAACTAACTTGAGATTGCCAATGAGCTCCAAAAATTTTCTATCTTCTCACTATGGAGAGAGGGAATACATAGCAAATTCGACTTCCTTCTTGAAGTTAGGTGGATTTCTAGCATGTAATAAGGAAGTTAACTCACTCTCCTTGACCTAAAATGAAACCCTAGTCTATTTCCTAGAGTTATGCTTGGTAGGTAGCTAGTTGGTCAAATTTTCACCTTAAACTTAGGTGTAGGTCCTATAAAGTAGGGATGACCACCAAATAGACATGACCAACTCTCTTGACTTGACCTAACCTACATTAGGATGGGTTTCCCATGTGGCATCATGGCCTCACATGTGTGGGACCCACTTGTGTACACAATTTACACTATTCTACATGGTTTTTGATCAAGCTAGATTTGCCAAACTTTGGCAATTCTTCACACATCAATCTATATCAAATGTAATTCAACCATTAAAAAACTCATATCTAGTGACATGTAACCCATCTGATCACCAAGAGATAATATCCATACAATCATTTACACGTACAACAAATGTGATTCACATAATTGAGATTTGAATCTATCAAGATTGAATAATGACATAGTAAGAAAGAGGTGACTTAAAGAGTTGTCTGATTGAAGAGGGGCGATTTTTGTGTCCAAAAAAGTTGAAATAGCTGAGCTTGGTATGTGTTATTTTTTTCACAAGTAGTTTGCTATACCTAATTATGATTGGTCCCTATTTTATGATTCGTTGTTCTACACGTTGTTTCTTTATTCTACCATTTATGCTACAAGGTTTTTTTACTTTTTCCCATTGTTATGAGATTTTCAGGGGCAAAGCACCTCCTTTTAGGATTCTAGTTTGATATGTTTGTTAGACTTGTGAGCTAAATGACAAAAAGCATAAGTGAACATCATCCGAAGCGTTAGGCATACCAATATTATTCTCTTCTTAGAGACAAGCTAGTCAATTTTTTGAGCTTTCTTGAAACAATTTCTATTTAAAAACACTTTACAATGTTGCCTTGGTCATGAAAACTATTATAATCAACATGTATGGTCCTAGTCGACTTTTAAAATTCAATGCTTTTGATCGGAAAATTCTACTATGAAATTGTAGACACATATTTTCTAGGCATATTTTTTTGTCTTAGTCATTACTAATTTTTGCTAGTCATGTAAATTTTTTATTGTCTCTTTGGTGAAGAAATGAGAGTTTACACTGTCACTCTTATTAGGGAGCTTTGAGCCCTCCACCTTTTTGGCAAAGTTTGGGTGGATGGACTTAATCATAACCAAGCTTGGTGGGTCATTGAAGTTTTTTGAGCGCTACAACTTTGTACTTTAACTTTAGAGCCTAGAGTAGAACTTGTAAAAGACGCTATAACAAATGTATAACAATTGATACATATCAAATAAAACCCAGGCTAGCACAACCAAAGTTAATATATGGACCTCTAAAAAAGTGAGATCCCTACCTACCTACATGCTATCCAAAGTGAACATGAATTATTTGTGAAAATTGTCAACATTTCCTAGCTAGTTTGAGGCCTAAATTGGCTAAAATTGTAAATAGTTTTGGTTCTGGAGTTTCACACGTGTGAACCAGGCCACAATGTTTTTATTTACTGTATTTTTTCAGTATGATGAAGTGTCAAACTTCATACCCTTCAAAATGAGACCATTTTGATGTATTTTGGTCATATAAGCCATTTTTAGCTATTTTTCCTATATAGGGAATATCTAGGGTCAAGTACCTTCTAGAGAGAGGAGAGAGAGTCATCTTCCTCATCCATAAATAGTAGGGAAGTCGTGGAGAACAGGTTGGAAAAACCTTTTGTATGCTTCATTGAGATCAATAGATCATTGTCATTGTTTCTTCCTCCATTGAGAGCATTGTTGTGTGTATTGTCTTCAAGCTATTGTGTATGATCTTAGGTGCTTTCCAAAAGTGATAGGCTGATGTATTATGGACTGTATAATGCTATTTTGGGCCGCACTTGATGTTTATGGAAGTTTCCATTTGTGATAAATGCTTTTTGATCAAGTTCTTTGCATTCTAGGTAGCATAGAATGTGTTGCCAATTCCTAGCTTATGTAGTTTGGAGTGCAAGCATTCAAGCCAATGATCTTGGAGTTTAGATCCACTTAGGATCTGTATTTTTCACATGGTATCAGAGCTGGTTGGCTTCTATTTACAGTAAGTATTCCATTTTTGGTGATATTTGGATGTTTGATCAAGTTCTAGCATGATTTTGCATTGCTTTGTTGATCAAATCTTACTAACCTTTGTTTTGCGAGTTGAACTTGTGGATCAAAAGCATATTTCAGGTCTATTGAAGATCAGAGGCTGAAAAGAAACTATTTTGGATCAGATCATAACACCTAATCATTTGTGATTGTGAGGCTTGTGCATATTCAATACTAACAATGTTCTTTTCAATCCTATTGTTGACAATCTCCATTCTTGGATGAACACTCTCCTTAAGTGGATGAAACTTCTCCTTAAGTGGATGACAAATGCTCTTTTGAGTGAGTTGTAATTCTCCTAAAGGCTGAGCAAAGCTCCCATTTGGATGAAAGATCCCCTTTTTTGGGTGAACATATTGTAAGCTCCATTGTGAAGAGCATATTGTAATGATTGTCATCAATTTTGGCATAAATTTTGGTGTACTTTGTTGAGCATGTAAGTAACTCTCCTTATGTAATTTGATTGGAGCATTTGCTGGAAGGTGTTAACCATTATGCAAGTGTGTTTTCAGGTTCTTAACAGGTTGAGGAACATTCTCATGTGAAGTGATCTTAGATCTACATCTAAACACCAAGATTTGACAAGATAGTGAAGCTAGTCTTGTGATTCACTAAGTGTGCTCATTCATTCACCTCTAAATCTTGTATTTATCACTTGCTGGAGTTTATAAACTTTTAGAAGTGTGGTTTACATGTGGTTTTACAGGTTGAATCAATATCTTAGTGTGTTGATCATATGTTGATCAAGTTTGTTCATTACTAGGTAATCTTGGCATCCTAGTTTTGGGTATTTTCTAAGAATGCAAGTAACTCTTCACACCATAACTTGATTTGGTCACTTGCTGGAAAGTTTGAGAGCTTAAGCAAGAGTGTGTTCAGGTTGGTTTGATTTTGTAATCCATTCTTAGTGTGTGCAAAGTGTTGCATGTGTTTCAATCTTCCTTTCTATGCTTGGAAACCATCTAGGTTCAAGATAGAAGTGTTTTATTTGAGATACTGTAGTATACATGTCATTGGAATAACTTTCTGCGTAGAAATATGCTAGTCTGTTACACTTTTGCTCTGAAGAAAATCTTTACTCAATGGAAGCATGGTTTTGTATTGTTTATACAAATCAATTTATATCCATCAATGAAGTAAAACATACTCTCATTTCAACAGATGTGATCAAACTAGACCAGAAGTTGCAACAATTGTTTCCCAGTCGTCTGCCTGAAAATGCTTAATTTTCAAAGTTTATCTGTTCAGTGAAAGCCCATCTCCAGAAAATGATCTCTGTGTGCTAGTCCCTAGTAACTATCCTCAGACAAGGAGAACATAGCTAGCATTGTAAATTGTACACAGAGTTCTCCTTGTCTGAGGATAGTTACTAGGGACTAGCACACAGAGAAATAGACTTGTCTGTCTCCTATGATAACTGGAGATCCAATCAAATGAAGAATTGTACTCAAGCATTTCCAGACCATAAACTGTAGCAAAATAACATCCACTAGATGAATTAAATTCTCCACCAATAAAATACTTATCTTGTGAGAATGTCTGTGAGATCCATAGGTTCTCAAATAAAATACTGGAGTAGAGAGATTCAAAATACTGGAGAGAGAGATTCAAAACATTGATCTGAATTCTTATTCAAATAATAGATCAAGAATTAATCATCACACTTAAGAGCCATCACCATTTCTTATAATCCTCTTACAATAATTCAGTATCTATTTATGATCTGTCAACCATAAATATTTAAATCATAATTTCCTAGAATCCAAAATCATAATCATTTACAGAATACTGGAGTATATGTCCAACAGGGAAAGTAAGAGTCATTCCAAAATCTTTCCATTAAGTAAACTGAGCTTCAGAAAACACAAGATACCAGTTACACCATGTAGGTGAGCATGAAAAACCCATTGGTATACCACAAATCTGTCTCTAGGTTTTGTTTCCTAATCTAACAGTAGAATTGTCTATTAAGAAGGCATTCCACAAGCATAAGAGGTCTTTATCGATATTGTACCATCCTCAGACTTTTTATTAGCCCATGACCACTTAAAGACTTCCCTTTCTTGTTCCCACTCGAGACTCAGAAGCATCTTATTAGAATGTTTGAAAGCATAAATAATGGATTTATTCATGATAGTTTTCAACCCATTAGTGTCGTCTAAAGGTATGTTTTCATAGCATTTAGAAATATCCACAACCCATACATTGGTAATCTTTGATGGTAGATTGAGATAAAAATCAATAGAGGACTCACATTGCCAAAATAAGCATGTATTCACATTTGGAATACCCTTGTATGTTTTCGTCTTAAGGCCTGCCCCTTCCTTGAGGAACGGTGACAGCATACCAAGAGATCCTGTTAGGAATTTTGCGAGTCTCGTAAAGCAACAATCAAGCGCATGGTGATCCATCTAAAAGATTCCTTGTGGTCTTTGTAAGTACATAGTAAATACGACAAAGAGTCGTTCCCCAAGAAGATGTTGCATAAGAAACCGGTTAGTTTTTCCATTACATATGTGATAGTTTTCGTAACTGAGTTTTCTTGATCATTAGGAAAGGGGCTAAAGTTAGGACTGTTAAGTCTATCTAGGGCAAGCTTCCATACAAGGAATCTACATACAAAACTAGGATTGTGTTGTGCCTTGTCAATGCCATTGATGTAGAGCAATTTTGTGAGCCAATGTCTTTCATTTTTAGTAGTTTGTATTTTTGCAGTTGTGTCCTTATTGCCATATAGCCAAGTTCTTTTGTTGATATTTTCTAGGGCAATGTTTATACAAAAAGTCGCATGCTCCCTTATTGTAATTTCTTCATCCAAATGTTTGTGCGTGGGCAAGAGTTTAATTACGTTGAACTGTCCATCATAAAGTTCAGAAGCCACCTCATTAGCATTATTCTTTCTCAAAGTAATATGATTGAGACCCATTTCTAAAGATTTACGTAAAACAGGGCTTTTAACAATATTGTTATTTATAGAAATGATATGCCCAAATTTTTCAGCAACAAAGTTCATCAATCTATTAAGAGATAAGCATTCACAAGTATGCGAGTTTTCTATGTCAAAATCACAGAAAACATCAAAGAGAAAATACCAAACACTTTTGACACTTGGTAGATAAATCCAACCAAACGTAATATCATGAAAGCGTTCATCTACAACACCGAATAGTCTGAATAAAACATGAGTGTAAAAAGACTTCACATGGATTGTCTCAAAAACTCTATTGCGGTAACATAAATGTAAAAAAGAGCTCCCTGAATCACTGCTAGTAGTCAGCTGAAGATGTCTTGTCACCGAGAAACTGACTTCTCTCCTTTTTGTCCTTTTCCCATCCTGCACATCGATTAATCCCGGTAGAAATTCAGCCTTTTGATAGGTAGGTCGCTCTTTACACTACTTTGTCCTTCCTTTCCAGTGAACCGCCTTTTCTTTCCTGTCCCTGACCCTAATACAATTGAGTTTGGATTGTTGAGATTAAAATTGCCCATTCTTTTGCTTGTGTTCTAAAAGTATTTATCTTGGAGTGTGAAAAAGCTTGATCATTTCACAAGGCGTTCTATCTCACGTATGTTTTCAGCATCTCCCAGGTATATTTTCAAACACGCATATATTTGCACGTACTATCTGAAAACATATGCTGAAAACACGTTCTATCTCACATATACTGTCAAATGATTCGTACTATATTGAGCATGCTTCCTCACTGGTCCATCGCTGGACAACGAACAATATTTATGATAAAAAGCCCATGAAAACATAAGTGTGATCCCTCACTGTGATCCATCACTGGACAGTGGACCAACACTATCATATTTATCACTCAAAAAAGGTTGATATCATTCATATATTGTAAAGAGATGAAGGCAAAGATATGAAATGAGCAAAACCACATACCGTAAAGCAGAAAAGGATGACTTCAAGCTAGGTAGGGCGCATTCTCTGTCATGAGTGGATTTCCAAACCTTCTCCGCACCGCATAGTAGGGAAATCTCCTTCAAAGACAACTGATATATAGTAGTTCCAGAGGAAGCTTCGTGGAAGAGCCCTTTTAACCAAATTTGGTGGAAAACTATTTTTTGAAAAGTGCAATAAATGGTTGGGTTGGCAAAAAAAGTTTAGGACCCTCGAATTGGATATATTTTTTGTGACTTGACGAAGGGTAAGATAAAGAAGAGTTCATGAGAGAGAGAGAGAGAGAGAGAGAGAGAGAGAGAGAGAGAGAGAGAGAGAGAGAGAGAGAGAGAGAGAGAGAGAGAGAGAGAGAGAGAGAGAGAGAGAGAGAGAGAGAGAGAGAGAGAGAGAGAGAGAGAGAGAGAAGGGGGGCGCGCTCTTTTACACTCGATTTTGTTCAATTCCAAACAGTACTATGACATTAATCAACTGTCCTCAAGGACATGTTTTTGTGCACACCCCCATCTCTTATAGTCGAAGGGGACAAACTTGAGCTAAACTCGATGTTGGACAATAAGTATGAATCAAATTTGCCTTTTGAAGCATTGTGGACCAAAATTGACTTTTCTGATATGTACGCATCATACTCCAACTGTCGCGGGTGATCTACATCAAGTTGTAGCTACGTGGAGTGATTTCTCAATGGGCTAAGCTGAGTGACGAGTGATTGGTACCAAATTCAAGCCATTTAAATGTCTTGAAGTCAAAATTTTGCTAATTTCATCACTCAATGGACAATCATGAGTGATGAAGGCCAAAAATCAAACTATCTTGAATGCTAAGTCGCAACTTCGGGCTATCTCATGTGATAGGAATCAAATATCATCAACAAGTCGTGGAACGCGATCAATTTGGATATACTGATGCTGGACAATAAGGATGAATCGATGAGCCATGTAAAGTAACATGGACCAAAATTGACTTTTCTAATATGTATACATCATACTCAAACTGCCACGAGTTGTTGACATCAAATTCAAGCCATCTTGTACGAGACAATTCCATCTCTAAGGGTCAAAACATATTGTCCCAAACTTTAGATTGATCAAGTCCAGACACTCAATCACTTTGATTACTTCAACATCAAATCTAAAGTTATCTTGTGTGATAGGGGATCCGAAGTTGATAATTCTTAATATACTAGACTTGAAACTGGTTGATTCTAATCACTTGATCAGCCATGTCAATTGATAAGCACCAAAATCACATGTTTGGCATCTAATTTGATATATGTTGAGTGATAGGCACCAACAAATACAATCATTCAATGTCTTTAAGTCAAAATTCAAGTAATAAGCACCAAAATCACATGCTAGGCATTGAATTTGAGCTATTTTGAGTGATAGGTACCAAATTCGAGTGACAAGGGCCAAAATGGGGCTATTTACTTTGATAGACATCTAGTTTGAGCTATCTCATGTGATGTTGGTCAATTATGATCACTCAATGAGCTATTTGAAGTGATAGACACCAAGATCAATTTGTCTCGCATGTAAGCATCGAATTCAAGTGACTTGAATGTTCTAAACTCATGATTCCACTAACTTGATCTCTCAATGGACAATATCTAGCTATAATAAGGGCCAATATTGCAGTATTTCAAGTTGTCTATATTTTGAGTTATATCATGTGGTCCCTTGTCTATTCCATTGATAAAGGATAAAAAAATTATCCATGCACAATGAATTCTTGTGATAGGGATAAATTTCATTGACAAGGGGTTGAAGTCAATCTATCTTAATGTCCTAGACTTGGCATTGGGTGACAAGCTGCAAAATTGCACGTTAGGCATCAAATTTTGGCTTTCTCAAGTGATAGGCACCAAATTTGATCTATTTGAGTTTTGTAAGCTCAACATAAATTGGAGTCGGTCACTCTTTTTTGCGACGAGTGGCAAGTGCCAAAATGGGATTGTTTACAGTGATAGACATCAAATTTGAGTGGTGTTTGTCAACTATGGTCATTGAATGAGCAATGTCAAGTGACAGGGACCAAAATCAACATGTAAACATCATATTAAAGCTACTTGTTGTTCTAAACTTGTGATTCCTCTAACTGGATCTCTCAATGGACAATCTTGAGTGATAAGGGCCAACATTGTGCCATCTCAAATGATAGAAAACAATTTTGAATTATATGGTGTGGTACGGGTCAATTCCATTGATAAGGGATAAAAATAATCAATTTGAATGTACTAAACTCCATATTGGTCGATTTTGATCAATCAATGATCTAAGTAAAGAGAAAGACATCGAGTTTGGGCTATTCCAAGTGACAGGTACCAAATTTGAGCTTTCGCAATGTCTCAAAGTCAAAATGTTGCAAATTTCATCACTCCATGGACAATCTCAAGTGAGAAAGGCTAAAAATTCAACTATCTTTAGTAATAGGTAGCAAATTTGAGCTAGGTCATGTGATAGGAATCAAATATCATCAATAAATGGTGGAACTTGAGCAAAGTTGATAATAAACTTGATGTTGGACTATAAGGATGAGTCAATGAGCCATGTAAAGCAACGTGGACCAAAATTGACTTTTCTCATATATGCACATCATACTCAAACTTTTCACAGGCCAATTCCATTGATAAGAGATAAAAAATAATCAATTTGAATGTACTGAACTGCATATTGGTCGATTTTCATCACTTGATGAGCTAAGTCAAGAGAAACCCATCAACTTTGGGCTATTCCAAGTGATAGGTACAAAATTTGAGCTATGTGAATGTCTGGAAGTCAAAATTTTGCTAATTTCATCACTTAATGGATAATCTTGAGTGATAAAGGCCAATAATTCAACTATATTTTGTGCGATAGGTAGCAAATTTGAGCTATCTCATGTGATAGGGATAAAATATCATCAATAAGTGTTGGAACTTGAGCAATGTGGATGTACTAAACTCGTTGTTGTACAATAAGTATGAATCAATGGGCCATGCAAAGCATCACAGACCAGAATTGACTCTTCTCAAACTGTCATGGGTGATTGAAGTCAAATTTGAGCTTTCGTTGTTCCACATTGGATTGCATGCAGCTTTCATTTGCTTTCCACCCAAACACTCTCAAGCACTTATCATAAGCTATCTCGAGTTGTATGAGCCAATCAATAAGAGATCGAAACTTTGGGCAAAAATTGAATGTCCTAAACTTGAGTCTCATCGAGTGATAATAATTCAAAGCAAACTTGTAGGATAGGCATATCAATCTATCTAGAGCAATAAACGTCAAATTTGAGCTATTTTATTGTTTTGAATCAAATACTCCTCTGATTTGATCACTTGATGGACAATTTCAAGTAATAAGAGCCAAATTGACATCTCTCAAGTGATTGGCGTCAACTTTGAGCTATCGTAAGTGATTTACATCAATTTGAGCCATCTCAAATGATAGGGGCCAATTCCATCAATGAGGGACCAAACATGCACAATCTAAATTTTTGATCAAGTTCGATCACTTGATGAGCCATGTCAACCGGTAAGGATCAAAAATCAGAACACATGCATCAAACATGAGCTATCACAAGTGATAAACATCAATTTGAGCTATTTGAATGTCCTAGATTCAAGATTCCTTTAATTTTATCACTCAATGGGCAATTTTGAGTGATAAGGTCCAAAATCAAGCTACCTCGAGTGATAGACATATAATTGGAGCGATCTCATAAATGGGGGTCAATTCCATCAATAAGGGATCAAATTCAAGCAACCTAAATGCGCCAGATTTGATGTTCATTGAATTTGATCACCCAATGGGCCATGTCAAGTGATATGGACCTAAAGTACACATTGCACATTGAATTTGAGCTATCTTAGTCATTTGTATAAAATTTGAGCTATATAACTGTCCTAAACTCAAGATTCCTCTGATTTAATTACTCAATGGACAGTCTCGAGTGATAAGAGCCAAACTTAATACATGCCAAAATCTATCTCAATTGATAGGCATCAAATTTGGGCTATCTCAAGTGATAGGAACAATTTAACCCATATTAGATCGAATTAGAGCAATCTAAATGTCCTAAACTTGAGATTGATCGAGTTCGGTAATTTTATGTCAAGTCATAGGGACCAAAATCAAGCTTTCTTGCATATGGACATAAAATTTAATCTACTTGAATGTCCTGAACACAAGCTTACTCTCAGTTGAAAACTCTATTGACAATCTCTAGTCATATATGACCTGGTCATAAGCTCCTTTTGTATTAAATGACTTCTTCTTTGGTCCTTACATTGGAATGATCATGCACAAAGCATGTGGACACAAAGATTTCCAAAGCAAATGATGTTTCATCTTTTATGACTCATATTCAAACTATTACAAAAAATAGTTATCCAATGAAATTGCTTTATCAACAACAAATGTAGATTTCAAAGCATCCCATTTCATTGTCTTGTCATTCAAAGTAATAAACACCATGAATCTTAAAGTTTAAGGTAAGAAACAAGTCACCTCATGTCTACTACTACTTTCCAAAAAGTATTCAAAGATAGTAGACTCTCCAATGCTCACCACCCTTGCAAGATGCACACTTGAATAGACAATTTGCATGCAATTTGATGACTCAGCCATTGTCAGTGAGGACTCCCTCGGAACTCTCATGCTTTGAGGCTGATCCTCAAGATCTTCCTCCTTTGGATGCTCCTCCTCAATTCAAGCAAGATCACACTTCGCCAAGATCTCCTCTTGAGTTATCTCCTCCTTTGCCAAGCTCACCCACTCAAAAGCAACACTAGCTTCCAACTTAAACAATCTTCCATGTTTAAATCCCTTTGCAATGAAAACATCATTCTTCAAGATGAAGCAAACACCATGCTTAAAGTGGACATCCAAACCACTTTCTAAGAGTAGACCAACACTAAGCATATTCTTGGTGATTGATGGTACATAAATGACATTTTCTAGATCCATGCATTTTGAAGATTCTAGATACAAAGAGATGGAACCAACACCATCTATCCTACACTCTTCATCATTTGCAGTAAAGACAAACTTTTTGGAATCATTGAAAGAGTGTAAGGTTGAGAAAAAGTCCTTTTCACAAGACATGTGGGAGCTAGCCCCACTGTCGATCCACCAATTGTCTCTTGAATTGCTATTGCTTGTTGGTGAGGATGTAGATGCCATCAAGAATACATCTACTTCATCCTCCTCCTTCTCCTTTGCAAGGTTTCCTTGTTTGTCCTCCTCCACTTGTGCTCTTAGCCTCTTGTAGCATTCAGATGCATAATGCCCCTTCTTTCCACAAAAGAAGTATTTATGCTTTGACTTGTCCGTTGAGCTTGATGCATCATCCTCTTATTTGGCCTCCTTTGGATGCTTCTTCTTTCCATTGGTCTTCTTTTTGCCCTTGGATGAGAAATTGTCTTTCTCATCACCATCCTGCAAAGACAAAGAACTCATCCTAGATTTTGCATGGAGCATCCTACACTCTTCAGCCCCTAATACACTGTGAAGTTTTTCTATAGTTGGCAAAGTGTCTTGGATGGCAAAACTTTGAACCAAATTTGCAAAGTCATCTCCTAGACCATTAAGAACAATTTGTACAAGCTCTCCATCATGAATCTTCTCTCCAATGGAATCCAACTCCCTATTTAGAGACTTGATTCTGAGTACATAATTCTGTGCACTCTCCTCACTTCTCCTCATGCTTTGCAAAATCTGATTTCTAAGCATGAGTACTCTTGAAGTGTTACTAGATTCATAGATTGATTTTAAAGACTCCCAAGCCTCTTTAGCACTATTACATGCTGATTCTTCTCTCAACATATCATTGCTCACATTCATCTTCACACAATGAAGTGCAAGCCTAGATCTCTTCTTGTATCTAGCTAACTCCTGTGCACCTAGAGGTTCATCTTCATCTTCAATCAAGAACTCATAAAGGTCTTGAAGCACCAAGAGTGACTCCATCCTAACCTTCCAAATAGCATAATTTGTAGAATTCAATCTCTCACTAGCTTCTAGAAGGTATGCTCCAGCAGATCCCATCTTACTAGTGACTTCTACAAACAAGAAATAGATTTGAATGACTTGAAACTCACAAAGGTCTCACACTTGCAGTGTTTCAAATTTGATTTTTAATCCAACAAATGGACTTATAATCACAGTTCTATCACTCCACTTGTGGTGATTGTGGTTGCTGAGTATCCATCAGTTGTAGCTGTGGTGAGGAAGTGACAGGTGATGTTTGTCTGGTCCTGCTCAGTTAGTCTGCAATCTGCATTTCTCTTCATGAAGATCGTCTCACTACTGCACATTTGGTGATATAGGTACATGCAGCTGCTACTTCTGGATCTTTGATAGTATCCAAGCTGGACTTTCATTGAATGAAGGACTCATTTGACTGATCTGTCGGTTGATGCCATCGGTAGAGCCTTTAGATAATTGCTTCGGCTAGAATACCTTGGTTGAAAATTTTTGTTGAAGTTCGATCAAGAGATTTGACAGAAGCCGAGGTGATTGGAGCGCTCTATAAGAGCACTTGGTTGTGGCACTCAAGTAGAACATTTGGTGGAGCCCTCGGTTGGAACAGTTGGTCGAAGCACGTTGGACCAAATTTTCACAATGTTTCTGTAGTTGACTCGAAGACCAATATTTGAATTATATGCAAGAAGCAACTTTGAAGTGACATGGATCTCTCAAAAACTTGGATATGCACCAATATCCTAAACTCTCTACAAGGTGATTTGGAGATGGATAGATAAATAAATAAATTCATTCTTGAGCTATTCTACAAGTATGACTTACCATTTACAGAGAGTTGATAAATGCAGAGTGCTTGTCAAACAAAAAATTCATGCATCAGAGAGTGGATGCTATAGTGCCTATGGTGAAAAACTTCGGTTGAATCCCTCGGTCGAGGAGACTCGGTTTCAATTCCTTAGTGAAGATTCAGTTGAAGAGTTCGGTGGAAAAAAGTTGATTCAAAACATTCGGATAGAAGCCTCGGCTAAAGAGCCTCGGTTTAATATTTAGTGAATTTTGGAAGTATATGAACCATCATATATAGCATCGGATGTATTTTAGTCAATATGAAATAGTCAAGCATTGGACATAAAATCGGATGTGACGAGAGATTGAGGAGTCAGATATAAAATATGAGAACTCTTAGATGGGCTGGTCGGATGTAACTTTAATAACAATTTAGAGGCCTGTCGGATCTTTTGTTGATTACAGTCTCGGATGTACTTGGCCATGAATGGAGATGTCTTCGACTGTTTTGTCTTTGACTGAATCGTATACTAGAATCAGATTAGTAATATGGGATTCTATATTGATTGTTTTTCAGATATGATTGAACTGATAGGATATGATTGATATGTCAAATCAACCATAAAAATCTGAACAATGGTGAAGAACTCTGATAACTCATTGAATGTATTCTGAAGTTCGTCGGATGCCAACTGTGGAATGCAAAGGTAATGCAGGGACAGATGTAGCAAAATGCAGTAGCGGATGCAAATGTGTCGGATGTAGATGAAGGTAGAGGGCGTTAGATGCAATGGTTGGAAGGCACTGGCGGGTGCAAATGGTTGGCGAATGCAATGGGCATCGGATGGAATTGAGATGGAGGACGTTGGATGAAACTGATGAGGAAGGGTGTCGGATGCAAACGAAGGTGGAGGGAGTCGGATGGAGGTTGGCGGATGCAATGGACATCGGATAAAACTGGATCGAAAAAAAAAATAGACTGGATCGAAAAGACAATGGATGAAAAAACGTATAAGATATCAAAAAATTTACAAGGGATCAAAAAATTATAAGGGGTCAATAAATAAGAGATAAAAAAATAAGGGATTGAATAAAATTAGAATCGAAAAATAAAATTTGAAACATGAAATTCGAAGCATGAAACTCGAAAAATAAAAACTCGAAAAATGAGAACTCGAAAAAAGAGAATTCAAAAAATTAAAACTCGAAAACAAAATTTGAAAAATTAGGACTCAAAAAATCTATTATCGAAAACAATCTATCGAAATAATCTAGGCCCGAAAAAATTTACAGTGACTCGGAACAAATTCGAAAAGATTGAGTTGATAAAGTATCGAAAAAATCTTATTGCAGATATCATCTCGGTTTGTTCGAGTCAATACAATATCGAAAAATTCTGGAAAACATCGAGTCGTGTATCGAAAAAATCTTAAGTATGGAAAAAATGACAAGGGACTGAAAAATGTCAAGCATCGAAACAATCATAAGATATCGAAAAAATCGAAAAATGTGAAAAAATCGAAAACATAAAAAAAAAAATCGAAAGAAACTTAATAAATCGCAGAAACTCCAAAATCGTGATACAACTCGAAAAACCTCAAAAACTTGAAAGAAACTCGGAAAAATTTGAAAAGTCGAAAAAACTCAAAAATTTTATAAATTCTGAAAGAACTCAAAAAACTTAAAAACTCGAAAAACTCAAAAAATTTCAAAACCCGAGAAACTCGAAAGAGTTAAATACTTGAAAAAATTCGAAAAAATATCAAAAATCTAAAAAACTCAAAAAAAATTAAAATACGAAAGATGGAACTAGAAAGACGGCGGATGCAAAAACTGGGTTGAAAAAATATATTGGATGGAAAAATTACAGAGGATGGATCAATGTACAGTTTTGAAAAAGCACTACAAAAACCTCAAAAAGACTTTGAAAAAATTTGAAAAACTTTAAAAATGTTAAGATATCGAAAAAAAAATCCAAAAACCTTGAAAAACTCGATTTTTTTTGAAAAATTAGAGTCAAGTATTGAAAAATTGAAAGTATGAAAAAATTATAAAGGATCGAAAAATCCAAAATCTGAAAAACTTGAAAAATTAGAAAAGACATGAGATACAATCTGAAGATCAAGACGATAGATGCAAATGGAGATGAGTGTCAGAAACATTGGAGATAGGCGTCAGATGCAATCTGCAGATGAGGGTGGCGGATGCAAATGCAGATGAAGGGTGTCGGATGGAATTTTGGGATGCACTAGGGGATGGATTCGTCAGCTCTAAAGAGAATAGCTCGTCGGTTCTCCCTCAGAAAATGGATTGTAATCGAAACGTGTGTAGTTTCAAGAAACGTTTGGGAGCAGTGTGTCGGTGGTTTTCTTGAACATCTATTGGTGGTGTTCTGATGCAAATCGAAATGCAAAGACACAATTGAATGCGTGTGTTTTAAGAAAGATCATGGCAAGACATAGAATAGACAATAAATAACAGAACGAACTGGAAGATCACTGTTATAATCAAATTCTTGGAGCATAAAAGTGAGAAGATGGCCACCAACGGTAATGTAGCGTCGGATAGAAACGATCTATTTAGAAACTCGAAAAATTAAAAAATCACAAAAAATTCGGAAGTTAAGAAACTCAAAAAAATTAGACTCGTCGGATGCAAACGTATAAGAAGGTTTTTTTGGCAGGTTGTCGGATACAATCGTCAAAGAAAGTCTTTTTGTGTAGTTTGTCAGATGCAATCATCAGACACAAGTTTTTTTTTTGTTAAATTCGAAAAAATAGATAAACTCAAAAAATTCAAAAAACTCAAAAAAAATTTGAGAAACTCGAAAAAATAGAAAATACTGATTTGAGAAAAAATGACGGATGTGGTTGTCTGAGAGAAAATTTATACTATTTTTTGGGTTTTTTTTATAGTCGTCGGATGCAATCTTCAGATGGAATCGTCGGATGGGATCATCAGATTAAATTCTTTTGAATTTTTATGTTTGAAGTGTTTGGAGGTTGCAGATGGAAACTGAGGCAATTCAAAAAAACTTGAGAAACTCAAAAAATCGAATAAATCAAAAATCGAAAAAAATGGCGGTCGAAAATTGGCGGTGCGACGGTGCAGTTTTTTGAAATTTTGGGGTGAGTTTGCACAGATTTGAAACAATCACGATCTGGCAAACAATATAGAATGCGTGCTTGTGGGAAATAGAAATTGGGGAGAGCAAACAACACAAACAAAAATGAACAGAACTGAAAGATGGGCTGGTAAAATGAGCCCTATGGATCGAAATGCAAGAAGACTGTCAATGACAACTGGCGCCAATGTTAGCGCAAGAATCTCCTATCAATGTTAACATAAGTAATTATCTAGATACTGACTAGCAGTGCTCCAGATGATCGACTCTTTGCTTTACGATTGTCAATGGGTTTCTAAAATGGATCTTGGCTCTATTTGTAATCTATATACAATAAAATGCTTTGCATACAAGCAGTAGATAGTTCTATAGGATGGTAAATAAAGTTTCACTTCCCAACGATTGTCTGGAAGAAAACTGACAGGCTCAAACACCTGATTAATTCCATTTAAGGTTGCATGACATATGCACATACATCTTGTGTGCTATAAGTACCTTGCAAGAGCTCACCATCCTACACTTCCAAGTTTCAATGCTTGGTACCAAAATCCTCTTCTGATTAACATTCATTCACCATGGCTTGGGGGTGAAACTATTGTCACGGGTTGATCTTTAGCTTCTAGCTAGTTGGGTGGTTTGGCCCCACAATCTATCCTTTTGGTGCTTTATTGGCCAATACAACCGCTTGGCCGAGACTAGCTATATTGGCCAAAATTGCTAGTTAACTCTAAAAATGATTCTAGTCAAGCTATATTCTAGTTTTAAGTCAAGCTACCAAATAGTCCAATGAAATAAAATCAATACAATAGGCTTTATCGGAACTATCGGCACTGTCATCACTATCAGTAGTCGACACTATCGACATCTAGATCCATTACTAAAGTATTCGCATGAGAACTTCCCCCTTGTCATAGCAGATATTGTAGCAAATCTATGAGAAGAGTATAGACATATCATTAGACATTATTTTTTGATCAATCTAGGTATCACTAACCAAATATTATCACTCTAAGGAGGTCAATTAGCATGAGATCGTGGAGACACCCACACCCTCCATGGATGTGATCATGTTCATATGATCCTAGTAAAACCATATTGATCAGGGAGCATGGCTTAGATGGATAAAGCACTCCCAAGTGGTCAAGCATTGTGGTGCTTTATATTTCTCGTATGACATGACTACCAAAAGATGGTAATGTCAATTACATGTAGATCTTGTGAAGATTATTAAAATATTATCTTCCTATCTCGGGTTTGGGGTCATGTCCATGATAATTTCCACTAGATTTCATGTTGTACATATAAGGAGTGTGAATTGAGCACATATCCTTCTAGTGTAGCTCGGATTTAAGTTCGATAGGTTCCATTATGATGATATGCAGATGTTTTGATAGAATGCAAAGTCTTACTGTATGCATGCAAGCCACATGCAATCAGTGCATGCAACATGCAAAGTAGTTTCTGTGATCTACACATGCCTAGGCAATTGTATTGACATGCAGTACATGCACCATACATGCATGCAGTTACACATGTGGATCTCTGGTAGGTGAATTAGTTCAGTTAAGAAGACTTTCCATGCAACTCCACTATAGGAATTTGAGTCTCTCTCATGTAGGGAAAGCTGGGCATGTTTTGCCATATTGTGAATATTGAGATTTTGGTGTTTTGGACTCATTCTCTCTCTACCCAAGTTTCCTATGTATGATTTTCTCTCTCTACCCAAGAGCAGCCTCTTTTTCCCATACTGAACACTTAGAATTATTTCTGACATTCATTTCTCATAGTGAAGAGTTAGATTTTTTCATCAGATGTATGCCATTGTACTCTTGCCTTAGATTTTTCAAGCATACTATTCTTTGATAAATCTTGTGAATCACAACACCTCAGTAAGATCTTGTAGGGTGTGTAGTGAAGTTCACATGTGCTAAAAACTTCACATGGTTTCAGAGCTTCATGATTTGAAGAGGTGAGGGTGTATACATCAGATCATTAGTGTTTTTGCTTGCAAGAACTCGGATTTTGGAGAAGGATTCAAACTTGCTGAGAAACAAGCAATTTGTGGACCATAAGTGGATAAAATCAAGGCTGATCTAATCCAGCGGAGCTCTGTACGGACAGAGAGCTCACACGTGTGAAATCAGCCCTCATTAATGAGTGCTACTTCTCAAGAAATGATCCAAATTTGATGTTCTATAGCTTGTTGGATAGGTATTGGAGAGTAGAATGTGTTGCTTTTGTTTCTAAATCAATTTGATTTGTTTTTAGAAGAGTTTTAGGCAATCAGAGTTTGAGAGGGTACTCAACTCGTGGGATATGCCAAAGTGAGCACACATCTATCTTTTTCACCATTTTCATCAATTTTCATTGTCAATCAAATATGATTGAATAGAAGTGAGTGTTCTGAGGTCGTAGACTTTTCATTTCACACATATTACTGTGTTTGAGTTGAAAGTAAGTTCATAGAAAGTTTATCAGTAGACTTCTTGCTTGCATGTGCTTCTTCTTTTTTGACAAGCAAAATCCAAATTCAAAATAGATTGATTTTTTGTATTGAGAATTTGTTCTCAAATTTGTTGCTAGATTTCATAGGGTGGATCAACATTTGTGTTAGATCCTAGATTGAGATAGCAAGCAACATCCTTTCAACTCCATTTTTTTATCATTACTAGAATTTCTCACCAAGAAGAAGTCTTCATCTTCACATTTCTTAGAGAACAGTGAGAGATTAACATCTTCCAATTATGCAATGTGGAAGATCAGAATGGAATCATTGTTGATTCTACAGGATGTAATGGATATTGTGAGTGGAGCTGAAGAAGAACCTGTTGCACCTAATGAAGCTGCAACATTCCACAAAAGAACCAGAATTCTCCTTCATTTTATAAAAATGAATGCTACCAATGAAATGTTAAGAGAGATCATTACATGCACCACTGCCAAGGAAGCTTGGGATACTCTAAAAACAATCTATGAAATCAAAAATACTTCTAGATTGCTTACACATAGGAACCAAATATTTCTAAGTTATCAGAGAGTAGATGAGAGTGCTTCATCATATGTCATGAGAGTTAAGGATCTTCATCAAGAGTTAGCTAGTATCAGTGATGCTCTTAAGAACACTGAACTTGTTCAAGTAGTCCTAAATGGACTTAGAGATGAGTATGACAATATTGTGCAGACTTATGTTGTCAGAGAGGATCTTCCATCCTTGGAGACACTGCAAGGTGTTCTCATTGCTGAAGAAAGTAGGCAAGAGAACAAGATGCTAAGGATCAACAGACTTTCATTGAAAGATGGTGGAGATGACAAAGCACTCTTCATCAGATACAAGTCAAGAGGCAAGGGCAAAGGACAACAACACTTCAAGAAAGACAAAGCCAAAGAAGGTGGTGAGGATCAGTCCTCACAAGGTGCAACATCCAGTGGCAAGAAGAAGCTGTCAAAGATCAAGTGTTTTTTTCGTGAAAAGAAAGGACATTATGCATCAAACTATTTCAAGAAGAACAACCAATCTAAGCAAGCTAACCTTATTAATGAAGATGAGTGTGAGGGTGTAGAGAGTGAAAGAGAGGATTCATTAATAATGTCTACTTTTTCATCTTTTCCTTTTAAGAATGAAGAAGTCTGGTGGATAGATAGTGGGGCTAGTTCCCAGTTGTCTAGTTCTAGGAACTCTTTCACTAATCTCATGCCATATCTAGATGCAAAAAGGTCAACCTATACTGCTAATGATGTAGAGTGTAGGTTTGAAGGAATAGGTAGCATTCTATTACATGCATAATCATCAAAATCGTTTTGCTTACATGATGTACTGTATGTACCTAAATTGACTAAGAATCTCATTAGTGTAGGACAGTTGTTTGATAGTGGATTGGATGCCAAGTTTCAAGTTGACAAGTGTATAATCTCAAGAGAAAATGAAGTTATTGCTAGAGGATCTAGATTTGGTAAGTTGTACAAACTAGATTCTAGGGAGAGCGCTAACATTTCAGATATTGCTTATGAGACCAAGGTTCTACAGGAGGATCTGTGGCATAAGAGATTGGGTCATCCCAATTTCAAAGCCATGCAATCTATGGTCAAAGAAGGAAAAGTTGTTGTACCAAAGACACTGTCAAATCAGCTTCTACCTTGTGAAGCTTGTGTGCTGGCAAAGTCACACAGAAGGCCTTTTCCTAGATCAAGTATCAAGACGAAGCAACCATTTGAACTTGTACACTCAGATGTTCATTTCTTATCAACTAAGAGCAAAGGAGGAACCAACTGCTTTGTCTCTTTTGTAGATGATTATACAAGACATTCTTGGATCAGTTTCAAAAGCCATGGTTTATGATGTTTCTTACTTTTAAAGCTTATGTAGAGAAGCAATTTCCTTTCAAGATAAAAGCTTTAAGAAGTGATAGTGGAGGGGAATACACTTCCAATAAGTTTAAAGACTTTTCTGAGAGAGAGGGTATTCAAAGAGAGTTCTCTTGTTCATATACTCCTCAGCAAAATGGAGTTGTGAGAGAGAAAATAGAACTTTGTGTGAATGTGCAAAAGTCTTTGTGCTAAAGGCTACTCTCACATTAAAGGTCTTGATTATGAAATTACCTTTGCACCAGTTGCAAAGTGTGAAGAATTGAAAAAGATTATCTATGTTAGATATAGGGGTCTTATGATTTTTTTTTTACATCAAGCATCTAGGTGTAGGATGTTGATAGGAATAAATTTGGCATAGATGGCAAATTATGCATTTCCACTTGTAATGCCACTATTGAGCCAAAATAGAATAAGAGGTTAAACACTTGCTAATTAGAGTGTAGACAAGTGTAAAGTTTTTGTTTGATGAATTCCAAGAGGTCCAATAGGATTTAGAGGTGGAACCTTGTGAGGTCCAATAGGAAATTGAGGTGTGCTTGAATATAGTCCAATAGAATTAAGAGGTGCATAGATCAATGATCCAATAGGATCAAGAGGTGACAAAATATGGTCCAATCATAGTTAAGCATAGTGGTAGCTCGTGGACCTACTAGTATCATTGTACTCCTCATTTTGAAGCTAATTGATTTGGTGATTTCATGGATTTTGTGAGTTATTGAATTTCTAGCTTTCTCTCTCTACCCGAGAGCTCATGATGCATTTTCTCTCTCTACCAGAGGAGAGCAGCTTGTTTTTACTTAGATTATTTTTTGAATACTTCCCACACGTGTGAGTGAGAGTTGGAAGTGATTGAATGCATGTAGTAGTGTGTTTTGGCCATAGGATACAAGATTGATCTTGAATCTCAATCTAGTCTTGATCTTGTGCATCTACACACCTTAGGAGATCACAAGTACATGTAGTGGATAGTCCACACGTGTGAAATTCAACATGGTATCAGAGCCTACCTAAGGTTACCATGCATTTTGATCCATCTAAGTGAAAAAATTTTCATCAATCTTGAGCTAGAAGTTGTCAAGGCCCATTTTCCTAGCTATCTTGTTCAATCTTGGATCAAAAGAGATCAAAAGGACATTGATTGGGTCTGACCTAGTACTGTACGGAATCAGGTGCTCAGACACGTGTGAGGAACATCCAATTTCATTTTGGAAGTACTCTCTCATGTTTGATCCATTTATCTTGCTTGATAGCTTGTTTTGAAGCTATTTTTGTCTAGTTTCTGTTGCAATCAGTTTCATTCCATTTGGTTGAGCCAATGTTATAAGCTTTTGAAGAGGGTTAGGTAGGGCACCTAGACCTGGGTGGACACATTTGGTTTGGTCAAGACATTGCTTGGTTGATCCAAAATCACAGTTGTATGCTTGCCAATCTCATCTATATGTGATCTAGGCACTGTTTTGAGATCTTAGCCATTTTGTTTCATGCAATATCATTGTATTTGAGTCAAATTTGGTTTCTTAGTGTATTTCACACGTGCTAAGAGTGTTAGATCCTAACTTTGCCTATACTCCATCATTTGATGTGAAATAGATCTTGTTTTAGAGAGATTTGAGTAGCTAGTGAGAATCAATTCACAAATTGTTGTAAGATCTTTCATAGGAGGAGATAGTACTCAATTATTGGATCCTATTGAAAGTGTGTAACAACATTTATTGTACATCATTTGAGTTTTCTTCACTTCAAATGTCTTCAATGGGTTCATCCTTGTTGGAACCAAGTGAAAGATTGACCACTTCAAATTATTCAATTTGGAAAATGAGGACGGAGTCCATCTTGATCCTTCAAGACGTGATGGACATAGTTCTTGGCCTTGAAGAAGAACCACAAGTTCTTCAAGAGGTTCAAAAATACAAAAAGAGAGCATCACACGTGTGGATCCACATACATATCAAGCAAATAACTTAATCAAGGTGAAAATTGTCAAATCTAACAAGATGTATGACTCAAGTGTCCTAATCTATAATGCCAAAGTAATGCCTTATTGACGAGAACAGAGGTCTTCAAGGCTTGACTTCTATCGGAATAACAATGAGTCAGTCTATATAAGTATCCATGCCTCTTGCTGAGTGCAAGGATCTTACTTGTCCTATCGATAATTCGGTACTGATCAGACTCAAACTCTACCCTATGACCTAAATCAATAATTCTACTTACCGATAACAGATTCATAGAGAGTTTAGGTACATACAAAACATTTGATAGTGGTTTGATTTGATCATGTTGGAACTTCAATCTTATAGTGCCTTCACCTTTGATAGTATGTGTGCTATCGTCACCAACATGAACTAATTTCTTTGTACTGCAAGGCATATAGGAGTGAAAATGCTCGCGATGATTGGTCATATATTGAGTAGCTCCCGAATCTAGAAACAAGAAATTATCAACTTGCGTCTTTTGGTCTTTGATCATAAACGCTCCTTCATCCATGTTGATTGTAGGAGATTGAGATGATACTACGACTACATTCGCCTATTGATCTGGTTGGTTATTGGCATTCTTTTCTTTTAGAGTTCTGCAACCCTGAATCTCATGATTACATCATTTGCAATACTTATAGAACTTCTTCTTCTTTGACTGTGGATTTGATAATTGCTCTTGACTCTGTGTCGGCTTCTGATTCGATGTGGACTGCTGAGAGCTTTTCTTCTTCTGTCGCTTAGAACCTTTATTGACATATAGAGCATGAGATGATGAAGTCGAAGAGGTGTCTTGACTTCTTCGATTATCTTCTTGCAACAACATAGTGATAACTCTAGTGAGAGTTAAATTTGAGTGTGTTGATATGATCATCACCTAGTTTTTATATGTAGAAGGCAAGCTTGATAGCAATTTCATAATTGCATCTTGATCGTCGATGGTTGATCCGCCATTTGCCATCTATTGCAAGAGATTGTTAAACTGGTTAACGTGATTCTGTAGTGAATCACCATTTCACATATTGAGTGTGCAATAATGCAAAAAATGATGATGGAACGCAAATTGCAAATATCAATTAAGCTCTGAAACAAAATGAAATAAAATGAAGTGAAACTAGGCGAAACGAAGTGAAATTTGAACGACTCTGATATTGACATTGCTAAAGCGAAATCAAATTAATCACGAACGAAAATAATTTGGATGTATTTCAGATATGATTGCTAGTCACTGCCTATTATATCATTCCTACAATCCTCTAGAAAGTAAACAGACACTGCTGATTTACGTTATAGATTAATACAACATTCAACAAAACTGAACCAGTGTGAGATACACATGCGATAGCAGACAGTAGTTCATTCAAGATTAGACAAAATTGAGAGTGATATGTGCGTAATAGCTATAGTATCATCTATTGATCCTCTTGATTTCGAGGGTTGTATGACAGACCCACACAACGCACTAGCGTGAGAGAGAATAGTGTTCTCTCAGGAGTAGTGTCTCGCTTACTAGCGGAGTCTTGGATCTCTGTAGATCCTGCTTACAAAATTGTCTCGCTCACAGGCGGACTTCTATTCAGTACATTTTCTATCTACTACTGTATGTATTTTATACATCTAGTAATTGCATACATTCAGAGTAGCATATCTGATTAGATAGATTAAACAATCTATAACTAATCATGGATTACAAGAGAGATGGATTAGGCACGTCCTAATGTTCTTCCGCTGACATCATCATATCAGATAAGGATTTTTGTACTTCATGGTACTTGCATGATCTTCATAATCCTTTGGAGCATGAAGGTCAAAAGATGTCGCCTCGATTTTTGTGTCGCTTTGAGTCATTTGACTTTCACGTCATCTGACTTTCACATCGTCTGACTTTCTCCTGTTGTAACACGAACACTTTTCTTTCACGAACATTTCACGTTCGTGTCTTTTCGTCAGAAGGATGACGCTGATAACTGGAAGCCAACAAAATATATGAAGAATTCATGGGTGTTGCTGCATCCATCCGATCAAAGAGAAATTCTCAACAGAAAAAATGGGCAAAGATGACATACAAATCTTATTGGAAAACAAAAAAATTGGAGTCTAAGACAACTCCCAGAGGTCATTCTATATCAGAAGTATTAGTACAACATGTTTATATGCATTTAGAAATAAAAATACAAGACATCAATCCTCATGATCATCGAAAATATAATTGTAAGTATATCAAAACATATGCACTCTACTGCAATCATAGGTGTTTTTTTATTGAAGCTCTTCAGATTACCATTTAAATTATTCAACGTATTTCTTCTTTTCAGATTTATATCCATCAAACATAAGTGAATGAGATCTAGCACACTTGCAGGAATATTGGATGTGATTCACTCTGATGTTGGAAAGTTGCAATATAGAAGAAGAAGTCCAAAGGAATTTGCAGATAGTGGTATATATTTTTATGAATCTTCATATATACCACAAACAAATGGAGGTTTTGGCAAGCTTGAAGCAATTCCGTTGCCAAATTTTCAGAGTGACGAGTGGCCTACTCCTGAAAGTATTGCTTCTGAATCCCTTCAGATGCAAGCTACTCTTGGATGTTAGAAATGCCATGCAGATAAGCACGGTTCAAAAATTGTTCACCAAGTTGGTTTCTCTCATTGCATATATTTGTTGATTTTTCTCAAGTGCAAGTGTTCGAAGGACACCAACTTTATTTGTTTGCAAAAATTTATCAGATGAGACTTTGTCAGATCTCATAGATCAAGGCTAGGATAGTAAAACAAATAATGATATAGAATGCAGGATAAAACAGTTGTCAATGATTTTCCGTTATCATATAAAAAACAAATGCTCAGTCTCACATTTAGCTATCTGAGATTCAAGAAAACTGATGGTACATGGCTACCACTAGATCAAGACTTACTAGATATACTTGGTTGTATCTACTTTCTTCAAAGGCTATCTATGGTTTTTTTATCACTTCCTAATCTTCAAAGCTTATGTTGAGAAACAGTTTTCTTTCAAAGTTAAAGCTTTAAGATGTGATGGAGGAGGTGAATACATCTCCAACAAATTTCATGAATATTGTGAAGGTGAAGGAATAAAGAGAGAGTTTTCTTGTGCTTATTCTCCATCTCAAAATGGAGTAGCTGAGAGGGAAAATAGATCTTTATGTGAATGTGCTAAAGCAATTTGAGTAGCAGCTTCTTTGCCTATTGAGTATTGGGGTGAAGCTATAGATTGTGCAAACTATTTGTGCAATAGATTACCGCACAATGCACTTGCTGGAAAATCACCTTTTGAAGTCTTGTTTAAGAAGAAACCTAAGGTAGATCACCTTAGAGTTTTTGGTTGTGCTTGCTTTGTTAATATGCCCTTGGAAACGAGGAAAAGAGATGATCCTAATTCTATTAAAGGGATCATGGCTGGATATGCATCCAACAAGAAAGCTTACAGAATCTATGTTCCCTCTACCTCAACAACAATTGAGAGTAGGGATGTTATATTCCATGAAGATCAAAAATACACTCTTGAGGAGGCCGAGTTCAAAGATTCTCACAAAGATACTCCAATCATCACCCTTGAAGACTATCATGGAGAGATGGGGCCGAGAATTGAGGAGGAGTCACCTCGAATCTTTTCACCAAGGAGATCTCAAAGAAAAGATCCGAGCCTAGAAGGCTTACCTATGAAGACAGAGGCAAACAAGTGGGAATCAACTCCACTAATTATGCTTATTTTATTTCTCATGAGGAGCCGAAGGATGTATGATGCACTCAACTCGAAGGAATGGTACCTTGCCATGAAGGAGGAATATGAAGCTTTGATGGCCAATAAGACATGGGAGCTTGTGGATCTTCCATCCAACAAGCACATCATTGGTTGCAAGTGGATTTTTCGAGTCAAGTGTAATCAAGATGGCACAATCAACAAGTACAAGGCTAGGCTTTGTGCTAAAGGTTTTGCTCAAGTTTATGGACTTGATTATCAGGAGACCTTTTCCCCAGTTGCAAAGATGGTATCAATTAGAATCATAATTTCTCTTGTTTGTTTTTTCAATTGGCATTCTTCAACTGAATGTCTCTAATGCATTTCTAATGGGTATCTAGAAGAAGAAATTTATATGGTTCAGCCTATTGGGTTCATCCATGTTCAAATCAGTATAGATTATTTTTAGGAGGAGTGTTAAAATTGGAAAAACAATCCATATCGATTTCTTGGCTTGTTACAAATGTTGTACCATGCAAGTATGTAGCTCATAAATGCAAAATGCCAAGTTTGGCCTACATAGAACTCGAGCTACATGGTTATGTAATGTCTACATTGAAGAATACAACTTGCATATAGTTTGTAGACATAGAATTAGCAAAGTCATGCTTGTAGAAACTCGTGGCAATTCACATGCATTAATTGTAAGTGATCCATAGTGACATGCAAGGCATGCACAAAGTGTAATGGACACATGCATGATAATTTGTACTTTGTAAGTTAGAACTAGCACACTTGTAAAAAGTTGGTAGAATTTCATGCATGGCAAGTGACAAATGTCACATAGACTCTACATGTCACTTTAGTTGTCATTTTGGAATGGATGGATGTGGTTCTACCTCAAACTACCTCAAACTCCATAAATATTTGTAGCTCTCCTCACAATCAATTGGTATTGGTTCACTATGGCTCAACACTAATGGTAGAGACAAACGACTCGAAGATGTTCTGTTCGTGCCTACGCAGCAGCAGGACTTGCTACTAGTGGCAAGAATAGCTGATGCAGGGATGCGTGTAATGTTCTCAGACGAAGCATACAACGTTGCTGATGTAAATACCAGTACACTTATCACTCAAAATAGAAAAAAGAACAACCTGTATCACTTGAAGGTACGCCTACCTGTAGATCAAGTGCATCAGACTCATGATGATTCACCAGATACTCTATGGCACAGGAGACTATGCCATATGAGTTCAATGACACTATATCAAGCAAGCCATCATGGAGCAATCACAGGGGTGAGCATCTCGAATGCAACCAATTCGATGGCCTGTGATGCATGTATGAAGAGTAAGATGTCACGTACTCATTTTGTCAAAGACTCCTATAGAACTACAAAGATTCTGGATCTTGTACATTCAGACATCTGTGGACCTTTCAACATGATCTTAGTAGGAGGCTCAATGTATTATATAACCTTTATTGATGATTACAATAAATTTGCCAGAGTCTACTTTATTCATAATAAATCAACAGCATTTGACAAGTTCACGGAGTATGTGAACTGGGCAGAAAGATGCACTAAAAATAAAGTGAAGCAGATCAAAATAGATCAGGGTGGCGAATACATCTCAAACCAATTCACTAATTTCTACAATGATCGTGAAATCATTCACAGAAGAACTGCATCTTATACACCACAGCACAACGGTGTTGTAGAAAGAAAGAACATGACTCTAATGGAAGTTGCCAGGTGCATGATGGCCTATTTGAAGGCTCCAAGGGTGTTGTGGGTTGAAGCAGTAGCTACAATTGCTTACATTCAGAACAAGACATGAAAATCTGGTGTTCCTCACACGACACCACACGAATTATGGTGGGGTAGAAAACCCAATTTGACACACATCCGAATCTTTGGTTGTGCAGCTTATGCACACGTTCCTGATAAGCTTCGAAAGAAACTTCATGAGAAAGCTAAACAAAGATATCTTGTAGGATATGACAATCATTTGTCATACTACATAGTCTATATGCCAGAGACAAACACAATGAAGACAGTCGGAGATGTCAAATTTGATGAGAGCATAACAATGGCCAACGGTGATCCTGTCAGTTATGAAGTCCTTGGAAGACAGTACTATGAATTGCCAACTATGATAGAGGGAGCTAGCTTTCAGCTCTTAGTTTGACGAAAAGACACAAAGATAGCATGTAATACTGGAAATTTGAGATACTATAGTAAACATGTCGTTGGAACAACTTTTTGCACAAAAATATGCTAGTCTGTTACACTTTTGCTCTGAAGAAAATCTTTACTCAATGGAAGCATGGTTTCGTATTGTTCATACAAATCAATTTATATCCATCAATGAAGTAAAACATACTCTCATTTCAACAGATGTGATCAAACTAAACCAGAAGTTGCAACAACTGTTTCTCAGTCGTCTGCTTGAAAATGCTTAATTTTCAGAGTTTATCTGTTGAGAGAAACGCCCATCTCCAAAAAATGATCTTTGTGTGCTAGTCCCTACTAACTATCCTCAGACAAGGAGAACATAGCTAACATTGTAAATTGTACACAAAGTTCTCCTTGTCTGAGGATAGTTACTAGGGACTAGGACACAGAGAAATAGACTTGTCGGTCTCCTATGATAACTGGAAATCCAATGAGAAATCCACTATAGTGTACTTGATCTATGATGGATCCATTTTGATGCCAATGATGAGCATTTGTTTGGGAGCAAATCTTGATCTATTATGCATGATATTTTAATGTGAATGTTTCAGAACTTGTTAGTAATCATTTTCTTTGTTAGTTGTACACTCGTTGGTTTTCACACGTGTGAGGATGTGTGAGGACGTAGGATCATTAATCTTGATTGTTCTTGCTTGGAAGTGTAGTAATTGACAATGAAAGCTAGTTTTGAGTTCTCGTCTTGATCTTTAATCATCCAATTTGCCAATCACTCTTATTGATCTAAAATAGATCTAATTAAGTTCCATTTTTTTAATTTTATCACATATATGTCGAACATGTCTAGACAATCCTTAACACTTGATCTCAACTATCCAACCAACAACGTTGACCTCCATGTATGTCATAGCAACATCCTTGGCAAACAAACCAGGATTCCTTTTAGATCAAGTCATAGGTATGCCGCAAAAGATGTTCTAGATGTTGTTCATTTAGAGGTATGTGGTCCAATGCAATCTCTATCATTGCTCAGATGAAAGTATTTCATTACCTTCATTGACAAATATTCCAGAAGAACAATTGTTTATTTTATTAAGTAGCAATCGAAAACTTTCAAAATCTTTTGACAATTCGATCAGACTTCTATTGTTATTTGTTGTTCTAGCCGATCTAGAGATGCATCAAATGGATGTACAAGCAGCCTATCTTAATGGAGTTATCGAAGAAGATATCTTCATGATATAGCTTGAAGGTTATATTATCAAAGGCAGAAAGAACCATGTATGCAAACTCCACAGAGCACTTTATGGCTTGAAGCAATCTACTAGAGCATGGTTTTCAAAGAATCAACACTTTTCTTATCGATCATGACTATAAACCAAGCACTTCAAATTCTAATATCCCAGAGAGTGCATCATTCTTTTATTTTTATCACTTTGTATGTGGACGACACGCTGCTTTTTAGCATTAGTATCGATCTATGACCCGGGACTAAAATTGTCGAGAGACCAATGTCCTTAGATAATCGAAGAGATGGAGCAGATGCGTGGGTTTCCTTATCATTCGATAATAGGATCTCTTATATACGCAATGATCTGTACTAGACTAGACATAGATTTAGCAGTCCGTACCTTAAGTCAGTTTATGACCAATCCTGACCTTACACATTGGAAAGCTCTTATCATAGTTATAAGATACATTTGAGCTACTATGGACTTACGCATTTGTTATGGAGCAGTCGATAGTGACAAACTCAATATTCTCAATCGGTATTTAGAAGTTGGGCAAGAGATGTAGACACTCGTAAATCCACATCTGGATTTACATTCTTCCTCAACAACAATTATATTTCAATGTGCGAGCTTTGTAATGGAATAGCACTCAAGTCAGAAAGGCTGGTTCCATCAAGGCCAATCTGATGCGAGATCAGCACGGAGTGATGTTTCAATTCTAGAGAGAAGTTGTTGCTTGGGTCCATGCTTAGTTCGGTGAATTGCCTCATGGCATGGTCCTTGACATCAACCATTTGCTCTAGAGTTGTAATCTCCTCGGCTAATTCCGCATATTTGGCCTGAAGATTTGAGATTTCAAGCGCATTTGTGGGGTGCTGATTCATAGTTATCTTTTAAGGCACCAATATTGGACTTTAATTGAGTATATTGGGCCTTATAATGCTCCGTCGTCTTGTATTGATGAGATGTACTAGATGGGGAGTCGATTTCAATTACAGCATGGGTAGCATAAACATCCATGGGCTGAGATGGGGCAAAAACACTCGGCCAGATTCCATGGACGCTGCTCAAAAAGTCAGGGAGAAAGAGGTGAGGACGTCTGAGGGGTGGGGGAAGATTGGGCGGTGGTGGTAGTGTCATGGATTGGTAATTGGGACTGACAGGAGTGAGAGGGGCTTTGAACACTAGAAGCAGCAAGAAGGGTGAAAAGTGATGGGGGCAATGGAGATAGAAGAACGCGAACGGAGAAGAGAGCAGGAAATTTGTGGAACATCTCTCCCACTACACTCAGCTGCTAGATGCAAAAACAGTCTAATAGAAAGCTTATGCTAAATATGATCAGAGCTTTAAGTGTTCTAATTGCCCAACAAGATCTTAAAAATTAATTCATACTCTGTGTGTGGTATTACTGAAATCAGATTCAATGTGAAGTATGGTTCTAAAATAAATGAAAAGCAGTATGATATCACGAGTTTCTCAGGTGTCAAAGACAACCATCGTCTGATCAGAAACTGAGGAGTTGTAGATGTCCGTGTTCTGATCAGAGTGAGTAAACAAGCGTGATCAAACAATGATAAAGTGCATTCAATCACAACAAGCATTCATGTACAATATACACAGATAGAAAAGCATGTTGCTGCTATATTACATTGAAGCACGAATAGCAATTACAACCAACAATGACGGTGTAACTGGGAGGCTCAAATAATACGTCTCATGGACGGAGCGACTCAAGTAATCTATGCTGGGATGATCTACTTATAGATTGCATCCATGTATTAACTACATTAAATGTTTGTCACCTAATTAGGTAAGTCGTTGTACTTGGAAGTATTTGGCCATTGTGACAACTATACATAGTATATACGGTCAACAAATTAGGAACGTTGATTCGGACAAGGATGTCGCAAATTCTCTCAATTCGCATTTTGAGTGAAGTGGTTTTCTCTCACTTTGCAAATTTTGGGAAGTGGCTGGGAATGTTCCTTGTTCAAAATAGATGACCTTCGGCATTTTTCTCTCTTTTCGAAATTTTGCGAAAAAGCCGAAGGTGCCCGTAAGGTTCCTTAAAAAGTTGAAAGTGTCCTTAAAAACAAGGCGAAGGTGCCTTTAACAGTTTAACCCTTAAAAGTAGAGGACCTTCGGGAATTTTCTCTCTCTCTTCGCATTCTAAGGAAAATGCAAAAAAGCCGAAGGTGTTGAAAATAGTTAAACTTTTAAACTGTGGACAAGTTGACTTCTTCAAAATAATTGATCGGAAGAAGTAGAAGGCAAGTGTCACAGTTTTCGAGTATGTGCGAAAAATGTGAACTGTGCAACACTTAGTGTATTTCTACAGACTGTTGAAAAAGTAGTATAAATCTGCAGACTTGTTCTAAATGCAAGTTTTGTGGAAGTCCTTGAAGATGGCCAAGCCTTCAATGACTTCAAGTTATTAAACTTAACATTTGAACTTGAAATTATGACAGGATTGGTTACCCTTTGCTGGAGATCAACCGGAAGCCCGTTGTAGATGTTCTTCAAATAGTTTGGCTATCTAAGTTATGATTCTTGTAGGTACTAAATGAGCAGACTTTGAACCAAAAATACGTTTCACCTGACTCCTAGATCAATGATCAATAAGCATGCACGAAGAATCATGAAATAGGAATTAGTCATTCACCAAGGAGACAACTCTGGGCTTAATTTCCAACAAAAAGGGCTTGGCAAGCAGCAGTGGGTTTTGCAGGGCGGGGATGGGTGTCAAGAAGTTTGGCTAGAGTAATGTCGGTTTGTAAGCCACCAGTAGTGATTTATTGGGTTTGTTAAGAGCTAAATATAACTCTTTGTAGACCAGGTGGGCCCAATTGTATGTGGGTAGGAGATGGGTAGAGTGAGTATGGAAATAGAAAAGAAGGTATCGAAAGGAGATTTTGGAGATCTTGTCGACATGAGCGGAGCTGACGATCAAACATGTGGTGACCAACAAGGCTGTTGCCTGTATTGGGAGTGCGACGTGTTGGAATTTAATCTTACACCTACTCATCCTAACAGCCCTCCTTTTCCTCTATGTAAATCACTCTCTCAAAGAAGTCTTCATTTTTTAACTATTTGTCGCAATAATCTACATTTTAACTCGCAAACTTCAACAGACGAAAATGGCAAAAAACCCGCCAAAGTCTTCTACTTCACTTTCGGGTCATTCTGAGTATTTGCGAAAAATGTGACACAAGTGCTAACTGGAGATTTCGGGCCATTCCGGAGAATATCGCATTTTCCCGAAAAATGTGAAAAATGCGACACTGTGCATATTTGCATAGGATTTCACGTATAGACTATCTACGTCATCACACTCCAATAATAATTGACCTAATTGATCAGTTAAACAACTATTAACGATCTTGTAATTGTAAAGTTAGAATAACACAAGATCATCCAATAGCTATATATATGTAAATGAGGGACTGGAGAAAGGTGTGTGGAAGATACGACAAAGATCAAACGACCAAAAACAAATCTTCACAGTATGTGACTCCTCAAAGTTAGAGAATATAGAGAGACAAATAATATTCAGTCTATAACAATTGATTTGTTTCTGTAGGTAGGATCATGCGTTTATTAGCGCAATTGTCTTGTGATCTGATATTTGTTATTACAACATTGAATATACAGATTCGCTATTGTTCTATCTCATTGCATTCTTGTTGAATTTTAATTATCTCTCACTCGTATTCCGCTGCAAGTATCATAAACGAAGAAATGTATGGTTGTCTTTGATGCTTAATCATTTAGCATTTCTTTATATCAAAATATCAATATCAGAGAATTGCATGGCTATCTCAAATGCCTAATCGTTTATGCAATCTCTCTCTATGGTTGTCTATGACACCTATACTAATACTCATTAATCAACACAATTAGAACTGCTCTATCACTCCGTTCTCTAAGAAATCTAGATCCTTATCATCAATTATCACTGTTCATTTTTTTCATCTGCCTCAATTTCCGCTGTGGCATAGAACTTGTTTTGTGTTCAATCTCTGCTCATCGATCATAATGGAATATTCAACCTCAGAGATCCGCTTGATCAACAAATTCAACGAAGATGATTTTCACATGTGGAAATTCAAGATGAGGATGATCTTATCGAAAAGGACTATGGGGATACGTAAATGGTTCTATAGCCAGACCGGCAGAACCTGAAATGCTCCCAACATGGGAAGTAAAGGATGGCAAAGCTCTTGCCATTGTATCCTTGAATCTGAAAGACACTCAGATTGCTCATGTGTCAAACAATAACACCTCCAAAGAAGCGTGGGATATCTTCACAAGTATCTCTGAGACTTCAGTTGTATCGGCTCATCTCTTCCTAAGAAAGAAGGTCCTTACACTCAAAATGAGCAAAGGCACCTTAGTCAATGATCATTTGAATGAGTTCAAACAGTTGTTGAATCAACTAGCTGCAATAGGTTCTCCTATTTCTGAAGAAGACTCAACAATGTCTCTTCTCATCTTCCATCCTCTTATGACAACCTAATATTGCTCTTGAGCAATACTCATGCGCTATCACTCCAGAAGTTGACAGCAAGTCTATTGCAAGAAGAAGTTAGGAGAAAGATCTTATCTACAACAAGTACCAAATCAATGGTATTGTACTCTAGTAAGTAGCAGTCCAAGAAGAAGAACTTTAAGGACAAGAAGACGAAGGCGGAGCAGCCAAATTCAATGCGAGCTTGACTGTTGGTAGAATAGCAATGGCTTAATTTGTAAAGGTAGCCACAACTTTTACCAAAAGCTCAAACTTTCTTAGTAAATCAACAACAACAACCAGCCACGACCAAAATCTTTTGAAGATACTACAAGAGATCACGACATCAAAGATTGTTGTATCCTCAAGCACAATTAAGCGAGGAAGAAGATGCAGCAGCACCAAGATGGAGATTCTAACTCTGTCAAAAATTCCCAAGAAGATGAGAAGGCACTGTGGTACACGATCAACCAAGCAAAATATTTGTGAATGGTATCTTGATTTAGGTGCTTCACAACACATGACACCATGTAAGAACCTATTCTCAAACCTCACAACAACATAATCAAAGTACATTTTTTTTGGAGACTCGAGCTCACACAAAGTCATGGACCAAGGCTCTATTCGACTACAATTCCCAGATTGTATCACTAGAGTGTTATTGCTAACTATGAATGATATGATGGATCTTGTGTTATGTATTGAAGAGGAACCTGATATTGTCTAAGATCAAATCATTTATCGAAGGAAGGCGAAGATGTCTTTACACATCATCAAGATGAATATCTTGAATGAGCTTCTCAAAGAGGTAGGAGCTTGTACTTCATCTTATGAGGCATGGAGGACTCTTCAAAAGATTTATGAGTCAAAGTCCACATCTAGGGTGCTCACTCTAAGAAGAAGAATTCTTCAAAGCTATCAAAAAGAAGGTAAAAGTGCTAACTCTTATGTGATGAGGGTTAAATCTCTTAATGGTGACTCAGCATGTGTTGGTGATGCTATTGGTAACATTGATATTGTTCAAGTTCTTCTTAATGGCTTAGGAGAGGGCTATGCTAATCTTGTTCAAAGGTTTTCTATTCAAAGAACTTTGCCATGTACTGAACAGTTGCAAGAGGTGTTGGTGGCCGAAGAGGATAGGGTTTCTAATATCAAGTCAAGAAGTCAACCTACTTCTACCATGTAGAGGCACTCTTCACCAAAGGCAATGGCAACATCCTCTTATGGTGGTAAGAAGGATAAGTCTAAACTCAAATGCTTTCATTGTGGCAAAAAGTGTCATTTTGCTAATGAATGCTAAAAAGAAAAGAAAGCAATTAGAAGATAGCAAGCAAAGAAACTTTACTAATGACGAAGATGCTAGTAATGAAGTTTTTGATACTCTTATGATGTCTTCAAGTCTTATCTCAAGAGAAAGTGACAAAGAGTCATGGTGGATTGATAGTCGAGCTAGTTCTCATATGACTAGTCATACAGAATTCTTATCTTCCTTAGTCACTTATGATGGAGTCAAGCAAGTGATCTATACGACAAATGATGGTGAGTGTGTCATTGAATGTATTGGCTCTATTTCTCTTGTTTACTCAAATACAAGAAAATTAAGACTTGAAAATGTATTGTACATTCCTTCACTTTCAAAGAGTCTTCTTGGTGTTGGACAAATGACAATGGACATCAAGTAGAGTTTGATGGAGATGCTTGTTACATAAAGAAGGGAGATGTCTTAAGGTCAAATTTATAAGCTTTATACTTGTGTGATGTCTAATTAAAGGGCTTTGATGACAAAGGAGGTGACACCAAGTGCAAATTATAGAGCAAAAACCATGCTTGAAGTGGACATCATAACCATTATCCACATCAATTGACTAGCACCAAGCAAGTTTTTGGTGATAGATGGAACATAAAGCACATTGTCTAGATTAAACCTTTTAGAACAATAATAGTTTGTCCTATGTCGAGGAGCTTGAGAGCTCAAAGATGGGCGAAGAAAGATCGAATCACAGAAATTCAACCGCCTACATCTATGCAGACATGTGTGCAGTATCAACACCTGACACACATGAGGTAATTGTTGATTCAGGAGCTACCTCACACTTCATTACATCAAGACGGATCATGTCTGCCTTCCGAACTGCAGATCCATCAAGATTTATCATTCTTGGAGATGGATCAAAGCATCAAGTGAATGGTATTGGTTCACTATGGCTCAACACTAACGATAGAGACAGATGACTCGAAGATGTTTTGTTTGTGCCTACGATGCAGCAGGACTTGCTACCAGTTGCAAGAATAGTTGATGCAGGGATGCATGTAACGTTCTCAGAAGAATCATGCAACGTTGTTGATGTAAGTATCAGTTTACTTATCACTCAAGCTAGAAGAAAAGGCAACCTATATCACTTGAAGGTATGCCTACCTGCAGATCAAGTGCATCAGACTCATGATGATTCGCCAGATACTCTATGGCACAAGAGACAATGCCATATGAATTCAATGGCACTATATCAAGCAAGCCATCATGGTGCAATCACAGGGGTGAGCATCTCGAATGCAACCAGTTCGCTGACCTGTGATTCATGTATGAAGTGTAAGATGTCACGTACTCCTTTTGTCAAAGACTCCTACAGAACTACAAAGATTCTGGAGCTTGTACATTCAGACATCTGTGGACCTTTAAGTGTGATCTCAGTAGGAGGCTCAAAGTATTATATAACCTTTATTGATGATTACAGTAAATTTGCCAAAATCTACTTTATTCATAATAAATCAGAAGCATTTGACAAGTTCACGGAGTATGTGAACTGGGTAGAAAGATGCACTGGAAATTAAGTGAAGCAGATCAAAACAGATCGGGGTGGAGAATACATCTCAAACCGATTCACCGGTTTCTGCAATGATCGTGGAATCATTCACAGAAGAACTGCATCTTATACACCGTAGCACAACGGTGTTGTAGAAAGAAAGAACATGACTCTAATGGAAGCTGCCAGGTGCATGATGGCCTAGTCAAAAGCTCCAAGAGTGCTATGGGCTGAAGCAGTAGCTACAGCTGCTTACATTCAGAACAGGACAGGAAAATCTGGTGTTCCTCACACGACAACACACGAATTATGGTGGGGTAGAAAACCCAATTTGACTCACATCCGAATCTTTGTTTGTGCAGCTTATGCACATGTTCCTGATAAGCTTTGAAAGAAACTTGATGAGAAAGTAGAACAAGGATATCTTGTAGGATATGACAATCATTCATCATACTACAGAGTCTATATGCTAGAGACAAACACAATGAAGAGAGTCAGAGATGTCAAATTTGATGAGAGCAGAACAATGGCCAACAGTGATCCTGTCAGTTATGAAGTCCTTGGAAGACAGTACTATGATCTACCAACTATGACAGAGGGAGCAGAGGACGAACACTCAAACGAAGATGTTTGAGTCGCACCTCATTCGAGTGACGAATTAGATGAAGAAAGATTCGCAAGCTAGCCTACTGCTTCAGTACCTGTAAACCAAAATGGTTTCGGACCTAGCAGAGTTTATAAAGGCAACAGCATCGCAGTTCCAGAAGGATCTCCTAGAAGATCGACAAGAGAACGAAGAGCGCCAGCAAGATTTGTGCCAGGTAGTTCAGCTTCTACATCAGAAGAGTTTTATAGATTCAGTGGAGAACCACAAACATTCCATGAAGCAATTGAATGTCTAGAGAAGGACAAATGGATCCAAGCCATGAATGAGGAGATGGAATCCATGAGGAAGAATCAGGTATGGACGTTGCAGCCATTACCATACAAGCGAAAGACTGTAAAATGCAAGTGGGTATACAAGCTGAATTATGGATCGAATGGAGATATTTCTAAGTATAAAGCCAGACTTGTAGTGAAGGGATTTTCTCAGAGATATGGTATTGACTATGTTGAGACCTTCTCTCCTATCATGAAACATTCGTCCCTACATCTATTGTTTGCATATGCAGCTGTTTATGATCTCAAGATTCACATCAGGGACGAGAAAACAACGTTCTTGTATGGTGAGCTAGACGAAGAAGTCTACATGGATCAACCGCCAGGCTACATTTCAAATTCACTTCCCACTTATGCATGTAGAATGCACAGGAGTATCTATGGTCTAAAGCAATCAACACGACAATGGTATAAGAAGAAAGACTAAACACTGAAATCCTTGGGATTCAAGCCTCTAATGGTTTATTCCAATGTTTATGTAAGAATTATAGATGAGAAGATCTCATTGTAGTTGTATATGTGGACGACACTTTGATATTCTACAAAAGTGAACTTATTGCTGAGATGAAGTATGACATCTCAAAACATTTTGAGAGCCAGATGTTATCTTGGCTTACAGATTGACAGGGACTATGAGGGAGGCAAATTGTACCTTCATTAGTCCAGATATACCCAGAAAATCCTAGAAGATTTTGGGATGCTGAGTTGCAAAGGAACAAATACTCCAATGCTTGCAGGAACAGTCGTGACAAATGAAGACTGTTCGAAGACTTAAGAAAAAAAAGAATTGATGCATCTTACAGCATATAGGAAGCTGATTGGATCGCTGATGTACCTTGTAGATAACACACGTCCTGACATTGCTTATGCCGTGTTCAAGATAAGCCAATTCTATACGAATCCAAGCTCAACTCATTGGAAGATTGCGAAATGAATTTTGCAATACCTTCAATTAACGAAAATTCTTTTTTTTTGTTATTCTCATGATGCAGGGTTCTAGATGAATTCCTACAGTAATGCTAGCTAGGCATCTCTCAAAGATGACTGCAAAAGTGTCTCAGGAGGATGCACGATCGCGTCAAGAGTAGCAATTCTCTGGGTCAGCAAGAAGCAGACCATTGTGGCTTAGTCATCCTGCAAAGTAAAGTACGTTGCAGCAGCAAAGATGGGTAATGAAATCATTTGGCTCAAACAATTCCTTGACGAACTGGGCGAAACAAGGAATGAACCTTTGATTTTGCAGATGGACAATACATCTGACAAAGGATCTTGTGTTTCACTCAAGAACAAAACACATCGCAATCAAGTATCACTTGATAAGGGATCTGATCGAGAAGAATATACTGTAGACTATTTTCATTGGAACAATGGAAATGGTGGTTAACATTTTTACAAAGGCCTTAGACAAATGCTTGTTCAAGAAAAAGAGGAGCAGTCTTGGAGTCATCAAGCTACCACGCTTTAAGAGGGAGCTGAAGAAACAAAACGTTTCTATTACCAAAGCTTTGCTAGCTTTCAGCTCTAAGTTTGACGAAAAGACACAAAGTAAAAATGTTCGCGAACATCTTGACAAAAAAACACGAACGTGAAATGTTCGTGAAAGAAAAATGTTCGTGATACAACAGGAGAAAGTCCGATGACGTGAAAGTCAAACGACTCAAAGCGACACGAAAATCTTTGCGACATCTTATGACCTTCACGCTTCAAAGGATCATGAAGATCATGCAAGTACCATGAAGTTCAAAAAATCCTGATATGATATGATGACGTCAGCGGAAGAACGTTAGGACATGCCTAATCCACCTCTCTTTAATCCATGATTAGTTATAAATTGTTTAATCTATCTAATCAAATATGTTACTCTGAATGTATTTAATTACAAGATGTATAAAATACATACAGTAGTAGTTAGAAAATATACAGAATAGAAGTCCACCTGTGAGCGAGACAACTTTGTAAGCAGGATCTACAGAGATCCAAGAAGTCCGCTAGTAAGTGAGATACTACCCCTGAGAGAACACTATTCTCTCTCTCACGCCAGTGCGTTGTGTGGGTCTATCATACAACCCTCGAAATCAAGAGGATCAATAGATGATACTATAGCTATTATGCACATATCACTCTCAATTTTGTCTGATCTTGAATGAACTATTGTCTACTATCGCATGTGTATCTCACTTTGCCTAGTTTTGCTTCGTTTCGTTTCGTTTTGTTTCAGAGCTTGATTGATATTTGCAATTTGTGTTCCATCATTATTTTTTGCATCACTTCACACTCAACATGTGAAATGGTAATTCACTTCAGAATCACGTTAAACAATTTAACAATATCTTGCAATAGATGGCAAATGTCGGATCAACCATCGACGATCAAGACGCGATTATGAAATTGCTATCAAGCATGCCTTCTACATATGAAAACTATGTGATGATCATATCGACACACTCAGATTTAACTCTCACTAGAGTTATCACTATTTTGTTGCAAGACGATAATCGAATAAGTCAAGACACCTCTTCGACTTCATCATCTCACGCTCTATATGTCAATAAAGGTTCTAAGCGACAGAAGAACAAAAGCTCTGAGCAGTCCACATCGAATCAAAAGCCGACACAAAGTCAAGAGCAATTATTAAATCCACAGTCAAAGAAGAAGAAGTTCTATAAGTATTGCAAACACAGTAATCATGAGATTCAGGGTTACGAAATTCTAATGCCAATAACCAACTAGATCAATAGGCAAATGTAGTCATAGTATCATCTCAATCTCCTACAATCAACATGGACGAAGGAGCGTTTATGTCAAAAACCAAAAGACGCAAGTTGATAATTTCTTGTTTCTAGATTCGGGAGCTACTCAACATATGACCAATCATCGTGAGCATTTTCACTCCTATATGCCTTACAGTACAAAGAAATTAGTTCATGTTGGTGACGATAGCACACATACTATCAAAGGTGAAGGCACTATAAGATTGAAGTTCCAACATGATCAAATCAAACCACTATCAAATGTTTTGTATGTACCTAAACTCTCTATGAATCTGTTATCGGTAAGTAGAATTACTGATTTAGGTCATAGGGTAGAGTTTGAGTCTGATCAGCACCAAATTATCGATAGGACAAGTAAGAGGCATGGATACTTATATAGACTGACTCATTGTTATTCCGATAGAAGTCAAGCCTTGAAGACCTCTGTTCTTGTCAATAAGGCATTACTTTGGCATTATAGATTAGGACACTTGAATCATACATCTTGTTAGATTTGACAATTTTCAGCTTGATTAAGCTATTTGTTTGATATCTATGTGGATCCACACGTGTAATGACCTATCCGCATGTGTGAAAATGCATGTGCAAAGTTCAGATCCATTGTACATAGCTTTCATATGAGACAAATTCCAAATCTCCTATTTTATAGGAGGCTAAAAGCATGGTTTGGTGGTGGACTTTCTGTCATGTGCTGCATGTAGTTAGCCCATGAGCTTACTAATGAATTGCCAAATATAGCCATGGAGCTAAATTAGATTAGAATTAGTCAATAGGAGAGTTAACAAAGTGGTTCAAACAACCTCGCTAGAATTGAGAATAGCGGAATTGTAATAATGGTTGTAAGGCCCAATTTAGCTAAATAAGGCCCAAACTTATAGTAGAGGCACAAATGACCACTATAAATAGCTGAGGTCGTGCTAAATTTGGAGGCTTTTGTTCATTTTGTAATTTTGAGTTTTAAGAGATCTTGGAGCTTCTCTTGGAGGGTTTTCTTGATGGAGAAAATGGTTCATGTGTCTAAAATCACATGAGAGCTATGATCATGCTCTAGAGTCAGGCCCTCTCTTGTGAATGATCAATAATCATGAATAGAGATACCTTACTTTGCCTATTTTGGTGAAGTTTTGCTACTTTTAGCTATCTTCTTGATTTTTGACTAGTTTCTTTATTTCTTGAATTTCCATTGTAATTTGATGTTTAATGAATGGATTAGATGTTTGAATGCTAAGGGGCACATGACAATTTTGGTATCAGAGCATTAGATCCTTTCTCCATCAAATTTGGTGGATTTTGTTAAATTTGGTTGAGTTTCTTGTTTAAGCTTTCTTGATTTTTCAATTTTCAACAAGCTTTGATTCAGTTATTGACTATATAATTCTCATTTTTTGTGTAGTTTCTTGTTGTAGATCAATAGATCTGTCTTTTAGCTTTCTGTAGGTACTGATATTTTTTTATTTGGAGCTGTAATGACCAAGTTATGGCCATTTTAGTGTCTTTCCAATTGTAGCTAGTTGTAGCTTTTTGCAGTCTGTTTTTCCCATTTTTGGCTGAATTTTGGCCAAACTTTTTGACTATAATTCTGTAGGATTGTAGATCTCACTCTTACTTGAATCTGAGCCAATTTGCAACCAATTTGGTTAAAAATTGAGGGAGATATGACAAATCTTGTGGCAGAGGTCAAATTCTAATTTGAGTAGAGAATTTGGGAGAGAAGCACTTCAATTCTTCATTCTTGAAGTTTTACTTGCTTGTAAATTTTTTTCCATTTCTTCATTTTGAAGATTTTGCCAACTCATTTAGAAAAAAACAAAATCAGCCCTACCCCTAAAGGCCTAACCTAACCTAGCCTACCCTAACCCTAAAGCCCCAACCTAAATCTACTCTCTCTTCACGCTAGTTCTCTCTCTCCACGCCATCATTCGGACCTTCCTTTTCATATAGCTCTGTTAAACGTTGAACATTGAAGAACTGAAAATCATGCAATTGAGGCATGCGAGGAATTTGAGGCTCTCTTGGCTTTTAGATGGACCTCCGGTGCGCATTGCTTGTTTGCAATAATCTGATTCAGAGTAATTGCGCTTTCGTTCACGCTTTGGCGGCTCAATCCAATGCTTTGCAATCATCTTTTTCAGGTTCAACTTCTCTTCCTCCTTTTCATCTTTATCATCAAAGTCATAATAACCAGCAGTATCATCCATCTTGAATTTGATGGCATCCTTAGTAAACTTCCTCATTAGTCAAGCTCAGCTATGGCTTCTTCTCGTTTTGCAATTATTTGGTCAATGTTTTCATCTGTGATTGTGCTATCTTTCGAACTGAAGACCATCACTATGTTTTTTATTACTCTGTCATAGTCTGCAAGCTCTTTGTAGTGCTCCTTGTACCATTGCATATCCATGAGCGCTGGCTCACTATGTGTTATTGAGTGCTGATCCATGAGCGTTGGCTCAATGAGGTCACGAATTCTAGGCTCTGGCCATGCACGTACTTTTTCATTTGCCTCTAAAAGCTGCTCTGTCAAACTTCATCCATACCTTTTGAGAGCACTAGTTCGCAGGTGGTTCAACACATTCTAGGAACTCGGCATTGTCGTGAATTGTCATGCATTATCTCTTACATCGGCTACATCATCTCTCTCTATGTGTCGGCTATATTCGGCTACATTCACCATCGGCTACATTCCCTCTCTCTCTACATTCCCCGTCGCCTACATTCTCTCTCTCTCCAAAAGCATCGGTTGAGATCCTCTCTCTCTCTCAAAACCGTCGGTTGAGATCCTCTCTCTCTCTCTATAAAAACGTCGGTTGAGATCCTCTCTCTCTAAAAAGTATCGGTTGAGATTTTTTTCTCTTACTTGCCCATGTGCCCACGCTGACAGAATCTTCCGAGCACCCTACTTGCCCCTGTGCTCACGCCGCCAAAATTTTCCGAGCACCAAGTAACCTACAAAAAAATTAGCCATCATTTTTAAGATTTCTACGGGTATCTTTCTTCAACGATCCAATGCTCCAAAGAAACCAAACTTTTCTATAAAGGTCCCTTTCTAAGTTTGTAATTTCCCTGCCTTCATGTAGCCTTAACTTTTTCGTTTAACATCAAAATTCAGTGCATTAAGAACGAAAATTGCTCAGTTGACTGTGCTGAGTACAATGATCATCATTTCGTCATCATTATGTACTTCTTATTTTTAATTTTATTTTAGGACCCTTTGTCCTAAGTTGTTTACACTTTATGTTTTATTCATTCGATTGACCATATCTCATTCGTTTGAGCTCGGATTTCAATGCCGTATAAAGCAAACTTCATTAGCTCAACAAGATTGTCAGTGTATAGGTCTTATTGGGATCAAAATTTGACATTTTTCAAAAGTCCTTTTTATTTGCTCTAATCGAAAAGCCTCATGCCTATTGTTACTGCTTAACTACACCTTGTTAAAACTAGTTTCCATTACATCTCCACATTCTTCCCAAGATTGCAATCCACAGTTTCAAGATTTAGTTATTCCACATCAACTCTAATGGATTGGCATTATGAACAAGAGGATGACGATCAGTCATACTGTGATGACGATTGTGACAATGATGTGGGGGAATATTGGGATCAAGGTGATGATTACATCGAAAATCAAGAAGCGACAAGCATGGATGAGCAACAACAGGTGCAAAGTGGAACAGAATATCACTACGAGTTTATGGATCAATTCTATGATCTTGATGAACTCAAAAGACGACATCACCATGTTGTAGAACAACATTTTGATCATAATGAAGATGATAATGTTGATTATGAGGCCTATGAAGATGCCTATGAAAGTGAAACAATTGATGACGATGAAGGGTGTTCTCTCTATGCCACTACAGGTATGATTGGCCCTTCTCTGATGGGTACATCATTTGCTTATGCAAACGATTTTAAGGAGGGAAGGAATATTACTATGGCTAGTGGAGCGACAATTTCCAGTCCCCATGTCAATTTTGTAGGAAGTCTAACACCATCAACTCAACAACAGTGGGTCAATATTCATGGAAGATCAAATAATAGTGTAGACCCTACTATCAGTAAAGTGAGCGGTGGAACAAAAGAAATATTAGGTACACTTTTAACTGCCATATAGGATAACAAACAGGACAACAATTACAAGAAAGGTCAGAGCGAAGATGGGAAGAAATGTACAACAAGATGGCTGCTCGTTTTGACTCTATCTTGCAATCGGCTGGTATTCCACAACAACCAATTGATATTTGAACTACTAATCCTGAATTGTGTACCACTGTTGATGTCTATGGAACAACGCTTTCTCTAGTCCAAGGGCAAACTTCCAAGCCAAAGGTAGATATCGATCGAGATGTTTTGAGCAAACAAGATCATGAATCTTCTGATGAAGCTGATGATTTCAAGGAAGAAAATAAAATTCTTAATATCGATCTATCTTCCATGGAGACAAATCATTATCAGCAAAGCACCAATGGACAAGTGGATGAAGAGCAACTTGAGAATCTAGATCAAGTCTTGTCCGATAGTTGTAATGATCAGGACCAAGGTCAAAATAAGGAGGTATACTATGAGCAGAACAAACTTCTACAACGACAACTAAATTATGGAGTACAATTCGATTGCCAAGAATTATGCTCTACTCCACAAATCAGTGGTTACGACCATATTATTGATAATGATATATATGGAATTATTCTTGAACATGGATCAAGCGAGCGATATAACATTGATGCAAAATTCAAATACCAATATAGCAACGAGCTTTTTGATGATGAAATTGGTATCAACATTGCTTCAATGAAGTCAATAATAAGAGATCCATCGAGAGATCTGAAGCAAATCAACACCGAAATACCAATCAATGAATCTAATGTGATATTGATGCAAGGATTTGGTGAGAATCTTTGAATATTCTGGCGTTGGGGAATGTCATCAATCCTATCAACAAGGAAAATATGTTAACTTGGAAATTTAATTCAAAACCGTCAAATTCCTTGTGTACAGATGACCAAAAAAATTCCTACATTGCATGGGATTTGATGAATCCGAATGTGGGATGCATGGCTCTAATAACTACTCTGGAGTTACAAATGGATACCACTATGCTACATCAAGGAGCTATGCATAAGACTATAGCACCAGATGTAATGACAAAAGAAGACGCATCTGGAATTGGATAGCCCATCCAATCAAGGAAGATACTGAGGAAGAAGACTTTCGAATGTCTGTTGCTTGGATCCTTTCAACCCATGCAAAACTAATGCAACTTGAGGCTTTTCTGTTTTTCATGAATCTCTTCTTCAATGATATTATCAAATAATATATGGGATCAGTTGTAGATCAAAGGTTCTTTATGAAGAATTCTCGTTGCAACCTTGTTCTACGCTAAAAAGTTGAGACAACAAAATCTGGTGGTAGATGGCTACTGAAAAGAATAATACAAGAAAAGATGTTTCTTACTCAGGTCGGCCAAATATCTTCGACTACCACCAACGGATTCATGAAGCATGGCACCAACAAAAGAGCTACATGGTCTTCATTTTTTAGGGCAAAAATGCTTAAAGTAGGGGGAGTGTCATGTGCTGCATGTAATTAGCCCATGAGCTTACTAATGAATTGCCAAATATAGCCATGGGGCTAAATTAGATTAGAACTACTCAATAGGATAGTTAATAAAGTGGTTCAAACAACCTCGCTAGAATTGAGAATAGCTTCTTCTAATAATGGTTGTAAGGCCCAATTTAGCTAAATAAGGCCCCAAACTTATAGTAGAGGCACAAATGACCACTATAAATAGCTGAGGTTGTGCTAAATAACTCAAAAGTATGTCATGTAACATATCATTGGAAAGTGCTCATTAGCGCTTTCTAACGCACCAAACTCCGCTGAAATTGGATTTACCACTAAAAAGTTGTCATTTTTAATGTGGACTCAAAACAATCATGAGTAATAAATTCCCAAAAAGTAAAATGTACTACAAAAAGGTACAATGAAAATTGAGTTCTTCTTTTGTACCACCAAACCATGCTTTTAGCCAGGATCCATCTTCTAGAATCTAGGAATCTAGAAGGTCAACACTAGCCACCAATGATGATGTGGCAAATTAGTGGAATTTAAGCTAAATGGATTAGGATAAGCTCAATGAGCTATCTCACACGTGCTGGAAGTGGCTTAGAGAGAGGAATCCACTATTGTGTACTTGATCTATGATGGATCCATTTTGATGCCAATGATGAGCATTGGTTTGGGAGCAAATGTTGATGTTATCACTCTCTTATGCATGATATTTTGATGTGAATGTTTAAGAACTTGTTAGTAATCATTTTCTTTGTCAGTTGTATACTCATTGGTTTTCACACGTGTGAGGATGTGTGAGGACGTAGGATCATTAATATTGATTGTTCTTGCTTGGAAGTGTAGTAATTGACAATGAAAGCTAGTTTTGAGTGCTCGTCTTGATCTTTAATCATCCAAGTTGCCAATCACTCTTATTGATCTAAAATAGATCTAATAAGATCCATTTTTTTATTTTTATCACATATATGTCAAATATGTCTAGACAATCCTTAACACTTGATCTCGACTATCCAACCAACAAAGTCGACCTCCATGTATGTCATAGAACATCCTTGGAAAACAGACCTTAGGTCAAGTCATAGGCATGCAACAAAAGATGTTCTAGACGTTGTTCATTCAGATATATGTGGTCCAATGCAAACTCTATCATTGCTCGGATGTATTTCATTACCTTCATTGACAAATATTTCAAAAGAACAACTATTTATTCTATTAACAGCAATCGGAAACTTTCAAAATCTTTTGACAATTTAAGGAGCATGCAGAAATGGAAACTGCTAAGAAAATTAAAGCACTGAGGTCCAACAATGGGGGAGACCACACTACCAAATTCAAGGAGTACTACCTTAACAACGACATTGAACAACAGTTCATTATCTCCTATTCGCCTCAGTCGAATGGACTAGCTTAGAGAAAGAACAGAACCTTAGTCGAAACGGCCAAGTGTATGCTTGCTTATGCGACACATCTGAAAGTCTTATGGACTGAAGATGTTTCCATTGCAGCTTATATCCAGAATAGATGTCCGACTAAAGGTCTTTCAAACAAAATGCCTAAGAAAGTTTGGACAGGCTCCAAACCATCATTATCAAACCTATGCATTTTTGGATGTATCGCTTATGCGCAGATACCTACCAGATATCAAGAAGAAGCTTGACTTCCATAGTATCAAATCTATTTTCATCAGTTACACTACTCCAGATAAAGCTTATAAGCTGTATGATCTTGTTGAGTCGAAGATATTCACAAGTCGGGATATCGTCTTCATCAAAGATCAGTTCATCGACCGCAAAGGAAAGGGTAAAGCTCATACAGTTGGACCTATATGACATTCCCAGAATATCGAACATTTCTGTTCCCAAGTCGACTGATCCTATTGAAAGTCCTAGCTCGTCTACTTTCGAAGAACAGCTTATCAACAACGAATCTGAAGAAGATGTAGCTCAACAACTACAGCAAAATGAAAATAATCAACTTCGCCCCATCTCCTAGCTGGTCGACAAGAGATCGCAGACCACCTATAAGGTATATCGACGAATCTACAACTTATCTTGTTCAAGAGCCGACTACTGTCAAAGAGGCACTTAGTCAGCCGGATTCCAATCTTTGAAAAGAAGCTATGGATACAGAATATTCATCTCTCATCAAGAACCAGACTTGGACTATTGTCGAATTGTATGTCAGGCCTAAATGTAGCTGATTGCAAATGGATATTCAAAATCAAATACAAGGCTGATGGAAGCATCGATCAAAGAAAAGCTCGACTTGTCGCGAGAGTATTTTGTCAGATACATAATGTCAACTACATTGAGACTTTCAGTCTAGTAGTTAAGAATTTATCGATCAGACTTCTATTTTTATTTGTTGTTGTAGCCGATCTAGAGATACATCAAATGATGTACAAGCAGCCTATCTTAATGGAGTTATCGAAGAAGATATCTTCATGATATAGCCTGAAGGTTATATTATCAAAGGCAGAAAGAACCATGTATGCAAACTCCACAGAGCATTTTATGGCTTGAAGCAATCTACTAGAGCATGATTTTCAGAGAATCAACACTTTTCTTATCGATCACGACTATAAACCAAGCACTTCAAATTCTAATATCCCAGAGAGTGCATCATTCTTTTATTATTATCACTTTGTATGTGGACGGCACGCTACTTTTTAGCAATAGTATCGATCTAACACCCGAGACTCAAATTGTCGAAAGACCAATGTCCTTAGACAATCGAAGAGATGGAGCAGATGCGTGGGTTTCCTTATCATTCGATAATAGGATCTCTTATGTACGCAATGATCTGTACCGGACCAGACATAGCTTTAGCAGTCCGTACCTAAGTCAGTTTATGACCAATGCTGGCCTTACACATTGGAAAGCTCTTATCATAGTTATAAGATACATTCGAGCTACTATGGACTTACGCATTTGTTATGGAACAGTCGATAGTGACAAACTCAATATTCTCAATCGGTATTTAGAAGTTGGGCAAGAGATGTAGACACTCGTAAATCCACATCTGGATTTACATTCTTCCTCAACAAGAATTATATTTCAATGTGCGAGTTTTGTAATGGAATCGCACTCAAGTCAGAAAGGCTTGGTTCCATCAAGGCCAATCTGATGCGAGATCAGCACGGAGTGATGTTTCAATTCTAGAGAGAAGTTGTTGCTTGGGTCCATGCTTAGTTCGGTGAATTGCCTCATGGCATGGTCCTTGACATCACCCATTTGCTCTAGAGTTGTAATCTCCTCGACTGATCATCTCAAGACCGTTTTGGGCAAGTTACAAGCTTCTGTCTTGTATGCCAATTCTCAGAAGACAGAGTTGTGTAAGACTGTCGACTATTTGGGTCACGTAGTGACACCTGAAGGTATTTCAATTGACCCAGCCAAGGTGGCTATGGTTAAGAAGTGGTCGAGGCCTGCCAATATACGCCAATTACAGTCTTTCTTAGGCTTTTGTAAGTTCTACCGGCGGTTTGTTAGGAATTATTCCTAGATAGCTGCTCCTTTAACAGACTGGTTAAGCAAAAACAACACTATGGTTCGATGGGATGTTGAAGCTCAGCAACGTTTTGAGAACTTGAAGGAGTCTGTGGCCACGGCTCCAGTTCTCAAGATTGTGGATACCCAGAAACCTTTTGACCTAGAGACGGATGCAAGTGGCATTGCCGTAGGTGCAGTGTTGAGCCAAGAGGGTATACCAATAGCCTTTGAGAGTAAGAAGTTGACACCAGCTCAATAGAGATATCCTACACATGAGCAAGAGCTGTATGCGATATCTCTGTTTTGCTGGTGTCAACTTCTTACTCTCAAAGGCTACTGGCCTACCCTCTTGGCTCAACACTGCACCTACGGCAATGCCACTTGCATCCGTCTTTAGGTCAAAAGGTTTCTGGGTATCCACAATCTTGAGAACTGGAGCCGTGGCCACATACTCCTTCAAGTAGCTTCAGAACAGCTCTAGACAACTGCTTCTACAATTTTTTGAATGTTTGTAGATTGTGAAATCAGCGCTGGAGCAGTCAGAAATGGGTGCTAAATCGGTGCTAGAGCAGCGCTCCAGTTCCCCACAAATTGGAGTATTGATGTGTCCTCAGATCAACGCTGGTCAGGCTTTAAAAAAAAACTTCTTTCTGGCCACCGTTCTAATTACAAAAAGCATGCCTCAATTCCGCTGCTAGAAACAGGTCTGAAACAAGTTAACTGGAGTTGTAGAAACGAACCACCCCACATGTATTCAAGTAGTACGGTCTTTTCCTCTCTTTCCAGCGATAAGATAGGTTGTAGGAGGGCGCTAGATCAGTGCTAGAATAGTGCTTCAATTCCCATGTTTTTTGGATGCTAATAGATCTTCCAAACAGCGCTGGAATAGCTGGAAAAGGTGCATTAGATCAGTAGGAAATTGGTGCCCCCAAAACTCTTCAAGTTTGAAACTTTTTCCCTCCCTTTCAGCGCTGGAAAACTGGTATAGGAGGGCGATGGAGCATCTGAAAAAATTTACCCAATTTTTCTCTCTAAAAATAGATTTTTGTGGCTCCTTGTATGCTGGAACAGCAGCGATGGAGGCTCACCTTACTTCTTCAATCTATCTCCCACGTTTTCTCCCTCCAAAATCCTTCAAAAACAAGCAAAATCTGACAATTTCTATACTTTGTCTCTCTAGAACGATGTTTTCTCTCTCTAGAACGAGGCTCTGATACCAATTGTCACAAGCTAGTCTCTCCAAGATCGTGAATCCTAGAAGCCGATTTGTATTTCATGCTCTTAGCTTAGATTGCTTCTATTCATACAATTCAGGTGGTTGTAATTCTCTTAGTATACATTTTGTGATCCTACCATAGCTATAACAATGTATGAAAATGTGAGATATGTTCACTCATCATTTACTAGAAAACAATTTATCATCAGAAAAGAGAGCTAAAAAAGTATTAACAATCCTCGTTTTTCTCTCATTGTCTCTTATTGTAAAGCGATATTTCACTCCCTTTGAAGTTTGTCAAATGGATGTCCATTGTTTCTCTCAAGGTGCAAAGATATATGCCACTTTCTTAGATGATCGTTCTAGCTACACTTGGATCTCTTGTCCTTGGATAGCATGGTGTTTGGAACGTTTGAAAAGTTCAAATCTCTTGTTGTTAGTCAACCGAATACTAGGATCAAAGTGGATCCAAATTCATTGGTTGGTATAATGATTTAATGTGGTCAAGCAAGAAGTATACGTATAATCTTTGCTAGTGCGCAACAATAATTGAAAACCTACATAAACTCTCATAGGCATCTTTGTAGTCCTGGCCCTGTGAGTTTGATTTGTGGGCTAGTGGATGGCCGCAACTCAAGAGGTTGGTCATCAATGAGAAACTCAACTAAGGTAGATAAAGACTGTAGGCATCAAAGTTCTTATAGAATAGGACATCTGACATAATCTCTTTTTTGTGTACAGGATAGGCATGTAGAGGGTTATGGGAACTCTGAGGTCTAGACGGTCTGCAAGCTGCCTCTTTTTTCAAGTACTCATGTAACTATCTGGCTAAAATGGCGGCGGCGGTCTCAGTCGTAGCTAACTCTGCTTTGGTATTGGCTATGATCTTCTTTTGAATATTGTCTCATGGATATGTGAACGACTTTCATAGCACTAGGTAGAAGCCTCCTCTCTTATGCCACCACCAAATTGAACTACAAACTTATAACCAGAATCAATGGTTTGTAACTAAAGCTTTTTTCGATCAATAAGAATTTGATAAAATGTTGTGAGGGACACTTGTGTCAAAAAGAAGAATGACTTCATCGTCTTCTATTGTTTAATTCAACATAATAAACTTAGGTTGATAGACTACAAATTTGTTGGTTGTCCCACACAAAAGCTTGCACTATATGTGCTACATTTGGGTTCTCTCTTGAAACTATATTTCCTTTTAACATGACCAATTTTTCACATTGAAATTCTCATTGGTTCTACTAGAAAGCCACAACCTCTTGGGAGCATTTTGCTCACTATACCCTGTGGAGAAAAAAATGCATAGATTTTTGTTGTCCATGCTTCTCAATGAAACCCATCATCGACCTGCCAACAAGCAGCGTCTAGCCAATTTTTGTACAAACTAAGTTCAAAATGGAGGCCGTCTGTCATAGATGGTTAATCTGCTATCCAGTGCTAACCAACAGGGCATGTGCTACTTATGACTGCACACAACCCACTCGCTCATGAGCTATTGAATCTGCTTTTCTGCTCCATGTCGCTTTTAAGAGACGCCAATTCAGCACATTCTTGGGCTAAAAATACTGAAGAGAAGTTCTAAAGTTCGCCCTCCTGTACATCGCTGTAGTAGCGCCCTTCAGAGGTCTGAATCTTCAGAGTTTTGTGGGCTTCTGGATCGCTGATTGTGATGCTACCACAGGTCTGTGTTAGACCATTTTGTGGCTGCCAACATACGCAAGTACTGTTGAGTTTTCGGTCAGAGGTATGATGCTACAAAATCATTTCTGGCTTTACTAGTGTGATCAGGCCGTTGCACCATATCCGGGTGCTTGTTATGAAGCAGAAGCAGACGCGTGGCATACGTAGACCCATAAGTGCATGCAGATAGGCTACACCATGTGTGCATAAGCTGAGATTCAGCAGCATACTATTGTCGGGTGGTGTAGCGGCCATCTGTAGCCCAAGTGGGGACAGGACAGTGTGAATGGGTAATCTAACGTGGTCACTGTGTCGGATATCGCACTCATTCTGGGCGTGTCCACTCCAAGGCGGTAGTCGCTGAACGCGATCCTCCGGAGGGAAGGGTCTGTGATCATGGGATGCTGTAGAGGGGAATGCGTGAGGCGGGCAACCGAGCAGCGATCACCTCTCACTTCCGCCTGTGTAGGGATAACATGCGCATGTGCTTCCGGTTCAGCCCACTCTTCGTTTCACTCAGACCTCTGTCTGCACTTTTGCCTTTGCTCATCCATACGCAAATAATTCATGTTCACTTTGGATAGCATGTAGGTAGGTAGGGATCTCACTTTTTTAGAGGTCCATATTTTAACTTTGGTTGTGCTAGCCTGGGTTTTATTTGATATGTATCAATTGTTACACATTTGTTATAGCGTCTTTTACAAGTTCTACTCTAGGCTCTAAAGTAAAAGTACAAAGTTGTAGCGCTCAAAAAACTTCAATGACCCACCAAGCTTGGTTATGATTAAGTCCATCCACCCAAACTTTGCCAAAAAAGTGGAGGGCTCAAAGCTCCCTAATAAGAGTGACAGTGTAAACTCTCATTTCTTCACCAAAGAGACAATAAAAAATTTACTTGACTAGCAAAAATTAGTAATGATTAAGACAAAAAAAAAAGCCTAGAAAATATGTGTCTACAATTTCGTAGTAGAATTTTCCGATCAAAAGCATTGAATTTTAAAAGTCGACTAGGACCATACGTGTTGATTATAATAGCTTTCATGACCAAGGCAACATTGTAAAGTGTTTTTAAATAGAAATTGTTTCAAGAAAGCTCAAAAAATCGACTAGCTTGTCTCTAAGAAGAGAATAATGTTGGTATGCCTAATGCTTCGGATGATGTTCACTTATGCTTTTTGTCATTTAGCTCACAAGTCTAACAAACATATCAAACTAGAATCCCAAAAGGAGGTGCTTTGCCCCTAAAATTCTCATAACAATGGGAAAAAGTAAAAAAACCTTGTAGGATAAATGGTAGAATGAAGAAACAACGTGTAGAACAACGAATCATAAAATATGGACCAATCATAATTAGGTATAGCAAACTACTTGTGAAAAAATACCACATACCAAGCTCAACTATTTCAACTTTTTTGGACACAAAAATTGCCCCTCTTCAATCAGACAACTCTTTAAGTCACCTCTTTCTTACTACGTCATTATTCAATCTTGATAGATTCAAATCTCAATTATGTGAATCACATTTGTTGTACGTGTAAATGATTGTATGGATATTATCAAAATGGATGCCACGTTATATTTTGATCATAGTTACGAGTATCTAAGATGCAAAATTGGCGATTGCTAATTGGATATGATATTTGAAAGTGACTTCAAAATTCTTGGTGATCAGATGGGTTACATGTCACTAGATATGAGTTTTTTAATGGTTGAATTACACTTGATATAGATTGATGATGAGGAGTCGTCAAATTTGAATGGGCTCACGCTTGATGAAATGGAAATCACATAAATGGATATTAGATCAAAGTGATGATGTATATAGAAACTTTATAAAGATAGAATAATGATTAAGCGATGACATGTTTTCAACATGTTACTTCGAACTAGTTCCAGATGTAGGTAAATAAATGACATTTTTCAATTTCAACTTTCTCAATTAGACTTGTCCTCCTAAAAAAACACAAGATTATATATTATGGAGATTTCAGTCAAACATGCAAATTTTAGATAAACTTTTAGAGAGAGAAGATGAGTTAAGTGAGTCCAATGTTTCAGCTCGCATTTGGGCCAATGAATAAATCAAACATAGTGACGTAGTCTAGTTGACCAACAAATGAGTATGAATGTCTAGTCAATAGGACGATAATCTAAGTTGGGAATTCAAATTTTTTTAGGCTCAACCACTTCACAAGATTTAAAACATATTGTAATTCCAAGAGGGCAAGTCTCAATACTCATTATGTAGTGTTAGTAATTACCTAAGAAGATGCACTCTAATACTTTTACATCAGGTTTACCTCTTTTCTCCTTTGGAATGTGAGCGAAGGCTTTTGTCCAAAAATCCTCAAGTGACTCATTTTTGGCTTCCTGTTGGTGATTGCTTATTCTAGTTTTAACTTTGGTATCGCAACGGTAGGACTCCTATTCTGGAGATAGATTGTGATATTGCAAGCTTCAAACAAAAATCCCTTTGGTGGCTTTACCTCTACAAGCATGGATCTAGCACTATTATCATTGCAGATAAAACTATATGCAATGAATGTATACATTAGCACGTTGATTTTCTTACACGTAAGAAAAAGACAAGAGCTGATCACAAGTTGCAAAGATCTTCCATCGACAATTGACATTGCAGAAGAACATCTATAAATTCATGAATTTATTCAATAAAAGAAAGCCACAAGTTGGGCTTTAGTACAATTGTACAAATGTCTTTCATCATGAATCTATTTCTATCTATATAGTGTAATTTATGCATTTGGGACATTATCAAATCTCTCTTCTTTGCTCTCTATAGCTCTCTATACGTACATCATTAGTGCTGTAGTGCCCCTGTGGATGTACAACATATGGTAATACCAAGGATGCTAAAGATTAACTCCTGCATGAATTTGTACACATGGTAGCTTGTGTAATCACCAGGCAAAATTTGCAATCCAATCAATATCAAAACATCAATTATTGATACTAAATAAAAGGATGCATTGAGGAATTTCAAAATAAAAAAAGACCCTTTGTAAAGATACTTTTATTTATTTTTCTCTAGTTTCTACCACCACCCGGCCCAATCAAAATGCACAAATCTCAAATCTACACAACGTAGCTCAAATAAACTGAAAAATAAAAATATATTACACCAAACTTTGAAATTTGTGTCGGGCAGCATGGACGTATCCCATTGGGTCGCTCTTCCTGCCCGAATCTGCCCGACGACAATACTCCAAGTTAAATTTATTTAAGTATGCTGGTTAGTATAATGAAATTTGTTAATTAGACTAGTTACAGTTATAGAAATATAGTATGCACAGTAACTAGAGATATAGTATGCATAGTAACTATGACTACTGTGGCATTCTCATGAGATTAAATGTGAGACGAACAATTGAATTGAGTATCATATCAAAGAGATTTTTGGCGCCCAATAGCAATGGCAAGGAGACCAAGATCTATAGTTGAGTCTGTGATTCTTTACAATGATTGTGCTTTATTTTCGACCTTTTGTTCATAGTGACAGTAATTTGTAGACACAGGATCCTTTGTCAAATGTATAGTAGAAGTGTTGTCCATGTATAACGTCAGTGGTTCATTGGTGCTCTTTCTTAGTCCATCTAGGAACTGTTTGAGCCATGTCAACTCATTAGCCATCTTGGCTGCAACAACATACTCTGCCTCACAAGAAGGTTGGACGGTTATTGTCTGTTTCATGCTGATCCAAATGATAGCTGCATCTACTACGATGGTCTGCTGCGATGGTGTAGCTCCTAAGACGCTCTTGGAGTCACCTTTGATTGATGCCCAGCTCGCATCACTATAGGACTTCATCTGAAATCCCGCATCACCACAATAGCAATTGCAGGATCATCTTGGCAATTTTCCAGTGTATGGGTCCTGGATTTATGTTGAACTGGCTCAATCTGAACACTGCATAAGCAATGTCTGGCCGCATATTGTCTGCCAAGTACATCAAAGAACCAATAAGCCTTCTTTAAAGCTTATGTTGCATTGCTTCTCGTTTTGCATCATCTCTGGGACAGTCTTCATTTGTTAGTATTGTGCTAGAAATCATTGGAGTATTTACTCCCTTGCAATAAGCCATCTGAAAATCATAAAGGATTTTTTGAATGTATCTTGATTGGTGTAGATATGTGATGCCACAAAAATGTTAAATATTGAATATCAACATAAATATGGCATGATATACTCGAAAATGAAGATATGAGCTGGTTAAGTATAAATCATGAAGAGGCCTAAGTCATTTTTCGGGAATATATCTCCTAAGTAGTTGCCTTGTAATTAAGGGCAAGACCTTTAAAAGAAAAAGACATTGCCTTGGATAACCTTTACTAGGTCATTCATACGAAATGACTAGATACGAAAAGACATGTTAAACTAGAGTAACTTTAACTCATAGTTAAGTATACCTCCTATGGTATAGTTGAACGTATTTTCAGTCTAATTGTTAACTAGACCCTTTCGTGGAAGCGACGCACCTATTGTTTAAGAGGTGTGTTTGTTCGTCCCGTAGAACATATATAGAACTCACACTTCAATCTCGATCATCGAGAGAGAAGAGTTTATGCTTACATATGAGATTGAAGAAGTGAATAGAGTTTTGTGAGTTATTCTCTCTTACCTCTGTTCTTCACACTGTTGAGTGTGAGTGATCTTGAGTCTGCTAACAATCTCTAATGCATTTCATGAATTACTCTATGATCAGACAGACGCTCTAGTGCATTACAGTCGTTTGCTATATTTTCGTAAAGCATGCTCTAAAGAACTGTATTAAAACCATCTTATTCGTCTGTCGCGAACACTTTCTTTTCGGCACTCAAATAACGACTATCTTTGGTACAGTCTAGCATGATAATTGAATAAAGCTGTATGTATACATATGAGATGACAGTCCCTGTCTGAAGAATTGAGTCTTTGATCTGTTTTCCTGATTGGCATTGACATAAGTTTCTAACGTGTTCTAAAACTCTTCGTGTTCTTTAATCATTAAGTTGGGCTTTAGTTGTTGAGGACTTCTGTTTAGAAACAAATAGTTCACGAACGCGATTAATGAATTGTCTTCACAGTTGCAAATACATCGAACAATTCTCGATTCTCTGTTGACACCTTAATCAACCAGAGTGTAGTACTGTTGTACTGCTCTGATAACATCAACGTGCTTCCTTCAACTCGATAGAGGCCAAATTGTTGTTTTGAATTTATTAACATTACCCATCCCAAACATAAGTAATATTGGTTACTTTTTAATGTCTATCGACAACAAGAATAACACTCAAAACCTCTTGTCATAAATTGTACCAAAAACATAACTTTCTAACGATGTCCTCTGTGGGAACGATACTATTCACTACAAAATCTATATTAACCTTGTTGGTATAGCACGACAAGATACAATCTTCCACCCTCAAGATCTCTATCAATCTGCAAGCCCATGTAGCATTTTTCTTCTCCTGGGTATGATATTTCAAAGTGCCTTGAAATATCCTCTTTCACCTATGCAATCAATGTGTCGCTCTTTGACAGAATTAGTGTGTCGTCATCATAGACACCAATAATGATTACTTCACTATATACGATCTTTACATTGTAGACCCACTTGCACTTGACAGTTTTCCTGTTTATTGACACTCGTTCAAGAGTCTAGACTTTGTTCTCCTTCATGGAGTACATCTCGTGTTCCATGGCCTTTATCCATTTGTCTTTTTTTGGACATTAAACATCTTCTTGATAGGTCTGTGGTTCACTTCTGAATCCACAAAACTCTTCTGATACAGAAGCTGAGCTGTCTGGTATGTACCTGACAGGTTGTCTTCTTTCTCTACTAGATCTCCTTGGAGATGGTGCAGGATCAACGACTGCTTTGTCTTTTTTCTTCATATTGACAACAGAACCATTGTACGTTGTAGGTGTTTTGGGTACAGGCTGCAGGTCTTGCTGCTCATTGTTTGAATTGTCACTCAGTTCATTCATAGTTTGAACATCTTGACCTAGATGTTCAAGGTCTGTTCCCTCTGTCGGTGTGGGCAGGTCGTAATACTGCTTGTTGTGAATCTGCTAGCTGACTGGATCTTTGTCAACCATCGTTCTTCCTTCGTCAAACTTGACGTCTTTGACAATCTTTACTTCGTTGCTCTCCGACATGTAGATCTTGTATAGTATGATGAATGTACATCATAGCCTAGTAGGAATCCTTGCTCCACCTTCTCATCCAGTTTCTTTCTCTTCATGTCTGGAATGTGTGCATATGCTACACATCCGAAGATACGTACGTGAGCCAGATTTGGCTTTTTGCCCCACCACATCTCATGTGGAGTAGTGTGAGGAATGTTTGATTTGCCTGTCCTGTTCTGCAGGTCGGTGACCGTAGCTACTGCTTCAGCCCATAAAGATCTTGATGCCCTTGATTAGGCCATCATGCATCTTGTTGCTTCCATGAGAGTCATGTTCTTCCTCTCAGCAACACCATTGTGTTGCAGTGTATATGCTGCAGTCTTCATGTGAAGGATGTCGCAAGTGCTACCGAAATCAGCAAATTGGTTGGAGATGTATTCTCCACCTTTGTCTATTCATATCTGCTTGACTTTCTTTTCTGTCCACTTCTCAGCCCAATTCACATATTCTGTAAATTTCTCAAGAGCTTTTGATTGTCGTGGATGAAGTAGACAACATCAAACTTACTGAAATCATCAATGAAGGTGATGTAGTACCATGAGCCTCCTACAGAAACCACATCAAAGGGTCCGCAGATGTCCAAATGTATCAACTCCAGGAGTTCTGTTGTTCTAAAGGAGTCCTTTGAAAAGGGTGTATGGGACATCTTGCCTTTTTGGCATGCATCGCAGGATGTTTCACTAGTTGCATCTTTGATGCAAACACTGGTGAATGCGTCATGTTGGCTAGTTTTATACAAGGCTAACGTGTTCATATGACATGGTCTCCTATGACATAGAATGTCCATAGGCTCATGGATTTGATGAGCTTGCTCTTTAGGTAGGCGTACCTTCAGATGATACAGGTTGCCTTTCCGTCTGTCTTGTGTGACGAGGGTACTAGTGTTGGCATCAACCACATTGCATGCCTCATCTATGAATGTCACACACATGCCTACATATGCTATCCTTGCAGCAAATACTAGATCCTCTGTAATGTAGGCACGTACAAGACATTGTCTAATCTTCTATCTCTGCCATTGGTGTTCAACGATAGCACTCCAATTCTGCTCACTTCGTGTCGCGATCCATCTCCCAGAATGATGTATCTGGAAGAGTCTGTTTGCAGAAAGTCAGCTACATGTGTCTCGTTGTCACAAAATGTGACTTAGCGCTTGAGTCAAGAACGACGTCTTGAACATCGGCTTGAGATGTAGCACAAACATTTGTACACAAGTAGACAGACGGATTGTTGTTGGCTCGTTCTTCACCCATATTTCAGGATTATGGCTCCTCCACCTATAATGAGTTGTTGGAGCTCTCCTTTCTTCCTTCTGCCTTCTTGTTTCTTGGATTCTGATAACAATCCATGGCATCATAACCCTTCTTGTGACAATGTACACACTCAATCTTCGGATTCAGCCAACATTTATCTACAATGTCGCCGCCACGTCTGCATCTGACGCAGGTTTTCTTCTCACTGCCTTGTTGCTTGTTCTTGCTCCTACCTTTCGATCTTTCTTCTTAATCTCCATCTCTCTGCTGGTTCTGATCTCCCCTTTGGGTTGACTCCCTCTTAGGTTGAGGCTTCTTTTTTGGCTGATCTCTGTTGTTATAGAGAGCCTGATCAGATTCGTTCTTGTTGTCATAGTGTTGTTGAGCCTCCACCTCTTCTTTGATGTCAATGATAGTCTTTTCGAAGGTCATGTCAGGATCTTTGGCCAGTAAGGTCCGGGTAGTCTAGAATGATCCTGGTAGTGAGCGTAGGAGGTACATGAGCTACTTTTCTTGTGAGACCGCATGTTCTGTTCCAGCATTGTGTAGAGATAGGAACAAGTTCTTCATCTTTCTGATGAAGCTAGTGCGATCTTTGCCATCCCATCTTAGATAGGTAAGCTGATCTTCTAGATGCATGATCTAATTGTGTGACTTGGTCTGAAATCTTTTAATGAGTGCATCCCACATCTCTCTTGCGTTAGAGATGGTAGCAAGGTCAAGGGTGATGCTATCGTCGATGGAAGAAGATATGATAGCTATATCTTTGTTATTTCTTTCTTTCCACTCTCGAAGTTCTTTGTCTGTACTGGCAGGCATTTCCTTGGTGCCATCCACCAGGGCCATAGAGCTCTCCTCTCAAGATGAGGGAAGCCTTTGCTTTCCAGGCCAAGAAATTTGACCCGCCTGCCTCTAGAACTATCCACATCTTAGAATGGATGTTGTTGATGGAAGCCATTGTTTGAATAACCTAGCTTTGAGGACCTTAATACTCGGATACCACTATTGGAATCCTTTGAATGATCAACCCACTCTGATACAGAGTGTTGGTATGTTCTATTTAGGTCAAAATGTTAGAAGCATGATTGAGCACACTTGAATGCTCTGTTTCACTATTGGAAAGACTCAAATTCCGTATGCAAAGCTCCGATAGAGTCAATCTATGTAGTTGTAGCTACTACTTCATCTTACAATCATTCATCTTCCGGGAAACAGACTGACACTATAGATTTGATTTAAGTTTATGAACAGTAGATAATGTTTAGTAACAACGGAAGTATATCTATTGTAAGCAAGCATCAAAATCATTCATAGATTACACACCATAGGCAGAATGTCGCAACTCTAATTTCATAAATAATTTTACAACAACGCTTTCAAGCGCTATCTATTTCTTAGATTAGCGCGTCGGTGCAAGAGAGGTATTCTCTCTTACGAGGACTCTAGCTACTGCCAATTCTATATCTGTTTGTGTGACAATGTGTGTCTGCTACTACATGACTAACACTCACGCATCAAAAACAGCCAACTCATCTCTCTCGTTCATCTTGTTTATATAGGAACGGAGAAAAGGGTGTTTTGCTAATCCTTTGATAACAAGAAACTGGTTAAGCTCATTCTAACGTATTTCAGTTGTGCGTCATCATCGTTCTAGAGCCTGTTCTCCATGATAGTATTTTGTTGATCTTCCCTGGTACTTGGGTCATGAAGATCCGTTGTTTTTGTAGCCGTCTATGACCGCAATTGTTGCTTTGCGGTCGTGAGCGGTCATGAACCGTATCGCATACTGACTGCAATCGTTCCCTTTGCAATGGCCTTCGGTCAGCTACTTCGTGAATTGGTTCCTTTTGGTCTTCGCTAGCATACCACAATCTTTGACATTGCAGTGGCCTTCGGTTCCTAGCGGTGCCTTGAGGTGCAGTTTGGTTCCTTCGGCCTTCGCTTGTGGACCGTATGTTGGTGCCTTCCCTGCTAGTGGTTTTCCTTGGCTTCATTGGTCTTTTCTTGTAGCCTTAAGGTTGACCCTTGCGGTGCATTGCGGTTGCATTTGGTTTACTTCAGTTCTGTAATGGACCGTATACATGACCTTACGGTTGTCTGGGGTGCTTTCGTCGAAGTCATTTGCATTGCGGTTGCGGTGGCTTACGGTTTCTGCCTGTGGGTAGTTCTCGTGTATTTCTACAAGTAAGGCCTGTTGACTCTTTACGTGTATTTCTGCAGGTTTTGGTTCATAAACTAGCAATGCTTTGTGGGTAGAAACTTTATGTTTCTTCATGCTCGAGGGCATGTCCTGGGTTTCGTTAGTAAGTTTGAACATGTGTCTATCTAGTTAGATGACACTTGTCAAGCCCATGCAGTTTGGGACTTATACTACATGTAGAGTGTTTCTTGCTATTCAATAGCTTTTGTTGTGTCCCTTTGAGAGCTACGGATGCTTGAGTTATGCTGGTGTGATCTGCATACTGCACTAAATCCTGTATTATCCTTGAGGAATTCCAACATGGTATTAGAGCTGCAAGATGCTACAAGCGTGCACGATCCAAAAGAGCTGTTCACCAGAAAAGCCAACATCAGAGAAGCAGCCTTTGAAGGACACCATACTGGGATATTGGTAGTCCAGTTGACAGAAAGTAGTAAAATTCCTTTGATTTAATCTTCAAGAAAGCAATGGCAAAAGGTTAAAGTAAGAATTCTGAGAGAATTTTGAGATAAATTGTAGAGAATTCTAAGGTAAATTGTAGTGAATTCTAGGGTAAATTGTAGTAGCTTCAGTGGTTTTTGAAAAATAGTATTGTTTGAGGTAGAGAATCCATTATATGGATAGCCATTTGGTGCAACTAGATCTGTAGAGGAGCTACGCATAACAAGGATAGCTAGCCAAAATTTATAGAGATCAATTGGGTGGAAATCTGAAAAAGTTTTGAAAATTTTAGATTTTGTGGGATGTTGGCAAGTTTCTCAAAAAAAATGAACCGTTGTAGTCAATATCGCACCAATGTCTATGCCGTAAAAGATTCCGACGCGTCGGATTTTGATAGATCTTTTGAACTTGCCTACAAATGGATTCTGACAGCATCCGGTGGTGAGTGCCAAATAATATTTAAATTGTCTGTCGAATTTCGACAGTTAATTGTTGCATCAAAAAGTAACATCCATCATAGCAATTACGTGACAATATTATCTACAGAATGGGGAGGAGGAATAGTAGTATCAACAAGATTTACAGGATTGTCCAAAATTGGTGTGGTTGTATCTACAACAACATCGAGGGCCGCATTATTTAGTACATCTTGCTCAAAAGAAGAAGCCTGCAAATTCATGCGCTTAACTTTTTTGGGAGCATCAGTTTTGTTTTTCACAACCCTTTTAGGGGCTTTTTGCTTGCAAGGCTCTCTCTCTCTCTCTCTCTCTCTCTCTCTCTCTCTCTCTCTCTCTCTCTCTCACACACACACACACACACACACACACACACACACACACATTAAGAAAACCATGGAGTGATCGTTAAGATCCGTAGGTAGGATTTCTTTCACCGTTCACCTCCCTCTAGAAGACCAACTTCTTGAGGAGAAGATCTAGAGCCAAGGATGCCTAGATAAGAACCAATAAACAAAGCCAAGAAATGACCAAAAAGAGAAAAAGCAACAAAGATGAACGTCGCACAAATCTAGGCTATTCCATGAGTAGATCCGAAGCTAAGATTGAAAACCTTAGCAAGCCTAGATCCCCACTCCTATTTTAATGCTTAGCCCTCTCCCCAATGGATCAAAGCCCGTTACTACACGACAACTCACCGGTTGGAGATCCAAACCCCATCTTTTTCCTCTTGATCATGATGACAATTTGGTAGAAGGGGGCTTTCAGAATAAGGAGGGTGGTCGACCTCTAATATTTCTTTATCTCTAACAACCACCTGCTCCTATTACACCTTCTCGTTCACCTTGGAGGAATCAAGGCTACAAGAGGCCTTGCGACAAAACCAGAAGAGAAACAATCTCCTTCTAGTATGTTTCGTCATATCAATAGCAGACAGGTGGTGGAATATCGCTTCCGTGCACGAGAGTACAAAGGTGAGGTCTGGGCGCGTAGAGAACCGATATGTATGTTAGAAATTGAGCTCACAGTTTTCTCCTTGGTGATACTATTTCTATTTCAGGATTTTTCTTGCACATTTTGATCACTGATCTAGGGTCATATGCAACCTCTTTTGGTTCTATGTCTGCTCCAACTACTTAAAGGACGACCACATCTACCTTCCGACTAATCTTCTTCCAAGGATCAAAGGGTAAACATTCCTATTCTGTTCTACATTTGAATGGCAAGTATTTGATGAACATTGAAGATCTGTCCATCTTCAACAACTTCAACAAATCAGTCTTTTCTATAAGTCTGCAGAAATACACTGTCTTCACAATAGTCTGTAGAAACGAACTATTTGTCGCACAGTTCGCATTTTTCCAAAAGGCGAAAAATGTGAAATGTGACTATTTTGACGAATAACGGTTCCAACTACTTCCGAAAAATATGCGAAGTATGTGACCCAAGTATACTTCAGAAATATGACCGAAGTCTACCTCCAAAATATGCGAGGAATGCAACAAACTTGTCCACGTCAACACCTTTGAGTCATCTATCTTATGTACACTTTGTACAGATGTCATTTTACATTAGAAATCTGTAAAGTACGTTCAAGTACATAATTAAACTAAACTAGTCTTGTAATTATAGATTAGTTAACGATTCTTGTAACAACAAGAATGTTGTTTATAAATACATCTTCAGCTCTCGTTTATCGATGATGCAATAGAGCGAAAGATTTAGCATCCAAGTTACACCAGAAATTCACGCTGTAACCATCATTGCTCTTGCTCCATACTGTAGATGTATGCATGTTGTGATTTGATCACACTTTCCTACTGCTTGTTCTCGCTCGTTCACTCAGTCAGATCAAATCACGAACATCTTTGACTCCTCAGAATTTGATTAGCCGGCAGCTGTCTTTGATGCCTGAGGAACAAGCATTATCATACTACACTATCACTTTAAGATTCTGCATTGAACTTCATACTGAAACTGATTAACAATAGTTCCACACCTTATCAAATCTCTTTGGTGGAGTGTATTCACATTTGTCTGAGTATACAATTACTTTAACGATCCTATGGTGAGAACGTATGAGCTATGATTTTGTTTGGCATCTACAATCTTTTCTGACTGTTCTTGGTGGTAGTTAGTAGCATCCCATAACGGGAGGGTTGTCTTGCAATCTATTTCCCTCTCTCTTCCTCTGTTCGCGTCCTCTCACCCCAACAATGTACGCAAGGTACGGGTGGGATATCGCTTATGTGTGTGAGTGTACAGAGGTAAGAGTGAGAAGGTGGTGTGGGCGTGTAGAAGAGCAATATGTACAAACGGTACTTGTGGGATATCGCTTCTGTGCGCGAGTAGAGGACTAGTGTGGCTTTCCAGGTGAGTCTCACGTCGCATAGGAGCGATATCTGGAGAAAAAAATACAAAAAAAGAAGTGAAAATTGCCTCAGGGGTCCAAGTCTTATAACCCGACACTCGCATGTGTGAAAGTATAGACATTCGTATGTCCACACATGTGAATATTATACGGACCAATTTTTTGTCACCGTCGCGTGACATAGTATAGACCATTCATCGTTTGACATGTGTCACCATAGCGGCTTGCAAATGTG